>JADRCH010000035.1:1746539-1858368 GCA_019843965.1 Rhynchomys soricoides
TCAGGCAGATAGAAAGATGCACCATTAGTAACTTCTCCTTACCAAAGTTCTGGAATTATAGCCCTCGCTTAGGATATGCTAACTAGTAAAATCCATCTATTTCCAAATGGTTTGCTTTGGCTGACAAGCCTGGAAGGTATATTTAAATAGTGAGTTGTCATTTGCTATTTTTTGTCAGAGCTTTGAAAATATTCCTGTAAATGCAACACAAATTCTGTGCTATTATCATGAGTGCCAGTTTAGAAACAATAGAACTAAGCTCAGAGAGACATTTCATAACCAGTGACATCGGGTCCATCGGCAAATACTTTCTCCCTCAACCTCGACACATTCTCTAGCTGTCCAGAGCTGTGGGGCTTAGATTTCCCGACCCCTGGAATACAGATGAAAATTTGAGTTTGTATTATTGAATTTTTCTTTAAGAGTCTTCAAGTTCAATGAGGAGTAAATGCTCCAAAGCAATTTGCTGTTCAAACATTTCAGTTTAGCATTTTAAAAGCACGGACAGCTGGCTGACCACTTGGCAAACACAAGACCCCCAAAGTAAAATGATAACTCTGGCCGCATGGCCACTTTTCCCTGACAGATTGGAACCCCTCACTGGCCATATTTTAATGTAAAAACTGAACTGCTGAAATTCAGTCATATGCTTTCTTCCCAGGGAGTCGAGAAGTGTCTTTCTGAGGAGCACGTAGCCATCCATAATAAAATCTGCCATGCCTAGTGACCAATTTAAAGCTTGTGCTTTCGAAAATTTTCTTTCTTAATTGTCACACTAAGCAGAGGGGACTGGAAGACATAATTTAGTAAATTGTCAAGTTATTTCCAGATTCAATGGGGTTTTTAAAAACTATGGAAAGTTATCACTGATGACTTCTCAGATTAATATTGCCATTTGTCTTGTGTAGGCTCGCTAGTACAGACTTTGGTTGCGGTTTAGTGAATATATCTAAGTTCTGAAAAAATTCTTACATTTTGGACCAAAAATGTTTTTGTCCTTGCTGTATTCTACAAATGTGATGGTTTTCTATGTAGCAGCACCTTTTGGATGATTCTCTATCATTTAGATGAATCCAGTAAAAAAAGCGAGACAATATATTTGAATTACATCTAAAAGAAGTATGTGTCATTATCCATCTTGCCTTTGCACGGTTGATGATGCAAAAAGGTAAGGCTAGATGACCTGTCCTTCCTCAAATGTCTTTCCATCCAATAAGCAGTGTAGCAATGCAGCAATGCAACAACAACGTAGTAACAACGTAACAATGTAACAATGCAGAGAGATGGTTAATGACTATGTGGAGGTTGTTAACCACTCTGATGTTTCAGCTTAGAGGCTAAAGACATTTTATTTTATAATGTTGCAATCATTATGTCAATTTCCTCAGAAACAAAATACCTAGTGAGACTTTAGTTTAAATGGCATATGAGATCATTTTGTAAACAGAAGATCGCTTGCCATATTCACTTTGATTGTGGAAATTCCTCCAGGAGAAATCCAACACAAGTGAGTGTTTCTTAGGAAAAACAATGTTACCACACCTCCAGAATGCAGCAAAGCCAGTGAGCTGTGATTGGGTGCACTCCAGAAAGCCTACCCACCCAGGAGAGTAAATAAATCCTCAAGGGGAAACCTCCCGCATTCAAAACTGCAGAGAAATCAACTTCTCTACTTGCTTCCTTTGCTTTCAAGATCCTGGTTTGAATTGCAGAATAGAAGCAAAGTGCTCTGAGTTAAGCACGCTTGCATTTCAGTGATGCTGCCTGGAGGTGGTACCTAAATAAGTCTTTACACACATTACTGAGTAATCTACGCACTCAAATAATTAAAAGCAAAGGTCCCGGTTTATTCATAAAAAGTTCCCCCACAGTTCCCGTCAGAGCAGTTACAGATGTTCCTCTGCTTCCAATCTAAGCGAGCGGCAATAAAAAGTATTTTACAGCCCTCCTTGGTACATTTAGATTCCTAATGAATGTCAAAAAAATTTTCCCCTTTCTTTCAGCTTCATTTAAACAACCTGAAAGCAAAGTTTCTTACCTCCCCCAGAAACAATCTAATACTTTAATCTTAGAAACACTTTGTATAAAACCCTCTTAAGTCCATCCAGCCCTGAAGATGGACCCAATAGAACAGGACCATAAGTGTCCTTTTTGGATGGGCCCACTTGAAGGAATACAAAATCAGCACTTAAAGAAACTGAGAGGCAGGACTGAATCAACCAGCAAACTGGGTTTAAAACATTTTGTGATCACTTTTGTTTTTACCCAACACATGTGGTGGACTATTCTTCCTATCAAATTCTCAATTTCTAAGGGCTAAATTTTTAGGAGTTTTGAGCACATTCAATTGAGACTGGTCACTGAACTCAGATGTTTATGCATTCTCATGGAAACAATAACCAGTGATTAAACACAAAGTGAGTTGAAGCAGTTTACCGTCACCATCTCTCCTCCATGGGCTCAAGAAGTTTAACTTGGGACTTTTTGATACTATATTCAGTAGGATCTCCTAATCTGCACACTGGCATTTTCCCCAATTCTGTCATCTGACCTGTTTTCCAATGGTGCCTTTCATTCTCTCATAAGGCAGGTGGTCCAAGAACAGTAGACAGATGCAGACACTCACAGCCAACCAACGGACTGAGCTCAGGGACCCCAATGGAAGAAGCAGGAGAAGGATTGAAGGGGTTGAAGGGGATTGCAACCCCATAGGAAGAACAATATCAACTAACTGATCTATCCAGAGCTCCCAAGTATTAAACCACCAACCAAAGAGGGCTCCAGGGCTCCAGCTGCATATGTAGTAGAGATTGGCTTTACCTGACATCAATGGGAGGAGGGCCCTTGGTCCTATGGAGGCTTGATGCACCAGCATAGGGGGATGCTAGAGGGGTGAGGCAGGAGTGGGTGAGTGGATGGAGGAGCACCCTCATAGAGACAAAGGGGAGGGAGGATGGGATGGGGGGTTTGTGGAGAGGAAATCTGGAAGGGGGATATCTTTTCTTTATACTGACTCATGGTGAAGTTCCATTCTATGGCAAAGTCAAGGATCTGATTTCACCTAAGTTAAGGTTCCTAAAACAGTAAGGGAGCTGCTCAGGTACTGTGGGCAGGAGCTGTGCCTCCACACATTGGCTGGCCATCTACTGAGATAAAGACAGAAAGCTGAGATACAGATGTAATTTTAGATATCTACCTGTATCCAAGATAGACTTTGAATATATCATAAAGATACCCAAATGTCAACCTATATCAACTTTGAAAATTTCCCCACTAAACCCTTTTTTCTCAAAGGCAGTATAGGTTTTTCTACCATATATAGTTAAAATACTAAGATTTTCTTTCAAAATGTCAAATCTTTTGTGTCAAAACTATTGTGTACAACAATAAAAACGTATGTATGTATTTATGTAGGTATATATAAATATATGTATGTATCTATGTACGTATAAATAATGTATAAATGTTTGTATGTATGTATGTATGTATGTATGTGTGTGTGTGTATTGGCTCATGTAGCCTAAGTTGATCTCAAGTTAGATAGGAAATGGAGGATCACCTTGAGGTCTTTCTTGTCTTTATCGCCTAAGTGCAGAGAACAGGTGTTCACTAGTATATCTAGTTTATGCTTATGTTTTGTTGTCTATTCCTCAAGTATTTTGATATAACCATTTCATTTTGAAAGGTTTCTATCTCTGTATCTTCAATCTCTTCCTGTCTTTCATGTCTAACCTATTGTCAGTTCCACCGTGTATATTTATTTCTTACATATCACTTTCCTGTCGAGATGTCCAGTTTGAACCACTTTAATATCTCCTATGTCTCTATGTATTTTTTTTTTCCTTTCTTTGCATGGGTTTGCATGGCTCCCTGGATTGCTGCAAACTCACAATCCATCTCTCAGAGCTGACCAAGGGTGGGGATTTCAGTACAAATCACTGTACCACGCCTAGCTTTTACTTGGCTTTTTAAAAAAGATTTTAACAAACTTCATTGTAAAGAATATACAAAAAAGAAAATATAAAGAACAACAGGGGGAGGAAGGGAAAGAGGGAGAGGAGGAGGAGGAAGGAGAAGGAGGAGGAAGGATGAGGAGAAGATGGGAAAGACACACAGCGAGATTAGCCACACTCAAAGTCTGTTCATCTTGTCGGTTTTTTGAGACAGGTTTGCTGTGTATTCTTAGCTATACTTGGACTGAGACAGATCAGGATGGCCACAAGCTCACAGAGATCTGCCTGTCTCTGCCTCCCAAGTGCCAGGCTGCAGCTTAGAGTAGCCATTCTTAAACTGTGGGGCTTTATATTGGGGATTACACTTTCACTATTGATGGTAGCTTTATGCCTTGGCCCATCAGAAAGAAAAATCCATGAAAAAGTTAAAACTAGGAAAAGAATGGTTTTATACCCCCTTTTATGACTCATTTTCACATATTTTAATTAATTCTTTGATAACATCATATAGGCATGCAAAATACATTTTGATCTTATTTTACTTCTCAACTGCTCCCAGATCCACACCCTCTTTCTTTCTTCCTTTTTTCCTTTCTTTCTTCCTTCTTTTTATAGTTTCTTTCTTTTTATTTGTTTAGAACTCAGATTTTTGTGTACTGGTGAGTATGAGGTCATCCACCGGAGCTTCTGCTGACCTATCTGGGCAGGCAAACTTAAAGAAAACAGTTTCTCCCCCTCCCCAGGAAGCTATTAACTGTCTGTAGCTCTTCAGCTGGAGGAGGGATCTCAGGAGCCCTTCCCACTCCCAAGCTGTAGTGTTAACTGCAATGCTCTTGTCCTAGCCTATGAAGGCACCCCTCGCTTCCTCTGAGTTCACGAGGTCAGAGTTTCTCATGTTCAGAGAAGACTGCTTTGGTTCTGTCCTTGCCAATATCTGGTACTTTCTGCCTCTCTCCTGTGGTGGACGCTTGAGCCTTGGGGGTGTTGTCTGTGATTAGATCAGACTTGTTTTTTTAAAAATTTAATTTTTTTAATCTATTGTGGTGTATGTATAAAGAAAGTGTATGTGTGTGCGTGTACGTGTGTGTGTGTGTGTGTGTGCGCGCGCGCACGCGCATCAGCACGTAGGTGCCCACATCAAGATCAGAGGGACAAATTTGTGACGTTGGTCCTTTCCTTCCACAGTTATTTTCAATGATGGGAATAAGGTTGTGAGGGGCTTGGGTCAAGCACTTTAATCCACTAAACTATCTCGATTGCTTACTAGCTAGCCCAGACTAGCTAGATACTACAGGAGGATGACAACGACTTTTTGAAATGCCGATGCATTTCATCCTCGAGTATCACAGAAGGTCCAACAGTTAATTGTGGGTCTCAATGCAAAGTGCCCTGCAGAGCATCCTTTCCTCCTCTCTTATCCGTCAGTCTGTGCCAGGCAGTGTTGCCTTCTTGCCGGTGTTCGCACACGCCAACACAGTATCTCCGGGCCTGCGCACTGGCTGTTCTCTCTGGCTGTCTTTATCTTCCTGCCATATCATTTTACTCCACTCTTTCACTTCTCACCTCTTTTATGTTTCTGCTAAATCTAAGTTTATCAGAAGCCTTCACTGCTGAGATACTGGGAAATACCAACTGTTTAGACCGCCTATCCCTTTCCAGTCCATTTAGTTTCTGTAAATTGTTTCCTGGATCCTAGCACTGTATTATGTTACACCTTTATTAATTTCATGGTTTACTATTTATCACACTATTATAAGTTCAACGAGCAATAGCTTGGTTTATTCTGTATACTAAAGAAGCCCATCACTATATGTGGCTTTGTATTGGTGCTCAAATACATTTTTGTATGAATGAATTACCAGCTACTTAAAAGGAAGAAGTTATAACCATTCTTCCATTTGTGTCTTAAAGCAGTAGGACTACATATAGCACACACTTAAATTATATATACATGTGTGTGTGTGTGTGTGTACACACATATATATGTATCAAGCATTTTCTGTGAGAAATTAGTTATTTTTGAAGTGAGTGGCTGTTTTCATAAGCCGCAGATGTTTTTCCTGAAGCATAACTGTACAAATCTTGTAAGAATCATATCACTTTCCTTATTGAAAGGAATATCCAGTCAGTCAACAGCGTTCCACTTGTCTCTAGATCTTAAAAGACTGTTTTCTTATTATCAGTTTTAAGACTTAGCTTGATCTTCAAAGTGTTCTCGCGAAGAATTGGCCAACATTCCCAGGGTTGGCTCATTTTAATTTCTTCTTATTCCCCTTGGGGGAACCAGGTAGGACCTGATGGGATTTTCTTTTTCGTGGATTGTGAAAGAGGACTCATACTTATCCTAAACACATGAGGCAGATCTGTACCAGGGTCCTGATGTTGGCTTGATCATGGGATCTCTTCTTTTGCTTCACATTAAAACAACAAAAGAGCTTTGTGGGCACATCACTATCACTTCTAATTTCCAAATAGGTCAGACTGTCCAGTCCTCAAAAACTGAACCCCTAGTCACTTACTTAATTCAAGTGATTTATTTAGTGTAGCTCTTCCTACATCAGAGTTTATATGTGCACTTGAATCTTCCAACTATGAATCATCACCTATATTATTTGTCTCTCAAACAGACATAGCTGCCATATCATACACTGATTGTGAGAATTTAATGGCATATTTTTAATTTCAGCATAATGTGAAAATTACATAAAGCAGTTAACTTTAGACACAAGTTAACATTGTTCATGTTTTAAGCTTCATTCTGTTCTGTTATTTTTTTATACCTCTGCCACTGACAATGAAATTAAATCATCAGTATTCTGTTTATTTTTGATAAAGTTCTGTGATGTATTTTGAGCATATTCATCCCTCAATAGTCTGTCTATTCAGTAGATGTTCATCTTTATAATGCACCGAATTATCCTAGCGCTGCTTGCATTGCTGTGGATTCAGGGTTATTTACAGGATCATGAACAGCTTTCCAGTGGCTCCCCCACTGTGCTGGTCCAGTGTTTCTGTTCTTCATTATTTGCATAAAAAAGCTTCGTTGGCTAAGGGTGAAAACTGCTGATTTGTGAGATAAGCATCAATATTTTAATATCTTTAGAGAATTAGTTGAGTCATTTTTCAAAATGTACTTATTTTATAATAATCATGATAATGGTAATGATTAATGTTTGTTTGCTATTAACATTTGTTCATTACTGACAATATTAGCTAATACCTAGTATTTATTTTGTGCAATGCTAACTAGAATGTCGACTTTATCTCCTACAACCACACACTGACAACATGATAATGTTGTTTTTCTTGTTCTTCACACTAAAGCTGATAAAACCTGAAGTTTATAGGGTTAAATAACTTGTGCAAAGTCACCTAGGTCTTCGAGAGCAAGTGAATCTACATTTTGGAATATTAAGTAATTTTTAATGAATATGCAATACTGTGTACTTAATACTTAATAGGTATTTTTGGACAATATAGCGTTTACAAAGGCCAAAGATATACAAGAATTATATACAACATGTTTATTATGTATAAACATATATGTTCATAGAAAACCAGTGCCATTCAATTTCATAAACTATCAAACATTATATACTAGTCCTTGTTCAATGCAGGATTACAAACAATTAAGAATATATTTCTTATTTCAAGGAGTAGCTTTTTAACGTATATGTGCATTAACATATTCTTAGTGCTTATAATAGTAAATTGGTCATTTAAAAATAAATTTAGAAATTATTTTAGGAAATACATTAATTATACAGAATTAATTAATGGTAACTCCAAAAAGTTAAATATATCATTAAAATAATATTTTGCACTTTAAGTTTTTATTATATATTCTTTGCTGATTTCATTTGCCAATACAATGTATTTAGATCATATCTGTTCACCACTCCGTGCATTCAACTCCTTCTGACCCCCCTGTACTTCCCAACATCATTACTCCTTCTTCCCTTCTCCTCCTTCTCATTTAACTTACTGACTACAATTAGTGTTTCCCATATATCTATGCACATATGATCATCTACTGGAGCATGTGCAACCTACCATAGGCCACACCACCAAAGACAACCTACTCTCCCTCCTTCTAGAGACATTAACAGGCAAAACCTCCTCAGTTAGGACCTGCTTCATGAATCCCTCCCTTAACAGTGTGGGTATGTTGATTGGCTTTAACTAGTCTTGTTCAGGCAAACACACAGCTGTGAATCCCTGAGTCTAACAGCCCATCACATTCAGAAGATGCTATTTTGGAGCAACCCTCCTTGTGGGAGAGTCCTGGGTCTTGGGAGGGAAGAGGTGTCCTGGTTATAGCTAAGTACCTGCAGTCACTTTGATCGGTTGTGAGTACCGGTATTAAACATCATCTACAGCATAAAGCAGCTTCTGTGATGGAGGGTGAGAGCTTCACTAGTCTGGCCATAAGGACAAGTATTTGAAAGGCTGTTTGATACTATCTCGCAATACAATAATAGTATTAGGCTCTCCTGAGCCTATTGTGTATCTTTACACAATAATAGTATTAGGCTCTCCTGAGCTATGGGTTCTTGGCCAGGTTTACAGTACCAGACTTGAGTTCCCTCTTGTGGAGCTATACCTCTCCTGGACATTTAACCAAAGGATTTTTATAGTCTACTACAGAAATGTTTGCTCACCCATATTCATTCTTACTCTATTTACAAAAGCCAAGGCATGGAAAATACTTACATGTACATCAACTAATGGATGCGTAATGAAAATTTGTTCCATTTGCACAATGGAATGCTATTCCTCTATAAAGCAAAAATGAAAATTACAGGTAAATGGATAGGAAGTGTTTATACTGGGCATGGTGCTGTATCCCAAGAAAGACAAACACCACTGTTCTCTTTCAGGTTTGTAAGTCCTGGCTGCATGATCAACAGAGGGAAGGTAGGAGCCAGGGACCAGCACAGAGTTCACAAGGATGGGGAGAAAGAGATTTAGTGAAGGACATTAGAACATAGCTGGCATTAGTATTAAGGGAGAAGGGGGAATTATGGAATGAGAATGACTACATGGGAAGGAACTGGGTTAGGGTAGAGGGGGGACTATGACAGGAATAACTAACGGTAAAGATGTTTTAAAAATTCAGGCTGGAGAGATGGCTCGGTGGTTAAGAGCATTGACTCCTCTTCATAAAGGTCCTGAGTTCTATTCCCAGCAACCACATGGTGGCTCACAACCATCTGTAATGGGATCTGTTGCCCTTTTCTGGTGTGTCAGTAGATAGCTACAGTGTACTCATAAATAAAATAAATAAATATTTTTAAAAAAATTCATATGAAATCCAACTATTCTATAAGCTTTAAAAATAAAACTATTCATGCACAGTTATGTAGTTAAGGGCACCTATGGGTGGAGACGCAGCTCCAATCAATCCGCATCTGAACATACTTCCTCCTGAGCTGGAGAAGCAGTTCAATGTTTGAACATTGAATAAGACATTGGGGTCACAGTACAGCAAAATAAACAAAACACAATACAATGTAACAAAAATCCACTTCTGGAACAAGGCAGGCAACATTTAAACCTAGGCTGGGTTTTGTTTTTCTAGGAGAAACAAATAATGGAGGAGGAAGCACACTGTTGCTGCAAATAGATGACTGTTATTCTGGGCAACTGAGTCTGCAGAGTGTCATCACTTTGGGGTATTCAATACTGAACCTTTAGAACTGATGAAAATTGATAACTTGGAAGTTTAGTTCAGGCACCCCACATTTCCTTCAACTAGCGTTCCTTAAAAACCTTCCGAGTCAGTAATCATCATCGGCCCCATCCTGAGTGTCAACTGCAGACATTTAAAATTTATCATGGTTCCTTTTAGTTTCTATTCATTCATTCATTCATTCATTCATTCATCTATTGGTATACTAGAAAGAGTTTTAGAATTCTTATGACATGACATTTCTATTACCCCATACCAACCGATCAGCATTTTCACTCCTGATGAAAGCTATTAGCGACTTCCTGGTGAAATGGGGGAAAGGACAGTATTAAGTCGGAGGGTCTTGCCCAATGGAAGCCCTACTAAGTGCACAATTGCAGCCTTGACATTTAGCCTGACAGCTTCCCCGTTTCATTTACCATGAGCAGTAGCCATAACAACACCTTGCTTTTCCTACACTGTAGAATATTTGTAAGGATAATTGGCATGCCGCGGGAGTGTCCTGTAAGGCAGACAGTGAATTCCTACACTAAAAGTTCCTGCGACTCTTGCCTTTCAGGTGCTTCTTTTTTCTACCTGTTAGAGACCAATGGGTATGTTCACACAGCTCTTATGAGGATTCAGTGTAAGAACATATACAACCCCCCCCAAAGGGTTTAGCAAAATTTGGACTCAATAATAAAGAGTGATTAACGTTCCTCTCTGTAACCAGGTCTCTAGTCAGTGATCACAAAATAATACTAGTGTTTTGCTTTGCAGTCCCAGAATGAATGAACATGTTTTAGCCACATTAACATAAAAATCAAGAAATAAAAACTCATGCAGGTTTAGGATTCTTCTGATGGTGATTTATGAGACTGATTCCATTAATTCTGATGACCTGCTCCAGAAAAGATGGACGGAGTCAGGAAGGGTGTGTAAAGAAAGGCATGCAAAAATGAGTTCATGGATAAATCGGGGGGCTGAAAGTCAGCAACAATGTGGGCATCATGGTAGTGTCCTTGTCATTATGACCACAGAACAGTATATACATATGTGTGCATGTGTGTGTGTGTGTATATACACATCTAAATACATTATATAATTTATATATTAACAGATTAAGTATATACAATCTGTTTATATATGTATCTTATATAATCTGTATATAATATATATGTATATATCTGATCTCTCTATATATATAAAATCTGTTTATATGTTTATATATATGTCTCTCTCTATAAAATCTATAAACATATATACAATGATAAGCATTGCATAATAGCTACATATCAGGTACTTCATTAAATGTTTATTTTTATAGTCTTGTTTATTTTTTTATTACCAATCTTAAGAAATTCCTTTTTTAGAAAACTAATAAGAAAACCAAGGTTTGGAACAATTACTGGGTAACATTAGTGAAATTAGGAAGTGATGGGGGTAAGATTGACTGTAGACATAACTAACCTTGTTTATAAAAGTAGGGTTAAAATCCAAGTAACAGTTTATCAGTGCAGGAGGGCTCTCCATGAGAAGCAAGGGAAGAGGAATGAATGAAGAGGGCTTTAGGAGTCACACTGGCAGATAAAATCTAGAATGCCAGGTGAAATCTGAACTTCACTTGGATAAAGAATGAGATTTTAGAATAAACAAGCATCAACTATCAAATATATGACATTTAAATATGACTGATTCTTATTGCCCAGATTGTGGATCCTTATTTAAAAGGAAACATGCAAAGCGAAGACAAATGGGGGGTTAATCAAATAAAATGTGCATATAAGGAACATTATCTGGCCATGTAAGGAGGGACAAAGTCCAGGGGTATGTTTATTACATGCTGCTGAATGTCTTCATTGCATGGAAAAGGAATGCTTACAGAACATTCTGCCAATTTTGTAATCATGGATTCTATGAGTGCCTAACAGCAGCAGGACCACCTCTCCAGGATCAGCTTTACACACATTTCTTTCCCTGTTTGTGTATCCAGTTAAAACCACACTACAAAGTTGTGCTGCCTTCCATTCCAGAGTAGATAGCATGGCCCTCTGGATGACTGGCAGAAAAGCCCAAACGATCCAGTATACACAGTGATGTGCCGGTAGCTCGTTAGAATAGCCAGGACGTACAGCTCTTGCCAAATTTTCACGGCATAAATACCACCACAGAGGGCTGACTTCGAGCTAAAAACTTGGTGTCACTGAAGACAGAGCTGGGAAGAAATACATAATAGCTCAGCAAACCATGGTACATATAGGACACATAGAAAAATCCCCCGTGAACGGAAACATGGATAACAGCAAAATGCAATAAAATGATTGCAGTGCAATGAGTTTTGTGTATTTACTACCTTTGTCTTAATATCATTTATTTAATTATAAAGGAATATAATTTAATTTTTAATTATAATTTATTTCACAATAAAAACCTTGTGAAATTTCTGAAAACTTAATAACTGGTTCTCACTGGCTTAGCATGCTCAATCATGGAATTACCTTTTTGTGGTTATTAAAAATTAAAGAAGGGTAATGTGGAAGTAGATGAGAAAGCAAATTATATATATATATATATATGTGTGTGTGTGCGTGTGCGTGTGTGTGTGTGTGCGTGTGCGTGTGTGTGCGTGTGTGTGTGCGTGCGTGTGTGTGCGTGCGTGTGCGTGTGTGTGCGTGTGTGTATGTGTGTGTGCGTGTGTGCGTGTGTGTGTGTGCGTGTGTGTGTGTGTGTGTGTGTGTGTGTGTGTGTAAGGAATAAACAGCTCTACCCACATGGGTCACACTTCTTATTTTATATGTAACCCACAGAATTGACACTTTGGCTTGATTTTTTTGTTGGTCTCCAACCCATGGATGGAACGGTTCACTCTGTACCTCCTAGCGCCATGTGCTGAAGTAGTATCCACGTGGGACGATATTCTCACTGCCCCACTCTTTTACAAACAGCTCCAACAATTGCACAGCACAAAAGGAAGTGTGGTTTATTTTGACGCAATATACTTCATGAGCACTACTAAATCATGTTAAGTGTCCCGTGGATGTATATACTACTTTCTTCTGAGAATATTAGGAATTCACTTGAATGGTGAAGTTTATTTTTTAATTTCTTTTTATCTTCACCATCTGCTAAGGTTGGGTGCTTTGAGAGTAACTGGTTCTTAATTTATGTTTATGTGCCCTTATTAGAGGAAAAATATGATGGGCTTTTCGTTCATTAAACAGTCTTCTTTTCTTGTTCTAACTTTAATTTGTCTTACATGTAATAAGGCATTTTTTAAAAAAGAGTATCATTGCTACTGCTTCAGAAGGATCTCTAGCTATTTAGAAGCAAGAACAGAGTAGCACCAAGCAGCACATTTCTATTTTTGAAGTTTCATCAAGTGCCCCTTTGTCTCTATATTATGACGTAATGTGCTAATAGGACACAGACACTGTATGCTTCCCTATATCGCATGCCCACAGAAGGATACAACTGTCAGGACCCCATCTATAAGGTCATGATTCACAGAATAAGCACAAATGTGATCAATCGAGTCTTTCCAATGGAGCAATAGTCAGTGTGACCTCAACAGACTTTGGCTTTCGGAGCCAGATCGCTTTAGTGACAGACATAACCCTGGTGGGTCGGCAGCATCCTTCACTGCTCACTCTGCCATCTGCCACTGTGGAAACTTCATCATTAAATCAGAGTTGTTGCTGGACACATTTGCAAATGGTTTTGAGAGCATTATTATTGCACAGAGTGTTACCATCTGTAAGTGGGCAAATTTGAATCACAATGTACGTCTACCTAACTCTCTTTTTCTATGTATATCTTAATAGAAAATGAGCAGGCATTAGTCTAAAAACTGGGAACAATTCCTCTTGCATTATGGAATTACAGCTTTGCAAAAGGCCTCCAGTGTGTAATCTCCTTCCTTTAAATACAGCTACATTTAGACGGACACACAAAATGTTTTATTGTATTTCACATTTACTCCCCTTATTCACAAAGGAGTTTAGATATTTGATGTTATTTGTATCTTTATATTTCATTGTCATAAAACATATATCCTTTTTAAAAACATCAGTGATCAGGTACCACCTGCCCTTTGGCAAATTTTAATACCATGTAATAATTTACACAGATTATAAAAATGATGTAATGTCAACATTAAATCAGAATCTCAATAAGCCAAACCCTAAATGTATATAAATTCTAGTTTCATTATCAACACATTATTAAAATTGTCTCTGTATATTCAAAGGTATCCAAAGCACAGAGTCATTACTGATTGCTCCAAATTACCCAGCTTGGTAAGCAGTAGATCCTTTGCCAGTCTTGTTCCAGAAACTGAACTGTCATCTGGTTTGAGTCTGTATATCTCTGGTGTCTGTGATGTTAATAGACAATTGTCATCGGGAGAACACGAAAAGAAAGAGTTCCATAAACATTCAAATTATGAAGAATGGATTATGGTAAAAGGTTTTCAGGATGTAATCATGGTACTCAAACTTGAAGTCTGAATAAACTTACTTCTCTCTACAGAATTTTAAATGTCAAATGGGTTTTCACAGGATTGCTTCTCTTACTGTATTAACCTGGTATTTCTGATGGTATCCATGAATTACGTGTTGGAGAGAGGTTTTTTTTAAGACTTCTGCCCCCTTTGTTTAATTCACGCTCTACTCTAACCAGCAAGGGCTGTATGTACTTCCCATCAGGCAGAGGGCTTTAGAGGTTCAGGAGAAATAAAACAGTGAATTATGAAGCAGGTGTGGAAGCCAGGATCTGTCAACCACAGGAAGCTGCATCACTTAACACCTCATGTGACTATCTCAGCTCACAAACAAGATGGCCTCTCTCTTTCTGTATCTCTCTGTCTCTCTCTGTCTATCTGTCTCTATCTCTCTCTTTCTCAGAAGGCAATTAAGGAACATGGAGTGCGGACAGAAACTCAGAATGATGATCCTTCTGGGAAGGAATGGAAAGTTATAGGCAGGTACTAAAAACTGACTCTTTTAATATTTGCTCCAGGTTTCCTCTTTTCATCCTTGTCTGTTCAGGTGTGTTCATGTGGGCACACTCAAGCCACAGCCTCCATGTGGAGGTCAGAGTGCAACCTCAGAGGTCAGTGCTTCTGCTTTGCTTGGAAACAGGGTCTTTTGGTTCATCGCTATGTACTCCAGATGAGATGTGCTATGAACTTCAGGGGCTTCTACTGTTAAACCTTCCATATTGCCATAGAAAGACTAGGAAAATAGTCACACACTGGAGATTTGAACTTAAGATCATGTGCTTACGTGGTGAATGCTTTACCCAACCTGTAGAGCCACCTCCCAAACCCCTGTTTCTCTTTGACATTAGGGAAACATTTTAGCAAATTAGATCTTTGGAGATACTCTGCAATGAATTTAGATGTGAATGTTGATGACCTATGGTTTAGCTCCAGATTATCTGGATCATTAAAGCCTCCTGCTCATTAGTGACATGCCAAATAAGTAATGGCAGCATTTGACAAAAGTGAAATTTTAAAATGAATAACTAGCCCACCTTTTTCATTATGAAACTGTATAACTTCATCTTAATGTTTCTGTACAGTAGATAATAGTGTGCTTCCAGCAGAAACTTCTGTAACTTGGACTTGTTAAATGTGTCAACCATGAAGGTGTGATAGTTGCTGTGAAACCATTTTATGCAAATTAGAAATCAGTTTATTTGGGCACTGGTCATGACTTTCTCTATCAAACCCTTAACTACACTAGCATTAAAGGAAAGTTCAGAATGTTTTAGCAGGTATTAATGGCTAAAATTATTGCTTTTCAGAAAATAAGCAGGAGCTTGGTGAATCAGACTAATACACAGCATTTATGGGACAATGCTGTCAGCATTATGAAGGGTGCTTTGTGACTTATTATCAGGCAGGGATGGTTGGATGAGCCATACAGCTAGTGTAGAAAGAGTAGGTGTGATGATGTAAATTTGAGAGGTGTTGCAGAAGTGGACTCACCATGTTTCATCATGAAATGAATTGGATGGAGGAGGGCTGGGAAATAGGAAACTTAAAGAGAAATTCAGAGCCTGGCAGTGGTGGCGCACGCCTTTAATCCCAGCACTTGGGAGGCAGAGACAGGCGGATTTCTGAGTTCAAGACCAGCCTGGTCTACAGAGCGAGTTCCAGGACAGCCAGGGATATGCACAGAAACCCTGTCTCTAAAAACCGAGAGAGAGAGAGAGAGAGAGAGAGAGAGAGAGAGAAATTCAGAATGGGGTTTAGTTTTAGTTTAGCTGAATTGTTTCGTAAAATGCTTATGCAGCAGGTTTTAAATGATAAAAAGTTAAAAGGGAAAACTCAGCCAATAAGAAAATTAAACAGGAATCTAGATGAAATCTAGATGTTCAACAAGGACAGGTTTCGATCTAAAGGTTACCCATGAGAACTTCAAAACCACTCAGACTGTTGGCTGCTTTCCACAGACTGATGGTTGTGTACTATTCCTGAAGATCTATATAACTTACTGAACATGGAGAAGTCATGCTGGCACCTACCTAAAGATTTCATCCCTCCTGACTAGTTTCAGGGTGCTGTGCATGCTACCAATGGAGAAAGGTATACACCAAATCAGCTACAAACAATTTGATGACAATAGTAACCTCCTGCTCTATGATACACTGACCAAAAGGCATTACTGCAACGATGGCACAAAGCTTGTGGAAGTAACCAACCAATGTCTGATTGGACTTACGAACCCATCCCTGACACAGCTTTGGTGACCCAGAACCTGAGACTAGATAGGCCAGATACTAAGGAGAAAAATAAAATACTACCATTCTGCTAGAGGAATGTAGCAACATAATGACTCCTAAGAACATTCTGCTATGCTCCTAGAACATTGTCTTGCTCATCCATTAACAGGGAAGCTGCAGCAGATGGAAATTTTAGGTCTCTGAATGCCTACTGCCACACAATTTGCAGAGCGAGGAACCATGGAACACTTAGTCTGAAATGGGATATCTCCATCAATCCCTCCTCCTCCATTGTTCAGTGAAACCTATGGAAGAAGAGGTGAAAAGATAATAAAAGCCAAATGGAAGACACTAAGGAAACAACTCCTTATAAGCTCAGTAGGACTGATGCATACATGAACTCATGGATACTGTAGTACAGGGCCTGCACAGGTCTAGGACTAATGGGGTCCCAGTGCTGACACAAGTCCACATCCCTAACCCACGAGCCATAGCCAATTGAATCTACTTACAAATGAAAGATTAGTTCTCTCCCATGGAGTCTCACTAGAAAAGCAAACCACTCTTAGGGCAGAGCCCATGCTCAGTAGTTAATGACCAACACAAAACAAATAGTATTTTTGAAGAATTTTTTTATCATAATGCTTTGTCTGAATCTCTCTCTCTCTCTCTCTCTCTCTCTCTCTCTCTCTCTCTCTCTCACACACACACACACACACACACACACACACTATAGATATTTTGCTTATATATTATAGTTTCAAATTTTGTGTTTTAATGAAATTTTTGTCTGTGTCTCTGCATCTATATGTGCATTTTTGTTGTTCTTGTTTTGGTTTGTGTGTGTCTATATGCTTAAAAAGGACTTTTTCAAATGTTGTAAGTGCTTGTAAACACTGACCCATCTCTTCAGCCTGGGACTTTGTTTTTTGTCAGATTTTTGGAAACAGCATATTTTTCTCCCTGAGACAGTAGTAGAATGGTAGGGTTGAGAGAAAGTGGATTCTGACTTAACTCAGATAAGGAAAGGCTTTAATGAAGGCCCTCATAATAAATGCTGCTGATGGCATTCAAGACATAAAAATTCTAAACTTAGCTTATCTTTCCCTTCTCATATCTCCTTTCTCCATAACATCTTCCTTACCCATAAAATACCCTTGCAGAATCAAGAGGGTAGAAAACAGCAGTAACACAGCTGTCGTGTATTGTTGAATAAATGAAACAACTTTTCTTCGATACTTGTACTATGATAGATCTCTAACCCTCCACCCCAGTAGAGCATTCTTCTATCACTCAGACTATTGCTTCTTCATTGACATCTACATAAAACGACTCTATAACTTTATCACATCCATAATACCATCAAAATATTTTAGGTTGAACACAGCAATCTATTTCACTAGACTATACATACTTTAAGGCTTGACTTGTTTTCTTACAGGAGCATGAAAATATCACTGTGTTGTTCAACAGAAACTCATTAAAATATACACTTATTCTTGTTGACTATGCTGTTAACTTAATTAAAGTCATGGTTCTTGTCATCTCAGAGCTGAGTACTAGTAGATAACACAGCTGGCCGAAGAGACTTCTATACCATAGTTTCAATGACTTTAACTGTCACAGTGAGTGTCCTGATGATGTTTGCTAAGGGGAGTTAGTACTTTTAAGTGCAACATATGATTCTATTGTTGTATGTGTTCATCTAATTTTTTTTTTATTTTGAGGGTAGTTAAATGCTTCCCTAAAAAGTGTGTGTGTGTGTGTGTGTGTGTGTGTGTGTGTGTGTGTATTACTGCAAGGAAAGCATTTCTCACAGCAAATAAAGGTGAATTAATACATTTTTGTGGTGAATGCAGGATTGTGTCCCCTATAGTCAGACTTTGCATATAATGAAGCATAATTTTGGAAGCAATAACAAGATCTAAAACCAGATATAAACCATATTGCTTTCCTAGTAGGCAGAGACCAGTTCAAGAATACCAGTGCTCAGTGCCATGAAGAGTAATTGGTAATATCCTGTTTCCAGGAAGCCCAGGGGCTTTGCATGACAGCATATTGTAGTCTCCACAAACTATTAAGCCATTTCCACTCTAACCAGGAGCAAATGTACACAAAGAAGCAACAGTTTCACAATTCTTAAACACCATCCTTTCACATTATTTCCTTAGCTTTTATTTTAAAAGAAAAATTTTAAAAATGGAATACAAGTGCTGGAGAGATGACTCAGTGGTTAAGAGGTCCTAAGTTCAAGTCCAAGCAACCACATGGTAGCTCAAAACCATCTGCAATTGGATCTGATGCCCTCTTCTGGTATGTATTCACACACACACAGACACACAGACACACAGACACACACACACACACACACACACACATATATATATATATATATATATATATATATATATATATATATATATATATGATGCAAGCTTTCTAGGGTATTGAAATGTATGTAGACTGTTTCTTAGCTGTTAAAATGAGATATCCTCTTAGCCCCCACCACTAATACTTTTATAAAAGACTATTTTCTTTCTATTCTGTTATCTACCACTGTAGCAAACATGTACTAAATATGAATAAATATTAGTTCAGTTCTCCAGTTAGTGAGCAGTAGAGCCAATACAGAAACATGGGCTTTCTAACACTTAGTTCCATACTATTTTAGTTTTACACAAAAATTAAAGGAAGATAAAATTCTTCATTCTGTAATTTTTTTTTTTTTCCTGGAGGAAATTTTGCTCTTAGGATGTTTGTAATTCTGTGATGTTTTAGTGTTGATTTTTATTCTGCCTGACATGACACCATGATGTGGCAGTTGGTACAAATTTGCATGAATATTAATAGCTGGGAAGGGAGAAAGAACGTTCATAGAGCATTTAGGAAGTAACCCAGGATGTTAGTATGACTGCCCTGCTGGGTGGTAGATAGACAGCATGGCTCAGACACTGTGTTTATGCATTTTAAATTGCTTTCTTTACAACTCCAGTCTAGAGGAAATATCGACTCTCAGCCAAACTGGAGTAGGGCTTTCAACCCAGTGAAGCCAAGCTGAGAAAGCTCAAATAGGAAGCATAGCCCTTCACTTGGCTCCAGCTAAGAAGAAATAAATTCTACTATAAGAGTCACTAACATTCTAAATGGTAAGACAATCTTACAAGAACAGCATGAGTGAATGTTATTTCCAAATCTGATTAAGTTGCTTAAGCTATAGGTTAGTTCCTGGTCCTGATTTTGGTAGCAGCATCAATAACAGGTGAAAAATATGTGACTTACAGATGTGAAATATCATCCTCTAGACACTGGCACAGTTTCACTTGATCAGATGATATCAGACTCTCCAAATAAATAAAAGTGCAAGTTTGGTTTTTAAAATCCACATGGTTTTTCGGTCATTATTGCACAGCGGTATAGTCTGTTGGGTGCAATAGTTCTAACTCTTCTTTCTACAGTCCTCTCTTGGGTCAGTGATAAAATATACATGGAACCATTATTCCTGCTTGCCAATTTTGATCGGAAGTGTGACATTATCCTTTAACTTAACATTTATGAAGCAATTTGCAATAGGCATGGGGGTGAACATGATGATTTTCAAATGACAAATTGTAAACTGACAGGAATACAAGCAATATAGGACCTGACAGGCTCAATTCTCAAATCAAAGAGGTACCTTGTGATTTTGCACCCTGGTTACATATTCAACCATTCTACTGCCCTGCCTGTGGAAAATATGCAAATGCATTACTGCTGTAGCCTTTGACTCTCAGAGCTAGTGAAACCCACAGCTTCAAACCTGGAAGCTGGTGTGTTTGCATTCGATAGATGCAAATAACTTTGGCATGAATATTTTGATTGCCCTAAAAGATATTTTTCTCTCATCAAGACAGCACCATAGGACTAACTTCTATTCCAGGAATCAATTCAGTTTATTTTTACTATTACCTTGTCTCAATCACCAAGCAAATTAACTTGAACTCTTGAAAATAAACATCTGTACATAATCATTTCAACACTAAAATGAAAGTGAAGTAAAAATAATAAACCTTGTAAAAAATGTTAAAGTTGTTTTTTTAAAAACAATTTATTTTTGATTTTTTTTCTTACGGGATTTCACTGTATAGAGTAGGCTGTCCTGGAACTCACTCTGTAGAACAGGCTGACCTCGAACTCAGAGATCAGCCTGCCTCTGCCTTCCAAGTGCTGGAATTAAAGTTCTCTCAGTTCCCTCCTACCTCCCCTCTCCTCTAAATACACATCCCTTCCATTTCCTCTTCAGAAAAGGGTAGGTCTCCCAAGAAAGACAGCCAAACTGGACAAAACACGATACAATAAGACAAGGACAACACCCTCATGTAGAGGCTGGATAGGGTAACCCAATAGGAGGAAAAGAGTCTCAAGAACAGGCAAGAGAGTCAGAGATACACCCATTCCCACTGCTAGGAGTTCCACAAAAACACCAAGCTAACAGCCATAATATATATGCAGAGGGCCTGGTGCAGACCCATGCAGGTCCTGTGCTTGCCCCTCTATGTGCCAATGTGAGCCCTGCTTAGTTGATTTGGTGGCCCATATTCTCTTGGTGTCCTACATCTTTCCTCCTGCTCTTCTGTGAGGTTTCCTGATCTCCATGGGGAGGAACCCACTGAAGCCCTCTAATTTAGGTCTTTCTCTTCAAAATGTCTGGGTGGGGAGGGTTCTCTGCACCAGAGCCAATCTGCTGTTGGAGGAAGACTCTTTGGTGATGCCTGGACAAGGAACTAATCTATGAGTATAGCAAAATATCGTAAGGAATCTTTTCATTTATTTTTAGACCAGTCATGTTTGCTATTCCCTTGGGTCTCTGGACTATCTAGTCTTTGGTTCCATCCAGCAATGTAGAGCATGACTCCCTTGTGGCATGAACCTCAAGTTTAACCACACATCAGTTAACTGCTCCCACAAATTCTGCACCACCACTCCCCCAGCACAAATTTCAGGCAGAACTAATTGTAGGCCACGAGCTCTGTGGCTGGGCTTGTGGTCAGGCCACTTTCAGTCTGAAGAACACCTTCTCAGACCTAAGAGACTAGGCACGAGACTAGGATAAAGACTACTAGCCCACATCAGCTCTACCACTCGACATTCAATAAGCTGTATAGATGCTGTTTTCAGCAATGGGGCTCAGCTCTCAAATTTTCGAGAGTGGTCGTCTGTCTTACTATCAGACTGGATTGTTTAGGAATCTCCACAGAAGCCCTTCAGCAAACAACTCAACCAAATGTAACCCAGTCCCACCACTGGAAACCTTGCCTGGATAAAAAAAGATGGCCAGTTTAGACTCAGTAGACTTCATTACTAGAAGTCCTCACTAGGGTCATCCTCAGAGATTCCAAGAAGTTTTTACTATACTAGGTATCTACATCATCCCTCCAATCTCCCCGATTCCAGCTGTCTCTCTTCACACTCTCTCTCTTCCCCTACCCAACCTGATTATTCTCACTCTTATTCCCACCTGCCTCCAGTTCACCCACAAAGCAAGGAATAGATGACAATAAATAATCAAATTGAGGACTGAAATCAATAAAATAGAAACAAAGAGAATGATACAAAGAAGCAATGAAACAAAGAATTTGTTCTTTGAGAAAATCAACAAGATAGAAAAACTCATATCCAAACTAACTAAAAGTAGGAGAGAGAATATATAAATTAATTGACTCAGAAATGAAAAGTGAGGCATAACAACAGACTGAAGAAATCCACAGAATCATACAACATACTTTAAAAACTTTACTCCACCAAACCAGAAAATCTAAAAGAAATGGATAATTTTCTCAATAGTTACCATTTAGCAAAGTTAAGTCAAGATCAGATAAACATTTTAAACAACACTGCAACCCATAAAGAAATAGAATCAGTCATAAAAAGTCTCCCAACAACAAAACAAAACAAAACAAATAAACAAACAAAAAAGCCCAAGGCCAGTTGGTTTAGTGCAGAATTCTACCAGACTTTCAAAGAACAGTTAACACCAATACTCCTCAAATTATTCCACAAAAGAGAAACATAAGGAAAATTACCCAGTCCATTTTATGAGGCCAGAATTCCCCTGATTCCAAAACCACATAAAAACTCAAAAAAGAAAGAGAACTACAGACTAATTTCCCTTATGGACATAAAGTAAAAATACTCAATTGCAAACTGAATCCAAAAACACATCAAAAATTATCCACCATGATCAAGGATGGTTCATCTCAGAGATGAGTGGATTATTCAACATATAAAAAATAATCAGAAAATGAAACCCACCATATAAATAAATGGAAAGAAAAACTTCCACATATCTCATTAAAACCAAAAGAATCAAACAAAAAAAAGCCTTTGACAAAATCTAACATAACTTCATGATAAATGTCCTAGGATAGATTAGTGATAAATGGGACAAAATTCAACATAATAAAGGCAATTTACAGCAAGCCTATAGCAAACATCAAATTAAATAGAGAGAAACTGAAAGCAATTCTATTAAAATCAGGGACAAGATGAAGATGTCCACTCTCCCTATCTATTCAATATAGAACTTGAAACTCTGGGTAGAGGAATAAAGCAACTAAAGGAGATCAAGGGGATACAAATTGGAAAGGAAGAAATCAAAGTATTGTCATTTGCAGATGATATGGTCATATACATAAGTGACCCTGTAAAGTCTATGGGGAACTCTTACAACTGGTAAAGACGTTCAGCAAACAAGACTAACTCAAATAAAAAAAAAAGTCAGTAGCTCTCCCATATACAAATGACATTAGACTGATAAAAACATCAGGAAAACACCCTTCACGTTATCCATAAATAATATAAAATATCTTGGTGGATAACTCTAACCAATCAAGTGAAAGACCTATATAATAAAAACTCCTAGTCTTTGAAGAAAGAAATTGAAGAAGATATCAGAAGATCTCATGCTAATGGATTGGCTATTTTAACGTAACAATGGACATCCTACTAAAAGCAATCTACAGATTCAATGCAATCCCCATCAAAATACCAATGCAAATTTTTTTACAGACCTTGAAAGGATCATCCTCAACTTCATATGTGAAAGCAAGTAAGCAAACACAAGCAAACAAAAGCAAGACAGCTAAAACAATCCCAAGCAGTAAAAGAACTTCTGGAGGTATCACCATCCCTGATTTCAAGCAGTACTCCAGAGCAATAGTGATAAAACAACCATACGGTAGTAGTGTAAAAACAGACAGGCTGATCAATGGAATTGAATCAAAGAACCAGATATTAATTTAAACACCTATGGCCACCTTAGTTTTGATAAAAAAAAAAAAGTCAGAAATGTACACTGGAAAAAAGAAAGCATCTTCAACAAATGATGTTTGTCAAGCTGGATGTCTGCATGTAGAAGAATGCACATAGATAACCCACACACAGAACTTAAGTCCAAATGGGTCAAAGATCTCAAAATGAAACCAGACACATTAAAGCTGATGTATGAGAAAGTGGGAGAACAGTTTTTATTGCACTGGCATAGGAGAAACCTTTCTGAAGAGACCACCTATACTACAGGTACTATGGTCAACAATTAATAAATCTGATCTTATGATATTGAAGAGCTTCTATGAGGCAACAGACCCTGTGAACCCATCAAAGAGGCAGCCCATTTATGGGAAAGGCTTTTAAAACAAATCCTTATCTGATAGAGGTCTGATACCCAAAATATATAAATAACTCAAAAAATTAAATATAATTTTTTAAATGGGGTACAGATCAAAACAGAATTCTAAATAGAGAAATTTCTAGTGACTCAGAAGCAGTTAACGAAATGTTCAAGATCCGTAGGCATAAAACTACTTCCAGTTTACAACTGGCAGAATGGCTGAGATCAGTAATACAAGTGATAGCTCATGCTGGAAAGGATGTGGAGCAAGGGGAACACTCTCCATTGCTGGTGGGAGTGAAAACTTGTACAACCACTATGGAAATTAATATGGGAATCAGTCTACCTCAAGACCAACTATACCACTCTTGGGTATATATCCAAAGGACACTATCCTACCACATGGACACTTGCTCAACTATGTTCATAGCAGCTTTATTCATAATAGCCAGAAATGGGAAATGACTTACATGTCCTTCAACTGAAGAATGGATAAAGAAAATGTGGTAATCTACACAATGGAATATTACTTAGATGTTAAAAAAATGAAATTTGCAGGCAAATGGATGGAACTAGAAAAATAAGTTATCCAGTGTGAGGTAACTCAGACCCAGAAATGCAAATATGGTATGTATTCACTTAGAATTGGATATTAGCTGTTAAGTAAATGATAAGCTACAATCTATAGACCCAGAGAGGTTAGGTAAAGAGGGGACTCTAGGGGAGCACATGGATCTTTCTGAGTAGGAGAAATAAAATAAAATTCTATGTAAAGTTGTAATTCTTCGTTGTAAGTAGTAACCAGTTCTGACCCCACTTAGTTTCTCATAAGATGTCTGGTACTTTCAGGGCACAACTATGTACAGCCCCTCTGGAACTATAAAAGAAATTCTTAAGTAAGTCATTTTTTTTTAATCATGGTATTTTATTGCAGCAACAGAAAAGTAATTAATAAATGCACTGAATTTCCTGCCTCTGTAGAAACACAGTGCAGCCTTTGTTATTGCTTCTGTCAAATGATGAATTTCCTGGCATATAAAATTATGTTGATGTCCACTTTTGTCTGTGGTACCATTCTGTGAGGCTCAGGCCCTTACAGATATAATCTCTCTCAAACAGATAACTCAAGTGGAAAAATAAATATACTTTTCTATGATGCTTCAAAGTTAGTCTGGCATCTCTCTTTTTAGAGTGCTTTTGGCCAGTCTTCATCTGGGTATAAGGTCTGAGCCAGGACACAAACACACATATCAACACTGGCACTGCAACCTTGTTGGCTTGTGCCATGCTAGAATATATGAGGTGTCTTCCTAGAATGAGGTCCACAGTAGTAATTTAAACAAAATTAATCACACTGGCCATATTGGTTTAGTTCAACTCTGGGGTATCTTAATTTGGTCACTGATGCATTTACCAGAAATTAAAGTATATACAAGAATATTTATTATTCCCTCACTGACAGGCAAAATTGGTAAAGCGTAGCATAATTTAATTGTTGAATTATTCAGAAGTTTCATCAGCCCATCAATATTTAAAATACATCTTGTAGTTAAGATGCCAGTCTATTTAAAAATATATTTGTGATATGGAACAGCTCATATTTGCTGATATATAAAACTTATCAAGCATCTTTTTTTTATCAAATGTATTTTAAAATCACTTCATCTGAAAATAAAGTTTGTTTAACTACAAATGTCAATAATTCTATAAACTCCATCCCTCTCCTTGGCATTCTTCATAACTTGTAGCATAGAGTTTTGCCAATTTTTACGTAAGGAAAAAAAAAAACAATGGAGATTAAAATGAGTATATCCTGCATCAGCTAGTTGTTGCTGCCATAGCACCGTGTGAGAACCTAGGTCAAAAGTACATCATCGTTTCCTTCCTCTTTAACTGCAGTGTTCTTTTCTGAACCCATTCAGAGTTGCAGGGTCTAAATGAATGGAGTTAGTAGCTTCACTTCTCTCCTCCTGCTTCAGTCTCCTTCAGCATCTGAGTAGACATTTCTGGATGGTGCAGTTACCTTGAGGGGTGATGTCACTAAACATTTTGGTGCTGTCCTTTTCCCCATAGTTTTGTTTCTTGGGTCTCTGTCATCTAATTCTAAGCCAACACCAGATATTTTAAGTATTTTATGGCAACTCCCCACAACTTAATATAGCCACAATACTACTACTCAGCAAATCACTCCAAAAGCCAATAGACTAAAACAATAATCATTTATTTGGTCTTGTGTGTTTGTAGGTCAGCTGGTCTTGGCTGAGGTGGAGGTTCAGCTGGCCCTGCCTCCATGCTGTGCACTGGAGCTGTCCTCTCCAGCCGCTGTTGTAGATTAGGACTGGTCTATTCCATGTGCTATATAATTCTGGAGTGCAAGCTCAAGTGGTGATTGCTACCCAGGGGAAGCTCTTCTCCTGGTCATGGTAGCATTGTATGAAATATGCCCACCTACATAACTCTTATCTCAGACCTTCATTTGTGGCTCATCTGTAGCAGGCTTTTAGCCAAAGCAAATCATGTGGTTGAGGATCAGGAAGTCTAAAACTTTCTGTGGAAGACCAGGAAAAAGTACAATGCATGAGATTACTAAATGGGACTAAACAATTTTATTCAATAATACAATCTACTCATAGCCCCTCTGCTAAAGTTCACTGCAAGAAACACTGGCAGCCTATTGCTAGTAGACAAAACAACGACTGTACTAAAGACTGTAAAAAGTAATTCGTATCAATTCTATTTTCATAATTGTTATTTTTTAAGTGTGCCATGCCAGTATCAGGAAATGTTAAGCTGCTTTTGTAACAAAATATACAGTTGAAGATGTTACTAAGTAGATGAAGCAATCTTACATTCACATTCTATAAGTGTTCAAGTTATGTGGCATAAAGTGTAATAATATCCTTGTGAATTAAGCATCTAAGAAAATCATCAGATCTAACTTTGTACTATATTTTGAAAAGTTTTTCAATATTGTTAGGAACAGTTCATTGCATTGCTCAAAATCTAGCAGAGAGGTTTTCATAGTGGCAGTCTTCTTGTGTGCAGTTTCTTTTTTAATCATGTTACCCAACAGCATTTTACTTAGGGAAGTACCAAAAAAGGAAAAACATTATTTGAACTTCTCAAGATTTACCTTATTATGAACATTCTTAAAAAAGACGACAGAATTATATTTCTATTACATAAAGAATCACTGAGACAATGCCTAATCATAGACAAATGGTGTCTATTTTTTTCTTAGATACTATGAGGATATTGAGTGCAAACCTAGCTTTTATTTTAGTTGAACAATATTAAAATGTAACAATGTATGACATTATAAATATATGCATAGTCTAATAAAACTATACAAAACATTTAGCAGCCTACTTTTTACATGTTCATCTGTGTTTTTTACAATTCCCTGAGAAACATTTCCCTCTTCTTAAATTTAATTGTTGTTTGTTACATCCTGATTGCAGCTTTCCCTCCCTCCTCCCCTCCTAGCCCCTCCCTCTCACCTCCCCTCTCTCACATCTATTCCTTATCTCCTCCTCAGAAAAGAAGAGGTCTCCTGTGAACAACAGCTAGCCTTGGCATATCAAATTATAATAACATTAGGTGCATCTTCTTCTCCTGAGGCTAGAAAAGGCAGCCAGGTTAGGGGAAGGGATCCAAAGGCAGGAAATGTAGTCAAAGACAGTCCATGCTCCTGCTTTAGGAGTCTTGTATGAAGACCCAGCTGCAGAACTGTTACATCTGTGCACAGGGTCTGTGTCTGTCCCGTGAATGCTCTCTGGTTGGCAGTCCAGTCTCTATGAGCCCATACGAGCCCAGGTTACTTAATTCTGTAGGTTTTCTTGTGGTGTCCTTGACCCCTCTGGCTCCTTCAATCATTCCTCCCACAGGAGTCCCCAAGCTCCACTTAATGTTTGTCTGTGTGTCTCTGTATCAGTTTCTATGTTTCCAGTTGAAGCCTCACTCATGATTATTATGCAGGTTTCTATCTGCGAGTATAGCAAAGAATCATTAGTAGTTTCAGGGGTGAGCGCCCTCTCATGGAATGGGTCTCAAGCTGAGCCAGTCATTGATTGACTTTTCCTTCATATTCTGATCCATCGTTTTGGTTTTATTCTGATTGGTGGAACCAAATACCTCTTTATTCAACTTGCAAGTTACTAAAACTTTCCATTGTATATTCCACAGGCACTAGGGGTTTTTTCAATTTTTATTTTATTTTTATTTTTGGATATTTACTTTATATACATTTCAAATGTTTTCCCCTTCGGAAACTTCCTATTCCATTCCCCCTCCCCCTGCCTCTACGAGTGTGCTCCTCCCCCCGCCCTCCTGTCTTCCCTCCCTGGCATTCCCCTTCACTAGGGCATCGAACACCCTCAGGCCCAAGGGCCTCTCCTCTCACTGATGTCCAACAAGGCCCTCCTCTGCCACTTATGTGGCCAGCACCATGGGTCCCTCTATGTGTATTCTTTGGTTGGTGGTCCAGTCTCCGGAGTCCTCCGGAATCCCGGGGTTCTGGCCAGTTGACACTGTTGTTCCCTCCATAGGGATGCAAACCCCTCAGCTCCTTCAGTCCCTTCTCCAACTCCTCCATCCAGTACCCCACACTCAGTCCAACAGTTGGCTGCAAGCATCTGACTGTACTTGTCAGGCTTTGCCTAAGCTTCCTTGGAGACAATTTATCATGCTTCCATCAGCAAGCATTTCTCAGCATCCACAAGAATGCCAGGTTTGGTGGCTATATATGGGAAGTATCCCCAGGTGGGGCAGTTTCTGGATGGCTTTTCCTTGAGTCTCTGCTCCACACTTTGTCTCCATATTTCCCCCTGTAAGTATTTTGTTCACCCTTCTTAAAAGCACTGAAGCACCCACATTTTGGTCTTCCTTCTTCTTAGGCTTCATATGGTCTGTGAATTGAATCTTGGGTATTCCAAACTTTTGGGCTAATATCAACTTATCAATGAGTACATACTGGGTTTGTTCTTTTGTGACTGAGTTACCTCACTCAGGATGATATTTTCAAGTTCCATGCATTTGCCTGCAAATTTCATGAAGTCATTGTTTTTAACAGGTGAATAGTATTCCATTGTGTAAATGTACCACATTTTCTGTATCCATTCCTTTGTTGAGGGACATCTGGGTTGTTCCCAGCTTTTTGGCTATTATAAATATGGCTGCTATGAACATAGCAGAGCATGTGTCCTGATTACATATTGGAGCATCTTCTGGGTATATGCCCAGGAGTGGAATAGCTGGGTCCTCAGGTAGTATTATGTCCAATTTTCTGAGAATCTGCCAAACTGATTTCCAGAGTGGTTGTACCAGCTTGTAAACTCACCAGTAATGGAGGAGTGTTCCTCTTTCTCCACATCCTCACCAGCAGCTGCTCAACCACCTGAGTTTTTGATCTTAGCCCTTCTGACTGGTGTGAGGTGGAATCTCAGGGTTGTTTTGATTTGCATTTCCCTGATGACTAAGAATGTTGAACATTTCTTTAGGTGCTTCTCAGCCCTTTGAGTTTCCTCAGTTGAGAATTCTCTGGTTAGCTCTGTTCCCCATTATTTAATAGGGTTATTTGGTTCTCTGGAGTCTACCTTCTTGAATTCTTTGTATATATTGGATATTAGCCCTTTATCAGACCTTAGGATTGTTAAAGATTTTTTTCCCAATCTGTTGGGTGCCATTTTGTCCTATTTATAGTGTCCTTTGCCTTACAGAAGCTTTGAAATTTAATGAGGTCCTATTTGTAGATTCTTGATCTTAGAGCACAAGCCATTGGTGTTTGTTCAGGAATTTTTCCCCTGTTCCCATGTGTTCGAGACTTTCCCCCACTTTCTCTTCTATTAGATTCAGTGTATCTGGTTTTATGCGGAGGTCCTTCATACACCTGGACTTGAGCTTTGTACAAGGAGATAGGAATGGATCAATTCTCAATCTTCATGTAGACTGCCAGTTGATCCAACACCATTTGTTGAAGATGCTGTCCTTTTTCCACTGTATGGTTTTAGCTCCTTTGTCAAAGATCAAGTGACCATAAGTGTGTGGGTTCATTTCTGGGTCTTCAGTTCATTCCATTGATCTACCTGCCTGTCACTGTACCAATACCATGCAGTTTTTATCACTACTGCTCTGTAGTACAGCTTGAGGTCAGGGGTGCTGATTTCCCTAGAAGTTCTTGAGAATAGTTTTTGAGAATAGTTTTGGTTATCCTGGGTTTTTTGTTATTCCAAATGAATTTGAGAATTGCTCTTTCTAAGTCTATGAAGAATTGAGTTGGAATTTTGATGGGGATTGCACTGAATCTGTAGGTTGTTTTTGGCAAGATGGCCCTTTTTAATATATTAATCCTGCCAATCCACCAGCATGGGAGATCTTTCCATCTTCTGAGGTCTTCTTCGATTTCTTTCTTCAGAGACTTGAAGTTCTTGTCATACAGATCTTTCACTTGTTTGGTTAGAGTCACACCAAGATATTTTATATTGTTTGTGACAATTGTGAAGGGTATCATTTCCCTAATTTCTTTCTCAGCCTGTTTATCCTTCGAAGTACAGGAAGTCTATTGATTTATTTGAGTTAATTTTATATCTGGCCAATTTGCTGAAGCTGTTTATCTGCTGTAGGAGTTCTTTGGTGGAGTTTATTGGGTCACTTAATTAAACGATATCATCTGCAAATCATGATGTTTTGATTTTTCCTTTCCAATTTGTAACCCTTTGACATCCTTTTGTTGTCTAATTGCTCTAGCTAGAACTTCAAGTACTATATTGAATAGATGGAGAAAGAGAGTGCAGCCTTGCCTAGTCCCTGATTTTAGTAGGATTGCTTCGAATTTCTCTCCATTTAGTTTGATGTTGGCTACTGGTTTGCTGTATATTGTTTTTACTATGTTTAGGTATGCTCCTTGAATTCCTGATCTTTCCAAGACTTTTATCATGAAGGTATGTTGAACTTTGTCAAATGCTTTTTCAGCATCTAATGAAATGACCACGTGGATTTTTTTCTTTGTGTTTGTTTATGTGTGGATTACATTGACGGATTTCTGGGTATTGAACCATCCCTGCATCCCTGGGATGAAGCCTGCTTGATCATGGTGAATGATCATTTTGATGTGTTCTTGGATTTGGTTTGAGAGAATTTTATTATTTTTGCATCAATATTTATAAGGGAAATTGGTCTGAAGTTTTCTTTCTTTGTTGGATCTTTGTGAGGTTTTGATACCAGTGTAACTGTGGCCTCATAGAATGAATTGGGTGGTGTTCCTTCTGTTTCTATTTTGTGGAACAGTTTGAAGAGTATTGGTATTAGGTCTTGTTTGAAGGTCTGATAGAATTCTGCACTAAACCTATCTGGTCCTTTTTGTTGTTGTTGTTGGCAGACTTTTAATGACTTCTATTTCTTTAGAGCTTATGGGGGTGTTTAAATGGTTTATCTGACCCTGACTTAACTTTGGTATTTGGTATCTGTTGAGAAAATTGTCCATTTCATCCAGATTTTCCAATTTTGTTGAGTATAGGCTTTTGTAGGAGGATTTGATGATTTTTTAATTTCCTCAGTTTCTATTGTTATATCTCCCTTTTCATTTCTGATTTTGTTAATTTGGATACTGTCTCTGTGCCCTCTGGTTAGTCTGGCTAAGGTTTTATCTATCTTGTTGATTTTCTCAAAGAACCAGCTCCTGATTTTGTTGATTCTTTGTATAGTTCTTTATGTTTCTACTTGGTTGATTTCAGCCCTGAAGTTGATTATTTCCTGCTGTCTACTCCTCTGGGGTGTATTAGCTTCTTTTTGTTCTAGATCTTTCATGTGTTCTATTAAGCTACTAGTGTATCCTCTCTCCCGTTTCTTTTTGGAGGCTTTCAGAGCTATGAATTTTCCTCTCAGCACTTCTTTCATTGTGTCCCATAAGTTTGGGTATGCTGTACTTTCATTTTCATTATTTTCTAGGAAGTTTTTAATTTCTTTCTCTATTTCTTCCTTGACCAAGTTATCAATGAGTAGAGTGTTGTTTAGCTTCAATGTGTATGTGGGCTTTCTGTTGTTTTTGTTGCTGTTGAAGACCAGCCTTAATCTGTAGTGATCTGTTAGGAGGCATGGGATTATTTCAATCTTCTTGTATCTGTTGTGGTTTGTTTTGTGACCAATTATATAGTCAGTTTTGGAGAAGGTACCATGAGGTGTTGAGAAGAAGGTATACTCTTTTGATTTAGGATGAAATGTTCTGTAGATATCTGTTCAATCCATTTGGTCCATAAGTTCTGTTAGTTTCACAGTGTCTCTGTTTAGTTTGTGTTTCCAAAATCTGTTGTTTGATAAGAGTGGGGTTTGGAAGTCTTCCACTATTATAGTGTGATGTGCAATGTATGCTTTGTGCTTTAGTAAAGTTTTTTGTATGAATGTGGTTGCCCTTGCATTTGGAGCATATATGTTCAGTATTGAGAGTTCTTCTTGGTAGATTTTCCTTTGATGAGTATGTAGTGTCCCTCCTTATCTTTTTTGATGACTTTTGGTTGAAGGTCGATTTTATCTGATATTACAATAGCTACTTCTGCTTGTTTCTTGGGACCATTTGCTTGGAAAATTATTTTCCAGCCCTTTACTCTGAGGTAGTATTTGTCTTTAACCCTGATGTGCATTTCCTGGATGCTTCAAAACGCTGGGCCCTGTTTATGGATCCAGTCTGTTAGTCTATGTCTTTTTATTGGGGAATTGAGTCCATTGATGTTAAGAGATATTAAGGAATAGTTATTGTTGCTTTCTGTTATTTTCGGTGCTATTTTTATGTTTGTGTGGCTATCTTCTTTTGAGTTTGTTGAAAGATTACTTTCTTGCTTTTTCTAGGGTGTAGTTTCCCTCCTTGTGTTGGCATTTTCTGTCTATTATTCTTTGTATGGCTCAGTTTGTGGAAAGATAGTGTGTAAATTTGGTTTTGTCATGGAATATCTTGGTTTCACCATCTCTGGTAATTGAGAGTGTCTGGGTATAGCAGCCTGGGCTGGCTGTTGTATTCTCTTAGGGTCTGTACGTAATCTGCCCAGGATCTTCTAGCTTTCATAGTCTCTGGTGAGAAGCCTGGTGTAATTCTGATAGCTCTGCCTTTATATGTTACTTTCCCTTATTGCTTTTAATATTCTTTCTTTGTTTTGTGTATTTGGTGTTTTGACTATTATGTGACAGGAGGAATTTCTTTTCTGGTCCAATCTATTTGGAGTTCTGTAGGCTTCTTGAGTGTTTACATGAATCTTTTTCTTTAGGTTAGGGAAGTTTTCTTCTCTAATTTTGTTGAAGATATTTACTGGCTCTTTAAGTTGGGAATCTTCACTCTTTTCTATACCTTTTATCCTTAGGTTTGATCTTCTCAATGTGTCTTAGATTTCCTGGATGTTTTGGGTTAGGAGCATTTTGCATTTTGCCTTTTCTTTGACTATTGTGTCCATGTTTTCTATGGTTTCTTCTGCACCTGAAATTCTCTCTTCGGTCTCTTGTATTCTGTTGGTGAGGCTTGCATCTCTGACTCCTTATCTTTTTTTCTGGGTTTTCTATCATCAGGGTTGTCTCTCTTTGTGATTTCTTTATGGTTTCTATTTCCATTTTTAGATCCTGGATGGTTCTGTTCATTTCATTTGCCTGTTTGATTGTGTTTTCCTGTAAGTCTTTAAGGGATTTTTGTGTTTCCTCTTTAAAAGCTTCTAGCTGTTTACCTGTGGTCTCTTGTATTTCTTCAAGTGAGTTATTTATGTCCTTAAATTCTTCTATCATCATCATGTGATTTTAAATCTGAGTCTTGCTTCTCCAGTGTGTTGGAATATCCAGTGCTTGCTGTGGTGGGAGAACTGGGTTTTGATGATGTCAAGTGACCTTGGTTTCTGTTCCTTATGTTCTTGTCCTTGCCTTTCGCCATCTGGTTATCTCTCATATTAGCTGACCTTTCTCTCACTGACTGTGGCTTGTCTTTCCTTCAAGCCTCTGTGTTAGTACTCCTGGGAGACCAGCTTGTTCTGAGAGGAATTTGGGTTTGGAGAGCTGTGGTACAAGGTCAGATCTGGGGTACAGATAGAAACCTTAAGGATCCTATCCCCAGCTGTTCCTTGGTTCCTGTGTCCTGATAGCTTTTCGAGGGTCCCTCTGGAGCCAGGAATTTGAATAGAAGTGGTGGTCTTGCCTGTGCTCCAAGGTGTGTTGGCACTCCTGGGAGACCAGCTGTCTCCTGGCACTATTTGGGTATGGAGCCCTATGGCATAGGATCATTTCCCTGGCCGCAAAAGGAAATCAGAAGGCTGCCCCTTGGTTCCTGTGTCCTGGGGGTTTCAGGTGGGTCTTCTGAGCAGAGGTGCTGATCTTACCCCCACTCACAGGTTTGTCCACACTCCTAGGAGGCTAGCTTTGTCCCAGCACTATTTGGCTATGGTGCCTTGTGGCAAGGTTCACGTCCCAAGCCACAGATGGAAACCAGAAGTCTTCTGTCCCAGGCTCCTCCTCGGTCCCTTTGTACTGGGGGTTTTTGGAGGGGTCCCTCTGAGCAGAAGTGCTGTCTTACCTCCACTCACAGGTTTGTCCACACTCCTGGGAGGCTAGCTCTTTCCCTGTGCTATTTGGGTATGGAGCCGTGTGGCACAAGCCACAGGCATAAATCAGAAGGCTCCTGTCCCAGGTTGCTCCTTGGTCCCTGTGTTCTGAGGGTTCCTGGTGGGTCCCTCTGAGCAGAGGTGCTGGTCTTATCCCTGCTCACATGCTTGTCCACACTTCTGGGAGGCTAGCTTTCTCCTGTCGCTATTTGGGTAAGCAGCCTTGTCCTGATCCATCTTTTATACCTGTACATTATGTAGGCAGGGTAAATTGTGGGTCTAAGGTTTTGTGGCTGGGTTAGTGTCCCAATCTCTCCATTGGAAATGTTGCTTGTTTACAGGAGATGGCCAATCAGAAGAATGCAGAGATCCATATCTCTCATCCTACACAAAACTCAAGTCCAAGTGGATCAAAGACCTCAACATAAAACCAGATACACTGAACCTGAAAGTAGAGAAATTAGGGAAAAGCCTTGAATGCACTGGCACAGGAAACAACTTCCCAGACAGAACACCAATAGCTCAAGCACTAAGATCAATAATTAATAAATTTGACTTCATGACACTGAAAAGCTTCTGCAAAGCAAAGGGGGCCGTCAAAGAACAAAAGATCAGCCTACAGATTGGGAAATGATTGTCACCAACCTGATATCTGACAGAGGTATGATATCCAAAATATATAAATAACTTGAAAAACAAGGCATCAGCAAATCAAATAACCCAATTTAAAAATGGGCTATTCTAAACAAAGAATTCTTGACAGGAATCTCTAATGGCCAAAAAGCACTTAAAGAAATTTTCAACATCCTTAGTTATCAAGGAAATGCAAATCAAAACAACTCTGAGATTCTACCTTACACTCATAAGAATGGTTAAGATACAAAACTCAAGTGACAGCTCATGCTGGTGAAGTCTTGTAGCAAGGTGAACACTCCTCCATTGTTAATGCAAGTGCAAATTTGTACAGACACTTTGGAAATCAATTTGGTCGTTTTTCAGAAAATTGGGAGTAGATATACCTCAAAACCTGGGCTTATACCCAAAAGAAGCTTCACCGTATCACAATGACATTTGCTTAACTATGGTCATAGCAGCTTTATTTGTAATAACCAGAAACTTGAAACAATCAAATGTTTCTCAACTGAAGAATGAATAAAAAAAAAAATAGTGGTTTTACATTCACACAATGGAGTATTACTCAGCCATTACAAACCTTGACATCATGAAATTTGAAGGCAAATGGATGGAACCAGAAAAGTTTATTCTATGTGAGGTAACCCAGACCCAGAAAGACAAACATGCTATGTACTCACTTATAAATTGATATTAGTCATAAAGTGCAGGATAAACATGCCACAAAACATAGACCCAAATAATTAAGTTACAAGGAAAGCCCAAAGGGGGACACTTGAATCTCACTGAGAAGGGGAAAGAGATTGGACATTGGGCATGGATGGAAGGAGGGGACTGGGTAAAGAAGTAAGTAGGGATGGGAACAGGAAAGATGATGTATGGGGAAGAGAGAGTATTGGGTGAGACAACTAGATTGGGGGGCAGGCATCTCTGGGACAAGTTAGAATCTTAGGATAATGGAAACTCCTAGAAATCTCTGAGGGTGGCCCTATCTAGGACTCCTAACAACTGGAGATATGAAGCCTGAAATTTAATTCTTTATTCTATTATATCCTGCAAATACTTCTTGGGTCCTTGGTGTTGAACTGGCAGTAGGAATAGAATGTGATCAAAATCCTACTGTCTAAAAGTAAGACCCATAAGGTATTTTGAGCCAAATCTAGGGTGCAGTGAGACCAGAGCAGATAGGGTAATCAAAGGGAGAGGTGATAGGAATCTTTTAGCAGATCTTAACTATGTGGAGTCAGATATGATAATTATCCACTTAGGAGCTGATAGAGTGTGTCACATTGGAACATGATCAGGGAGGAACAAGTAATCTCAGGAGAGTGCCACTCTCTGTATGAGACAGTGAGCAATGGAAAAACTTCAGATCTCATTATTGACGTAAAAGAAGGTTCTGTAAGGGCTAGCACTGATCCTGAGCAACAAAGAATCTGAATATTGTTTGTCCTTGGGTTTACAAGGTAGCCTGTAACTATCCATAACTTTTGTGGTTACAGTAGTGCCACTGCTAAATATGGTGGGTCATAATATTTTATATTAATATGGTAACATACATATATACAGTTTGTACTAAGAAAATGACTCAGGAGAGTGTCAGCCATATGATAAGAGTGTTAAAGCTTGAAACCATGTGATATCAAACTGACTTTCTGAAAGAGAAATAGAGCTGAAAGATGAGGTCAATCATGTGAGTTAATCACACTTGCCCCTGTAATGAAGCCCCAATAAAGCTGCACACTGACACTTCAATAAACTTCTGGGTAATACTTTTGTGCATGTAATGAAGGTGATGTATGGTGACTCATAGCAAGAAAATGGGGTGGGGGAACTCACGTTAAAATTCTTTCACGTCCCTTGTATTTTGTATGTCTATTCCTTTAGCTGATTCCAATTTGTAGGTGTTGGGTTGGAGAGATGGCTCAATGAGTAAAGTGCTTGATATACATGCATAAGGACCTGGGTTTATATCTTCACTACCCATGTAAAAAGCTGGGCATGGAAGCATATTTCTGCAACCCTAGATCTTGGCTTGAGGAAAGGAGGATTCCAGGTACTTGATGGTCAGCATGTGTAGACAGGAAGAGTTCCAGGGATCAGTGAGAAATCGCTTCTCAAAAAATAAGGTAGCGATATGAGGGAGGAAGTTATTTAGACATCAACCTCTGGCTTCTATACATGCCTGAAGGAATAAGTACACACCTACACATAGATGAGTGCACACCTATACACATGCACAATTAGACACACAATGCCTTTTTGAATTATTTTTGACTTGTTTTAGACAATTATCAAAACCGAAAAGGTGCTGAAAATCACCACACTGATAGAGAGAGCATGTCCAGGAGTCTCTGTAATTTGGGCTGGGGTTTGAAGTTGAGGGTATCCAATGAAGCCTGGCTTAACTCCAGTCAAGCTAATCAGAAGACATTCTGACTGGTCAGTGTAGAGCTTCTAACAATTGTGCCTTCCCTGAAGAGAGAAAGGGCTGATGGAACAAATATTGATAGGATCTGTGTTACAGAGCTTTGGGAAGCCATCTTGTTTCTCTGAGGTAGCATATATTTGATTCTATGTTTTAAACAGATTTTTCTGTGTCCATCAGTGCTGTCCAGCCTTCCTGTTAGGCAGCATTCACAAAAGGAGAATCAGATAATTAATGATCACTAATGACATAATTGCTATTTAATCTTTCTTGTGTTTAAGAACAAATTATTTACCATTTATCTTCCATGTTGGGTGTCTTCACTCCATTTCTTTGTATTTTCTTCCTCTCCTCTCCCATAATTCAGAGCTAACTGTTGTACCATGAAGGCTGGAAGTCTGGAAACTATGTAGCCTAGCCTAACCCATCAAAAAAGCTTTTTGGTGTTTTCTGGCAATGGGAGCTGGTTAAAATTTATAAAGTAAAAGCAAAAAGAACATGTCCTTTTACTTTACTTTTTAAGATTCTACTTTTGGCAGAAATTGTTGGAAAAGTACAGATGGCAGGCTTCTGTTCAGATTCCCACCGAAGAGATGGTGGTGGCTAGATGGACTTCTCTTGTTTACCACAATACTATTGATCGTTGGCTTCCAAAGCAGTATCTACAGGCTTTCAGGATTTTGTAACTATATTAGTTATTGTGAAAAATATTAATGAAGACACTTTAGGAAGGATTTATTTTGGCTCATGATTTCAGAAGACTTCATCCATCCTGGTAAGGAGGGCATTTTGAAGTGGCTGCAAAGTATTGGCCTGTATGAAGGATAACATCTTGAGAGGTTAGGAAATAGAGATCTTGAGCTCAGATCATAAATAGTAGACATAACCTTTATGACTTTGGCCTATACCTCACTTCTGCCACCAGTTTCTATGATACTCCACAACAGGACAGCACCATGAACTGATGATCAACTGCTCAAATCTGTGAGGACATTTTACATGCAAACCATAGCAGCTCTGTGGTTTGTGGTATGAGCTTCTGGTTTTTACAACTGGTGTGTGTGTGTGTGTGTGTGTGTGTGTGTGTGTGTGTGTGTGTGCACGTGCACACTTGTGCACACACGCAGAGATGGGGATTAGATGTGAGCCAAAGGAAAACTTATAGTAGTCAGTTCTCTATTTCCATCATGTGGTCCAGAGGATAAAACTCTGGCAGTCAGGCTTGGTAGTAAATGCATTTAAGCCATCATACTGGCCATCCAGCTGATTCCTGTACCTGATATTATAAAAAGCCCCAGGTTTATGAAATATAGATAGTTTTCCTTTATTCTTAGGTTGACTACAACTCTGTCCTTTAGCTAATATCTAGATTAATCCACTACCTAATTTTTGCACAAAAAAGCAATGCTCACACATCTCACTCTCTTCCTGGTTCTGCTAAAACCTAAATATAGAAATTTTCACAGGAATAAATAATATATAAACAGATCTTCAAAGAAAAATTCATTCTGTATTCTCACAACCTTTGTAACAGTTGGTCATGGCTGTTAAGAAACTGGTTCAAGGAATGTCTAAGACTGGGGAAATGGACCTCTGTGTGTCTTTCCAGAGAGGGCATGTGGGACAGTGACTGGGTAAGGGAGACCCATTCTGAATGTTGGGAGCATCATCTAACAGACTGACAGCCAGGATGGAAAGGATCTGTGAGACCGCAGCATTCCCATCTCTCACGCCTGTCTGAGTACGGCTGTGACATCCCCATCTCTCAAGCCTGTCTGAGTATGGCTGGTTGCTCCTCTTGCCTTCAGGCAGCAACTACAACATCTTCAGTGTTTCAGTGTGGATGCAACAACAACAACTCTTCAAGCATCTTTCACAGCTTCAGGACCAAAGTGGAACTGCTTAGCTGTCCAACTTCTTATACTGAGGAGCTACCATGGTTTCTGTCTCTCCAGCATAAAGGCAGCTATTGTTGGGTTACTCTGCCAATCCTTCATAGACCAAGTCAACAAAGTCCCTTTTAAAGCATACATTCACACAGTGCAAATCAGACCCTAATCTTGTCTTTAACATTTAATGATCCCCCATTAGGAATTTTTATTTGAATTCACAAGAAATGGTTTTCCCCACATTGCAAGTTCCAGGGTTATATTACTCCAGGGTTGCAGGTTGTTCCAGGAAAGCAATATGTAGTTTCTAATATTTAGCACCAAAAAAGAGAAAACCAGACTTATCATTTTTACCCTGAGTTCAAACGTTACACAATTCAAATAGGCTAGACTTCCAAAGCATTCAGAGGCTGCTGGAGTGAGCTGGTCATCATTTCTTTCTTGTTTAGTGTTATTTCTAAACGACATCACAGGCAGGGCAGTGACCAGGTAAGGGCAAATGGAGACTGCCATCATGGGCTGGAAATCATACTGTTCATCTGAGACAAGACAGGAGACAAGAGGAGAATCTTACCAGAGGATGTAAAGAAAAGATGAATAGTCATGGACTGTGGATATCAGTGAAACCCAGAGAAGTCCAGTAAGTCTCAATGTCCTGAATGGTAATAAGTTTGGGGCATTGATATGATATGATGCTAATGTCATGGGTCATTTAGAAGACATGAATTTTCTATTGTTTTGATTGAAGTTAATTTATCTATATTCTTCCTGACATGCTAATTTGGGGGTATTTTACATAAGCACAAGACTAGAAATGTAATTAGAACAAAAAGAGTGCTTGGCACTTTTGTTACACTGTGAAGAGGAGTCAGCAACTCAGTTATTAATCGGTGGTGAATGTGGTAGGCATGAGTACCAGGCCCATTTTTCTACTGTGATTCAGAGAAGCTGTGGTGCCTTTGTTAATAATTATACTGGTGTGATATTTGCATTACTCTTTAATAGAGAGCAGCATACACATTATCTTACCAGGTCATCCCTAAACTTGAACCTAAGGGTACAGATCAGAGGAAGCATGATATGCTTCAGATTTAGGAAGACTCTGCCTAACAAATATCTGGACCTAAAAGTCTTAAGGAGGCAGATCAATTACCTGCAAAAGCCAATATAAAGAAACCAGACACATCGATCTGTGTTAATTATTAGCATAGAAGGAAAACTCCATTCTTACTTAACTCTCAAATGAATCTCCAAGATCATGGAAAGATTGTTATCACAGTAGTTTCAGAAATAGTGAACTGACAAACCTGAAGAGGAAAAAAGAATAAATTCTAGAATGTTTCATTTTTAAAATTTGTTTCTTTGAGTCGTGCCCATTTCCCCCTTTTATTTGACCTGCTCTTGATCCAGAAGACAAAAGGAAATGTATTTTCTTTCTTTTTTTCCAATGAAAAGACTTTTATGTATTCAGACTGGATTTAGAACAACAGGAATTTTCAATCTAGCTCTGAATTTTTAAGATAAAAAGCTCGAAATGTTCTGAGATTTGCTGAGATTTGCGGTTCCAACCGTTTCACTTAATGTTAGTGTTGACAATGGAGTCATCCAAGTCTCAGTTCCTGTCTTCTAGTTTCTGATGAGAAGAGAAACTGGCACTAACCACAACCAACTTAAGGGAAATAGCAGTTGCGTCTCTCCTCCTGATGAAATTTTCAACACTATAGGCAAGATCCCTTGATGCTAATATAGATATGGTGGGCCCAGCAGACAGGTGGAGTAGGCAAATAAATGTTCATTTCCTCATTTTATGACTCAGTGTTATCGTGAGGGAAACGGAGAATATTTCCACAACACAGCTGTGAGGGATTCTCCAGCGCATCTATCAAGAGAGCACAATCTTTCACTCCCCTGCAGTTTGGTACCCAAGGGAGAGCTGAGGAGGAAGCAGAGGATTCCACTCAACATTCTTCACTCTGCTGGAAACAAGTAGTTTCTGAGTTTGCTAGTTCTGGAGACTAGTTGTAGGAGATTGTGGAGTCATTTGCACAGTGTTCTAGTGTGTAGGATCCTGCGATGGTAAAAATAGAGAGGGTTTTAGAAGGTGTTTAGCCTATTTGGGGTCCCCTCTAAGTCATTTTCCGGCATGTCCACCACATAGTTATCTCTAGTGAAAGAGAATTTTGCATTTTCCAGAGAGACCTTTTTCTTTTCTTCTCCTTCTCCTTCTCCTTCTCCTTCTCCTTCTCCTTCTCCTTCTCCTTCTCCTTCTCCTTCTCCTTCTCCTTCTCCTTCTCCTTCTCCTTCTCCTTCTCCTCCTCCTCCTCCTCCTCCTCCTCCTCCTCCTCCTCCTCCTCCTTCTTCTTCTTCTTTTTAATTTCGAAGACTCCAACTTTTATAAGAGTCGTTTTTGTGTTTATCCTCAACTTTTCAAATATAGTGTTTACTTTAATTTTCAAATTTCCACTATTGGGGGTCATCTGAGGGAAAGCAAATCCTTCATACACAAATTCTCCTTCAATGTTTACAAATAGTCATCCCGTTCATTAGACTAACATTCTAAATCTTTTAATAGTCCCTCCTGGGACAGGGTCTCATGTATTTTTACTTAAGGATAAAATCACTCACTTCAATACTCGGCACACATTACTCAACGTAAATCATTAGGGAGTAAAGTAGGTCTGTTACCATGGATGAACTGATGACTGCACTTGTAAAGGTTCAAACGTATTGATGTATTGATGATATCAATAGCCATGTTTAGGTACTGTCATCAGCGAAACAATACTGTGCTCCTAGATACAGCAATGCTTTATACTTTTAATTACCTCCAGGCAAAAGAAGATTTTGGAAAAACATCTTCAAGATAAAAAAGTTCAATTTGTCACTTTTCCTAATCTGTCAGTGGCAATCTTCTTCCTTCCCACTTAACCAGATGCGTATGTTAAAGCATCCTTCAATTTCCTTCATCTCCAGGTTTCCCTTCTTTCCTGTCATCATCCACTTGTCCCTAGTTCCTTCTTACTAATTAGATGTGGCTCGAGTGGCAATTAATTCAACCTTGTACCCGGCTCAAGTCTTCTGTAAGTCTCTTAAGGCAGTTAAATTAAGTTAGTAGGAGGTAACAAGGAATAAATGATGACAATAAATTGAAATAGCACAATGCAAAGTGGGCTCTGGTCTGGTTTGTGAGGATTGGTTCATTCTTGCAAGAGAGATCGATTTACTGTGTCTACGTTTCTAAGGCAAACAAACCTATGTTTTGGAGAAAGTTCTGTGATTGTATTTGGAGGTTTTTGAATTGTTTCTCCTTGGGGTAATTTCTGGTCACCTCTGTGCATGGGACCTCTGCTTCAGAGCTACATCTTCTCAAGTGCTCAATAATTCTTATATTAATCTGAAAGACTTTAAGATGATATTACTTAATTACATGAAATGATTGAGTATGTAACTACTTTGAAAATGATTATAACACTGTGTAAAAGGAAATAGAAATTATATATTTTTCTATTAAATCTAAGTGTTTAAGATGATGACATAGAAATAAAATGGACAATAGTGCATAGAAAACTGCCAGTAAGATATCCCAGCCGGTCAGTGCAATTACCTTGCAAACCAGAGCTGGATCCCTAGAACCCAGAAAGTCTTCTTCAGAACTCCACACACATGCCATGCCATACACATATCTTCCCTGACAATATACATATTAATACATACAAATTAATAACAAAAATTATAATATAAAGATAATAAATACATTTGGAAAGACAATAGATAATTTTAATTTTCTACTTTTCTGTTCCATGTTTTTCCTAATACTCCTGCCAGAATCTGCCCCACAAAACAAAGCGCACCAGAGATTAAGTTCTGAAAACATGAACATTTTTCACGGGGGGTGGGGGGGGCATTTCAGAAACAGGCCATAAGAGTCTTATGTATTTTGTGGATTTTTAATGATGACATATGTTTGCGTTGCTTGTTCTTCAGAAGCAATTTTTATAGAAAGATTACACTCTTTATAGCTTTAAGTTAAGAGGAATAAAAATTGAAGATGAAAATTTGATATACCTAAGGAAGTGTATGAAATAAAAGGCAGAAGCATTAACAGATGAAAAATTAATCAAATATTCTTATATTGATACTTAAAGTAAAATTGGACTTACTCAAAGGCAAAGTTTTGAGCATTTCTAAAGGAAATATTATCTTTGTATATTATCTCCATAGTAACAACTAAGAAACTAACCAGTGAGGCCAGCTCAGTATTGTGAGATCCCTAAATGCCAGAGATTATAGACTCAGGCCATCCTACAGCCCAAATTCTGACCACCAGCTGTTTGCACTTCTAATAATCAGAAGAAAAGGAATCTTTCTCCATATACCCTGCCATCCAACAAAGGAAAACACATAGACACAGACACACACACACACACACACACACACACACACACACACACTTACCATTTAGTACTTCTCTAGTCATGTGTTTCTGCCATCATAACACAAAATGGGCCTGTCATCATGACCCACAGGGGTTTGGACACACATGTGGTTCCACTCAGATTCCCTCTTTCTTTTCTTCCCTTCCTGGATAACGCCAGGAAGTGACTATGGTTGGCCATAATGAATGTTAGAAGTCATTATATTTTTTTTCCTTCTCTGTTTAAGCAGTTATCAGAGAACTCAAGGGAGACTGGGAGTTTTTTCCTGAAGCCAATACATAAAGCAAAACAAGTTATGTTTCCATCGTCGTAAACTCGCTGACATGTGATCCTGCACAGGCTGGCTAATTTCAGAGATGTTAGTCTTTTCACTCTTTGTTCTTGATTTTATATCTGGCCTCCCTTCTCAAGAGCATTAACAGATAAGGCAAACAAACACAGCCTCTTGTTAGTCATAGCAAACCTGTGCAGAGCCCATTCCAGCTACTTCCTCTCTCTGGTCTTCAGACTCAGCACTTCCCCTCTTTTAATACCCCGCCCCCACCGGGGCCAGGGACTTCATAAAATCTAGAACCCGTATCCCAGGGTGGACTGGTCTTATTTAAAGTACTTCATCATCTACACCTTCTGACCATCTTCTCCCATCCCTTCCCAAAGAAACCACAGCAGATGGTCTGGTCCTTGTCTCCTTCTCCTCTCTGTTCCTAACTCAGGTGCTTCCCGGCATTCCTGGCAGCTCCTTACTGCATGCCAAGAGCATTGCTCTCAGCATCTCTGGATATACCAGGCTAGCATTTTAATGTCCTAACCTATTGCCTTCATCATACACGAATTAAATAAAATCGACACAATAAAGACTTCTCAAAGCCTTATTTTCACGCCATGATTCATATCTGTGAAATGCTACATAGGTTATCATGATTCTGTTTATAATGAATAGCAACAGTGTTACCTCAACTATAATTTCCCATGGGATCCTGCAACCAGGTTAGACAAAAGTTTACAAATGTTCCATTCTTATTAAGAAAAGACTATTTAGTTTATTATTCAGACAATGTGTATGAAAATATTTTCAGTGATTGGCGTTGAAATTGTAGAGTCTTGCTTACTAGGTAAAGGCTTTACCACTGAGGTATATCCCCAGGTCTATTCATTGTTTTAGTTAAAAATACAAGTAATCAAAAATATTAAGATTGTATGTCTTAAAACACTGCACAAACTAAGAATTTCAGTGATTCAGAAACCCGAGAATCCACCATGAATGATTAGGAATTGACAACACTCATGCTGAATGAAAATATCTAACTTTTAAGACATAACTTACAAGTGAAAGGAGTCGGATGGAGAATTACAATGCTAAAATATAAATGTTCAAGTGTAGCACTCGGAAAAGTTTTAAATGTCTAAAACGAATTCAGGCTGAATGAAAAAAAGAGATTCACAACCATCTCATAAAGCCTTGTTTATTTTTGCTCCAGATGCTTGCTCCCTCAATATTCTTTCCTTGCCAATATCTGGCCTTCTCTGGGGCAGTTCCCACTTATTGCTGCTGTTAGCCAGCTGATCATCAGGGTAGTCAACACGCTGACCCTGGAGAGCACAAGATTCCCCATTGTCAGCCTTTTTTGCACAATGTGGCCTCAGCGATTCGAGCAGTTCCAAACATCCCTGCATTCTCTGGCTCAAGATTGGCATCATGGGAAGGCTGCCAGGATTCCAGGAGGGGAGCCAGGGGATCAGAGTGCCAAAGTCAGCAGGTGGCAATGGCCAGTAGCAACTCAGAGAGGCAAATTAGTCTTTCCAGCACTTAGGACAGCCAACAGAGGTGGGAGCCAGTGCAGTTCTTGTTATCCGATGTATAGGTATTGTTATAAACGACATCAGAGGCTTGTACACTGCTCACTGGGCTTGTTAGCCAGGTGGCAATTTTTGAAGCATCATTACTGCTCCAAGCAAAGCGTATGCTCTATAATTCAACTTAGATCTGAGGTTATATTTCTTGGAATTATGTCTTAGGCACACAAAGACTAGGAGTTCTGGTATTGACTCATTACCATCTTGTTAGTTGGTTAGTGCACTTACTAGTAACTGAATCACACTAAGACCACTGTTCACAAGTAAATCAGGAAGTGCTGTCTCATAGCTTAAACAATTAGAAGCATAATATCTAGATGTGATACTTCAGAATTAAGACCATGAAAATTTGCTGATAGAATACACATAGAATTAAGATGAAAATAAGAGAGTTCTGCATATCATTTTCACACACAATCCAACATGCTAACTGGTGGAGTACACAGAAGTCTGAGCAGTTTGTTTATTTTGTAAATACCTCAAATATCAACCATTATAGACTGTGGGGTATAATCTTCCTTTAACTTCTATTTAGGAAAGAGTTAGCTGTGCTTCAGAGAAGTGAAAATTATTTATTATCTAACCTATTCTTGATCTTTTCTAAAGCAGAGCTAATAGGAAAGCTGGGGTAATGAGGAGGGAGTCTTCAAAGTTGGAGTAAGGTTCTAGAAGTTGAAATATATTTCAGAAATGTTCTGAATTGATGCAGGCTTAATGGTAGAAGACTGGCCAGGTGTATACACGGTCCTAAATTCACCAACACTCTCTAAAATAATGTATGGTAGACAGATATGTGAGAGAGAGAGAGAGAGAGAGAGAGAGAGAGAGAGAGAGAATATATTCTCAAAGTCTAAAATGAGCCAAATTATTAAGTCCATGGATACTTTCATTTACCTACAGCAAGAGAATATTTTGTAGTGCTTGTATACAGGGTCTTCTCTTAAGGATGTAATAATTTTGTTGAGAAAACAAAGTTAAACTAAAGAATTGCAAGCCAACATCAAGCAGACTCTGTATCGAACATAGACTCTCTACAATGAGAGAAAAGATTAGTGAAACCTTGAGTAGTCGATGGACATTGTCTGTCTTAATTAGATTGCAATTGCTGTGATAAACAATGTGGTGATCACAAGTAACTTCAGAGGAAATGTCTTTTAGACCTCGCAGATTACACTCGAGCATTGAGGGAAGTCAGGGCAGAAATATATGTCAGGAACCGGGACAAGAGGCCATGAAGGGGTGCTGCTTACTTGCTTGCTCCTCATAGCTTGCTCAGACTGCTTACATATAGCATACAGGACCACATGCCCAAGAATGGTCTGATTCACAATGGGCTGTGCCCTTCCACATGAATCACAAACCAAGGAAAAGTCCTACAGGTTTGTCCACAGGCCAGTCTTATGAGATAATTTCTCAACTTTGGTTTCCTTTTCTTGGATAACTCTAGCTTGTGTCACTTTAACAACAACAACAAAAACAGCTAACACACTGACAGAGGAAAGATAGGTGGGCAAATTTTAGCATGAGTGAATCCTGGAGGGCTTCATCCTACAGAAATTTAGAGTAAGGATGCATGTGACTTATATTACAGACATGGCAGCCACTGCAACAAGCTTCAGGCGTGGAGACCCAGTCCCAAGGCAGGAGCTACAGTAGAACACTGGTAGTGTGACAATATGAAGGGTTTCAATATTGGAGAAAGGAATCTTGTCAACAGCATATGCTTGCTGCTAGTGTCACTTAGTTCTTTGAGCTTGCTGTCTGTGCTTTGAAACCATCCTGTGTGTCTAAGGCAAATTTACCCAATGCAGATTATATTGCTTTAGCTAAAACATCCTTAAACATTCTATTTTTGTGATGATAATGTTTATTTTTATGGAATTTACAAAGTATAAAAACCTAGAAATGTACTATGAAGCATTCTTAACCCTTTCAACCCCAGGAGGCATCTTAAGTACTCTTTTTCTTTTTTTTATGTCTCAGGTCTCGGTATATAGTTTTAAACATGGTTGGAAGCACTGCATATTAGAAGCTTTATGACCCCGTCATCAAGAGATTATGCAGACAATGACAAGTGGTGGTTTCCAGTTCCAACAAAACTCAAACTGTGCTGTTTATATACCTTGAAATAGTTAACAGATACACAAAATTATAAAACCATATATAGGAGCAGTTTTCTTCACCTCATCATCCTGAGTTTGCATGAGCATGCACACCCACCCACACACACACACACACACACATGCACGTGCACACGTGCACATATATGCACACAAAGACATGCACATGCACACACATACATGCACATGCACTCATGCACATAAATATGCATACACGTGCACACACATGCACAAACATGCACACAAAGACATGCACATGCACACAAACATGCATGAACATGCACACACATGCACACATGTACATACACATGTATATACACACACTATCACCACCGCCACTACCACCATGCAGATGCACATCAGTTTATCTTTTCCATATCTGCACATATGTTTTATAATTATGCCAGCATATACAAGACCAGTTTTTCTTTTTTATGCTATTATCAACTTCAACTTGTTTCCTTTTTATGCTACATACTGCAGGAAGGTGGCTTCCAGACATTCCCTCTCATGAGAAGTCGAGAGCCTTTCAGCATGACAGGCATTTCACACATTCCATTGCTGTCTCTAAGCAGCATCTAGTACAACTTGTTTGGAACTGTGACTTCCTGGCTTTCGATTTATGTCATGTTAGGTTCCAGGGAGAAACAAAAAAAAAAAAGATAGAACATTTTGAGCTGATTTCCCCTCTGGTACCATTCTCAGCACATTTAGTTTCATTCCCTTCTGAAGCAAACACTAATGTACAACTCACAGCTCTCACCCAGTATTTCCTGTATGGTGATAAAATCCTCCATATTTGAAAATATGGCTGCTGTGATGAGTGGGTAGTAAACGGTGTGTTTATGAAGAGAGACGGTCATGCTTAGCTTGCCTCCCTTTTTTTTTCTGGGCATGATGCTATATTTGCGAGAACAGCTGAGGGGTTAGAAGTGAACTTGGCTATGAATCACAGCTCTGTGAACAGTGATTGTTTGAGGAATCCTGGGAGAGCTGCTTGCTAATCAGGGCTGAAATTCCATCTCCTTCTGTGGCCCCTTTGCCTACAGCTCCTCAGATGGTCATCAGGTGAGTTTATAACATAATTCGAGTCGTAAAACGTTTTCCTTCTGCCCATAATGTTCTTTGATTCTGTCAGCTGTAAGTCTATCTTTAACTTTCCCCTCCACCTGAGGTTTTCAGAATGTGCCCAGTGGTGGCTTCTTTGCACTGTTTTTCTGTCGAGCCTCAGACACCTTCTTCTCAGAGAATGTCCCCTCACCTTTCTGTCTCACTCAGCTTGTAACCTCCTACACCGCCAATGTTTTTTGGTTGCATTTCCCCTACTTCGTTGTCTTTATAGCAGTTATAAAAGTCTAAAGACTTTGGTTAGCTCATTGGGCCAACTTCTTTGCTTACTCTCTTTCTGCCAGTTGCACTGCATTGACATACAAACGTTATAATGATGGCAGTGCATGTACTTGGCACAGAGTTTGTACCAGGGAAATGCATGCCATCCTTGCTGCTTTCCTGTATCATTTTCAAGATGTGGTTTCTCTTGTTCATCCTGCACACACTCACCTCCTCCTTGACCTTTACTCCTCAGGTTGGAGTGGAGAACATGGAGAGTAATGATGGGTAGAGCAGAACTATAGCTAGCAGGTGTTACATTCTGAAAATAAATAAAATGTATTCCATAAACCTCTCCCACACCCACTCACCTAGATGAAACTCTGCACTTGCTGGTGGTCAATGCAGCTTGTTACAGATGGATTACCCAGGTGACCCTGGTCTTCATGGGCAAATGATAGCGCCATGGAGTGAAATCCATCCTGAACGTGAACAAGCTGGAACAAGCTGCTCTTGGGCTATTTAAACTTGCAAACACCACCACCCTGTAGAGAAAATATCCTGTGTAGTGTATGGATGCATCACCTGTCAATTAAAAAAGCCTACAGCCTATGGCTTAGGCAGGAAATAGGAGGTGGGACATTCAGGAGGAGAAAGAATTTTGGGATATATAGCTGGGCGGGGTAGTTTGCCAGGATGTGATAAGTCAGATGCATGGTATCTGAACACAAGTAACCAGACAAATGGCAGAATATCAGAGAAGAGCCTAGTTATAAGTCCAAGATATTTGTAAAATTATTTTGATTTTGAGTCTTATTTCTGGGAGCAAGGGACTGTAGTCAGAACCAGACCAAGCTTTCACACCCCCCCATGTGTTCTCTCTACTGCACCAAAGCCAGAAAGGGCATGATTTTCAGTATGAATGGATTTTTTCTATGATCTACAACATTTGACCTCTTTGCTTTGCATTTTGGATTTTCAGTTTGTCCTGATGAACAGATGAAAGCCATAGAATTCCACCAGAGTGTAGAATGGTGTATGGTAGACTTGGAGGCTCTCAGAGCTCACTGGATCAGGTAAACAGAAGTATGTGAGGGTGAAGCACTGAGCTTTTGACTCTTCCTACATACCCAAGTGTGAACATAGACAATCACAGAGTGAGAACACAGGAAACATCACTGAGAAAAGCACACTGTTAAAATCAAAGTCAAATAAAATAGAGTAAAATAGAAACCAATATCCATGAAGTACTCTGCATATGTGCAAATTTCTTGACACAGCATAACCTGACCTTAGATACATCTTCCCCCAGCCCCCACCTTGGGTAGGTATTTTGTATTAGAATCTTTACATGGGGTGTAGGGTCATGTCTATAGGGTAGGGCTTCTCTGAGGAGCCATCATCCCGCCCATCTGCTAAGAAACTGTGGGGAATAGAGTCTGCCCTCCTGGCCTCTCCAGTCCTCAGCATTAATAGAACATAAGAGCTTACGCAATGGCACTGGATCTGTGGCAGCTGTTTGTTCAATGTTTCATGCTTTTAGTCACATCTGCTCCAAATGAGTGTTAATATTGCAGTGGCATTCACTAAGGATGGGCTCTGTCAGCTTTGCTGAGGATCAGTCTGACCCCTGCAACAATAGAAAAGGCACTTTGTCCGTCAATATGGTATTTTAATACATCAAAGCCCTCTTAACCTGGGGGTTACTCTAACCTACCCTCTTTATCTTTGGCTTTCTCTTCTTTCATAGCCCCCCCCATAAGAACTCAAGTCAGTGAATCTCAAGGAGAAAAACTGCATTTATTTCTAGCACTCTGTCCACCAATGTCAGATAACAGTTTATTCATCCCTTGGCCCCTGGATGACATTGAAGCATATCAACAGTGACAAAAGTATATTGAATAATTATCTTGAAATTAATACATTATCCCAAACTTAAATAAATGTCATCTGATCAATATATCTTGGAATGGAAAGGGAAGAGAATGTGAAGGGCATCGCCTCATTATTCATTAATTTTAAAGTAATGTAGGCTGATGAAATGGTTATCTCAGAGCTCCGCTATTATACTCACTGGCATTTTAAATAACTCCCAATCTTTAACAGTATATACTCCCTTGTTGGAACAGCTTATAGGTGTTAACACTTTGAATTCCAGGATCTTCAAAGTCTGGTGACAATATCCAAGGGCTGTTACTCTCATTTCTCTCTTTTCAAAATGTCTTTCCATTTTCTTTGGTACCTACTTGCTGTGGCATAGGCTCATCTTAAGTCCTAATGAAGTAGCCCATTAAGGCTGCAGTCTTGTGTGTTCTAATTGTTCCATTAATAATATTCCCAAGGATAAAATAAATAACTCAATTATATTTCAGTTCTCCAGTATGCAAATGAGATGTATAGGATAATACCTCCCAGAACTTATATAAACCTTCAGGAAGAATATTTTAGAGGAAAGAGATTTTATATTATGAGAAAGCCAGCAGGTAACCATAGTAGCTGAATTATGACCGGAACACTCTGATTTGTGTGAATATACAGTTTAAAGTATAGTTTCTTTACTTCATTACTTTATTTCTGTCTTATTTTTAAATTAGTATTTAGTAAATTTCAATATGTGTCTTTTGTGATCAATACATCACTGTGACCACATTTGAGGAAGTAACCCCTTTCTATCCATAAAATCACTTTATGAATTTTAAATATATATTTTTCTTTGTATTAAAAATAGAATTGTTTCATGTAATATATCCTGATATTGTTTCCCTCCCTTTACTCTTCCCAGTTCCTTCCCACCTCCCCTCCTATTCAGGTCCAAATTATTTCTATCTTTCATTAGAAAACAATCAGGCATCTAAAGAGATAATATTAAAGTACAATATAATTATATAAAACAAGAACAAACACATCATAATAGGACAAAACAAATAAACAGAAGTAAAAGAGTCCAAGAAAAGCTGAAGAAACAGATACAGACACAGAGACTCACTTGTCCATACACTCAAGGATCCCGTAAAAACACAAAACTGGAAGCCATAGCATATACACAAAGATGCCATTGAGTTCATTTTTCTGTTGGCCATTTACTACAGAACATGAGGCCTTCCCATAAGAGTAGTTTGTTTCCCCAGTGAAAGTCTCTTGAAGTAAACTAAATTTTCATTTGCAAGTGTATATCAGTTGGAGATAATGTCTAGGTTAGAGATGAGGCATGTGTCCACTTCTTCTAGTGTAGACAAATGAAGGCCCTGGGTATGCTGCCTCAGTCTCAGTGAATTCATATGTACACCAGACCTGTTGGGTTTAGAAGGCTTTGTTTCCTTGATGTCCTCTATTCCCACTGGCTCTTCCACTCTCTCTGCCTCCTCTTTGCAATGTTCTCTGATCCCTAAGGTGAGGGATTTTATGGTGACATCCTATTTAGGGCTTAGTATTCCAAAATCACTCACTCTCTGCATGTCGATTGGCTGCAGGTCTGTGTTTGTTCCCATCTCTTGCAGAAAAAATATTCTCTGATGATATCTGAGCAAGGAGCTGTTCTATGAGTACCACACGATGTCATCAGAAGTCATTTTATTTATGTTTTATACAGAAAATTAGACAAAAAGCTTGCAAAAACTCTAAGAACTACACTAATGTGAACCACTACTTAAGGTAAAAAAAAAAAAAAATCAAACTTTCTTATCAGGTACTCCTGGAGTGGCTTAATTGTAGGGGTTCCCACTTTTGATTAAATGAGAATTTTATAGTCCTCAAACCTACTAAAATAAAATTCACTGTGAGAGATCGACGGGGGGGAATGTCTACAAATTGGTGAAGTGTTGACAGGTGGCAAAACCCATTGGAAATAAACAAGCTGTGCAAAGCACTGGAGACCACATGGCAGAGACCCGGCAGGCAGCACATCTCTTCTTCCCTGAAGTAGATCTCTCCTTCCCTGCTCTAGCCCCCACTATTTGTGCAAGTCTAAAGAGAAATGCTTTGTTAATTCAGCAGTTTTGTCTTTTCTGCCTCATGAAGTCTTTGACTTATGCCAGTTCTCCAGTAGACACAGCAAGGAGCTTTGCAGTTTGCCAGCAATCAGCACAGTTCCATGTCATGCCTTCTTGTTTTTACAGGCTTGGGTACCTCACACAGAGATGGGCCACCTGTGCTGGGACTCGGGGCAGTCTGTGACCTCAATACCAAGAAAATAACACAGTTTAAAATCTTAGCCATCCTATGATCTTATGGAAGGGAATTCAGGGCATTCTTAATAGCAGCTAGTAGCATGGCGATAAAAGACTTGTGCTAGTCCAGAAGACCATTCATCCATTAGCTAGAGAGTAAGTGACAACATGTGACTATTCCTGGAAAAAAAATTAACTTGTTGATAATTTGAGTATACAGAGAAAGAGAGAGAGAGAGAGAGAGAGAGAGAGAGAGAGAGAGAGACAGAGACAGAGACAGAGAGACAGAGAGACAGAGACAGAGACAGTGAGAGGAAAACTCTCACATGTCCAGTGAATTTCCATTTGTCTGCAGTCCACCCTTATCATAACGATATAGAGTAGAGAGGTCTTCCTCCATTATAATCCTTGCATTTATCTAGCTCTGGCACCCAAAACATAAATGAATGAGCTTTTAAATGCATACTCATGAAGTTATTCAACATTCTAATATAAGTCTGAATTACATGTTTTGTATACATTTAGTTCCTACCAACCGGCTCTTTGCAAATATTTAATGGAAGTACATGAATTGACACACACCCAACTAAGAGAATCTTTGTTCTTAGTCCTTCTAATGTGTGCACCATTTAAAAGTGCTCTTTCTGTCTGCTGCAAAATGACATTTCCTTGATGTGGGGTAAGGACAACACTTATCTGTGAATGGGAATAAAGATTTAGGATTTAGTTAGAGATTATGCTGATTTAATAGAGCAGTTGTAAGTTCTACAAAGTTTGTAGCTACACTAGCCCTTGGTAGTTGGCTAGGTTTCCAGTACCACACATAATTTCCTTCTTGTGGTACAGGTTTTAAGTCCAATTAGAGAGTGGCTACTTACCACCAAGGTATTTGCACCACTGGACTCCTAGGGTTACCGTGCCATGGTGATCATTGTGAGTCATAGGTATCATGGCTTGGTTGGAAGCTTGCATGGCACCTTCTATGAAAATATATGAAAACTAGTCCTCGGAAAAAAAGCTTTCAAATCAATTTCACACTAGGGACCCCTGGACTCTGAGTCTGAAGTACAGTGGAATAGCAATAATGTATAATTTATTGAAATTATTGGAGAACCCTGAGCAACAACTCAAAAGAGAGAGTCTTGTGCCTAGTATTGGGGTTAGACAGTATTGGTTCTTGGTGGGAGCATTGTCAGCCCAGATGAAAATGCTTCATCAAACTGTATTAGTATATTTATATACAGACTTATATGTATTATAAGTATCTTAGGAAGATAGTTGGTGTATAATTCCTTATGACTTTTAAAAGAGATCCTTAGTGTTATTTCACCCTCCTTCCTCCTCCTTCTGTATTTATCTCTCTTTCTCTCCATGTCAGAGCACTTCCAATTTTTCTCATTTCCCTGCAGATCCCTTGAACCCTGCTATTTCCCGATCTGTTGCTTTCCCACCTCTCACCCCAGCTCTGGTCACCTTTTATGTTCCTGGTTTCTCCGGCTATGTACTCACATCTGAAGATTTGAGGCTGGAAGCCTCAGATGAGAGAGAACCTATGATGTTTCTCTCTATGGGTCTGGGTTACCTCATTCAATGTGATCTTTTCTAGTTCCATCCATTTATCTACAAATTTAATTTTTCTTTACAGAAATGGAAATAGGAGATCATTAAGTTTATTGTTTATAAATTTGTAGCTTGTCATTTAAATTTATAGTTATACATTTACAAATTTATAGTAAATTGGAGACTGTTATAGAAACTCTCAAACAATCAAAATGCAAAGTTGAGGAGAGCAGTCTCTGCAGGATAAATCTACAATTCGATTCTTTAACCTAAGACTGATTTAGGAATCATTGCAGATGAGGGAGTGTGAAGACTGTAAAAGCCAAAAGGACAGGGAATTTGCTATGCGATTGTGGCTCTAGGAATATCAGAAGCTACACCCGTAAAATCTCACCAACATGTCTGCCTAAACATAAGCTGATCAAGGACAACACATTTGGCATACTCATTTGGATAGGGGGTGGGCAGAGCCCTGGCATCCTACTCTACACAAAGAACTACAGACAACTAAGGAATGATGAAAGCAAGAGAAATGGTCTTCCCTGGGGAAAGGGTACACCAATTGGTTATCCAACACCAAATAGCCCCGAAAGCATGCATACATGTAACAGTATACAGACTAAGCAGGTTGTGCTGTGTGCTCCTGGTGTGTGTGTGTGTGTGTGTGTGTGTGTGTGTGTGTAACAATTATTGAAAATAGGTCATGAATTTGAAAGAGACCAAGGTGGATTTGAAGGAGGAAAGGGAACAGGCAAATAATATAACTATATTAAAGTTTCAAAATCAATGAGTATTTTTTTTAAACAAGAGACTAATAGCAGCATTGTTTCCCTTTTCCTTTTGGCTGCGGATGGGCAGATGTAGGCAGAGACTGACAATGAAAGCTAACATACCCTTAAAGGATCCTCAGCTCTTACATTAAGAAACTAGGATCAGTTCTGCATTATAATAAAAGGAACAAACAGTACTGGGCACCAGTTTTACTTTTGGTAATGTCATTGGGAAGTATATGGTTGCACTCTGATCCACAGCAGTTCTCAGTCCTAGGACTTGATGATGTGATCATCCTCTGAGACAGCCTTGCTCTGACACAGGAAGGGTCCTAGCAAACCCTGGCAGGCTTTGGAAATCTTTAATAATGAATATTCAAAGCTGTGTCAGAAAAGACCTCTTTCGTCAGTGATTCTTAGAGGGGAAACAAATTACTTTTGAAATGTACCTCAAATAAAAAGAACTAGATCCTCAAATGACACTCAATTAGGCCTGAAGACTGAGAATTACTTACAGTTCGCCCTTTAAACAGATTTGAGAATAATGAATTAGTCATCACCGTTTAAGCTCTGCTACTGATTTCCACCTCTTTTTTTTTTTAGTTTCTGGGGAAGAATCAATTGATTAGAAATTTGGGGGATAATTTGTGGCTTACAGTTAATGAACTAGTGTTGATAAGTGCATAGCAACATCTTATGCTTGTCTGTTGTGAGTGTTTAACAATATTCACCAAATGTTATTATGTACTTTAAAAGATCATACATTTTAGAGGGAACACACTGGTTTGTTTCCATTCATTTAATGAAATCTAAATTATTCCCATCATTTCACTGTTAAAAGATGCTATGACATTATGTATTATTACTTGTAGGTTTATTTTTCTTACACTTATTTGTGTATGTGTCTGTGTGTACATGATAAAGGAAGAGCGTCCAAACCACACTCCTGATGACTTATTGCTATGCCCATAAGTCAGAATACCTCAGAAATCTCCTTGCAGAAGATGGGGATTAACGGAGAAACATTCAACTGGTCAATTGCCGAGCATAAGAGACTATGAACTGCATATCTAAACAGGACGTGCATTTCACGCTTCACTCTAGAAGGCTTAGGAATCTTCCTGAAACAGAAGACAGAAAGACTGTAAAAGCTAGAGTTGGAGGATAAAAATCAAGCAAACAAAGTTTTCCATTCACGGCAGGGTGATTGCACATGAGATCTCTCAGCAACAGTGGCAGAGTGAACAAGAACTGCACAAGCTGAAGCCAGACAAACATCCAAGTACAAGTGCCGAGGTAGACACAAAATCCCACCACTGCCAAGGAGCTATTGACATTAGATAGCTGCTTGGAGAGCGAGTTGCCTTTCTTTATTGATATGGTCCCTAATAGGTTTATCACACACCAGGACAGTCCTTACTCCCAAGACCAGCTCGAAGAAGCAAAGTGGAATTAATAGTGAAAGAAAGTAGAAGAAATCTCCAAGATAGGCAGGAAAGGATTGGGTGGTGGCGAGGGTGATTCTGGGAGAAGTGCTAGGATTCAGAGCTCTTGTTGAATCTTTGTTTTGTCCTCCTTGCTTCTTTACTTTGTTCTCGGGCATTGTGCTCTGAAATCTTATTTTATGAGATTTCTTTGGATCATCTATTAATTCTCCAAGATGGACGCTTTTTCAGCCTGTTTGTAAATCGCTCTTCAAATGCTTATTATTCCTCACTGAATAAGGGAACGTTTTAAGGGCATGGTTCTCGTGATGGTTTGAGTGAGAATAGCCCACGTGGGCTCAGGTATGTGAATCCTTGATACTGAGAAGGTAGAACTGTTTGGACAGGATTAGGAAGTGTCGCCTTGTTAGAGAACGTATGTCACCAAGGGCCAGCGTAGAGGTCTCCAAAGACTTGTGCTATTCCCAGTACCTCTTTCTGTCTGGTGATTCTAAGGATGTGAACTCTCAGTTACTGCTACGACACCACGCCTGCTTGTCTGCTGCCACGTGCCCAGTGGTGGTCATGGACTTTAACCTTCTGAAAGTGTTTTCTAAGTTGCCCCAGTTACAGTGTATTATCACAGCAATCGAAAACTACACGAGGCAGTTGCTTTTAAATCTTTGTCTGATGGTTCTAATATAGTCAGTGTTTTCATCTACTCTGTTGTTAGTTTAAATGCATTCATAGCATTAGTTATTATCTAATGATATCTGGACTTGCTAATTTAGTTCATCTTACTCCCCCCCTCCCCCCCGAGACAGAGTTTCTCTGCGTGGCACTGGCTGTCATGGACTCACTCTGTAGACCAGGCTGGCCTTAAACTCAGAGATCTACCTGTCTCTGGCTCCTAAATGCTGATATTAAAGGTGTGTGCCACCACAACTCCCAGATTCACCTCACTTTTTATAACCTAGCTTTACATTCTTTCGCTCTGGTAGTTTATGGTGTCAGGTCCATTTTATCATGTTGTCACAATTACTGGGTGTGGTTTTGCGTTCTGCCCCACCACTGGGGTGTGGGAACTCTGAGGGGCAGGTGAAATGTGGAGAGACACTAGACTGCATTTGCTCAGTGCCACTGTTGGCTGATGGGCTTGAGGGAAGCACTGTTACATTGGTCAGGGTGAGGGAAAATGTGGGGCATTGGTCTGTGACAGGCAGTCTGGCACCTGGTCAAGCACAGACCTAACTCCAGGGGATCCAGTGGAGCAACCTGCAAGGGACAGGAAAGCGTTTTGCCAAAACTCCCGAGAGGCCTTTCGGCTCCTGTCAAGTACAACCCTCCTCCACAGCCTCCTGTAGAGAGGTTTGTCATGTGAGGTCTGTCATGTACACCCCTCCTCAGGTGGAGGCATGGCCACACAGCCCCAAGCTATCCCCAGGTTAATGAGACACCTAGAGGTTTAGTCACACCCTTTCCCCGTTACTATTTTTGCCTTGCCTCTCCCAGAGGGCTCGGGATACAATTTCATTCACACCACTCATCACAATGTCAATAAACGTCTTAGAATTATGGACTGTTTATTCATCTTGACCCGACGTGGGAAGCGAGGGATCTGGCCTTCAACTAAGGAGCCACATCTAATCTCTCACTGGGGAATCTCAGTGCTTCCAGAGGGTACCCATTCACCCAAGCCGAATCAGCCAGTTGGCTCCCAAGCCGCCCACCCCAACCCGGTTCAGGCGAGAACCCCAGCTGCGCTCCAGCTAGCATGTCTGTGGCACCCAGCGGTGTCTGCAGTGACCCAGGCTAGAGAACCCACAGAGAAGGCTGCTGTGCTTTTTCCCCGGGAATGGCCCCCTCCCCCACCCACAGGCAGTGTCCTGGAGGCTTCCCACAGCCCCCACCTGCCCGTTGGACTGTATGGGAGGATGCACAGCCACTTCTCCAAGTGTCCTGTCCCACCCAGAGCTGAAGCACATGGACATGTGGGGCTTTTCTCCACCGCACGGGATTGTTCCCACAAGAAAACACAGAATAAAATGTAGGAGATCAAAGCTGGGGTTCCCTGACTTCTAGGAATCTAGTCACCACTGGAATCCATGCAGAGGTGTCAGGAATGGAGGGGGGAGTCCATGTGCCTGCAATGAGGAATCCTAGCCCGGGGCTCCCAAACTTCCGACATCCAGGTGCTTTGGCTAGGGGAATTGGGAAGAGAAGAGGCCAACAGGCTGAGGAGCCTGGAACCCTGGGGCAGGGGAAGCTCCAGCTTAGCACATCTGGTATTGTCCTTCACTTAGTTGCTATTGTCTGGGAGCATAAAGGGGCCTTCTATGGGAGATTTAGGCAGAGGGGCTCTGTAGACAAAGGCTTTTTTGAAGAAAGAGACAGTCCGTGTTTATCCATACTGTTTATTGACTTTTCATTGTGGAAAGTGGATATATACCATCTCCTCAGTGTAGGCCAGAGATTACCTTTGGAAGGAAGGAATATCTGAGGAGGGAAGCCTATTGGCTAGAGTCCCAGAACCCATCTAGATACCTCATTAGCATGGAGAACTCTGTTCTGATTTACATGACTTTAGGTCATGTTCTTATGTAGGAATTGTGGTCACATAACAGGGCCCTGGAAGTAAGCAGGCCTACTGTCCATTCTGGGCTCCAGTACTTCCAACCCACTCAACCTTACCAAGTTTTCTGGTATGGTCTATTGTCCCACAGCTGTGAGTTCAGATGTGCAATTGCCCTACATTGTATGGAAAACTCAGTTTGATTGATGTTATTCACCACCTCTAGCTCTTACAATCTTTCTGTCTTCTCTTTCACAAAGATACCTCCTGACTCAGTCTCTACTGACACTGAAGTTCCTTTTCACTTCTTTACTGGGGCTTCCAGTCTCCTTCTGTGGCCTGGGACCCCAGTTTGTGCCACAGAGTTCCATAACCAAATAGCACAGGGAGAAGGCTAGCATCCAGAGAGTATGGACAAGCCGGTGAGTGGAGGTAAGACAGGTGCCACTGCTCTGTGGGACCTGCCAGAATCTGCAGAACACTGGGACAGAGGAACAGCCTGGGACAGGAGCCTTGCAGTTTACACATGAGGTCTGTGCCATGTAGCTCCGTACCCAAATAGCACAGGGAAAGAGCTACCCTCCCAGGAATGTGGACAGGCCTGTGATCAGGGGTAAGGTCAGCACCTCTGCTCAGAGAGACCCATCCAGAACCCTCAGGACACAGGGACTGAGGAGGGGCCTTCTGATTTTCTTCTGAGGCCAGGGAGCTGATCCTGTGACACAGGGCTCCATACTCAGTGCCAGAAGAGAGCTGGTCTCCCAGGAGTGCCAACACACCTTTGAGTACAGGAAGACCACCACTTCTTTTCAAATTCCTCAATCAAGAGGGACCCTCACAGAACCATCAGGACATAGGAACCAAGGAACAGCTGGGGACAAAATCCTTCTGGTTTCTGTCTGCACCCCAGAGCGGACTCTGTACCACAGCTCTCCAAACCCAAATTCCTCTCAGAGAGAGCTGGTCTCCAAGGAGTACTGATGAAAGGGCTTGCAGGAGGGACAAGCCACAGTCAGAGAGTGCAAGACCAGCTAACACCAGAGATAACCAGATGGTGAAAGGCAAGGGCAAGAATATAAGGAACAGAAACCAAGGCAACTTGGCATCATCAGAACCCAGTTCTCCCACCACAGCAAGCCCTGAATACCCCAACACACCAGAAAAGGAAGACTCAGATTTAAAATCACTTCTTATAATGATGATAGAAGACTTAAGAAGGAAATAAATAACCCCCTTAAAGAAATACAAGAGAACACAGGTAAACAGCTAGAAGCCCTTAAAAAGGAAATACAGGAAAGCACAATCAAACAGGCAAAGGAAATGAACAAAACCATCCAGGATCTAAAAATGGAAATAGAAACAATAAAGAAATCACAAAGGGAGACAACCCAGGAGATAGAAACCCTAGGAAAGAGATCAGGAGTCATAGATGCAAGCATCACCAACAGAATACAAGAGACAGAAGAATCTCAGGTGCAGAAAATATCCTAGAAAACATTGACACAACAGTTGAAGAAAATGCAAAATGCAAAAAGCTCCTAACCCAAAATATCCAGGAAATCCAGGATACAGTGAGAAGACCAAAGCTAAGGATAATAGGTATAGAAAAAAGTGAAGATTCCCAACTTACAGGGTCAGTAAATATCTTCAGTTCTGTGCTGGGTGAGACTTCCTGGCCCCAAATGTATCACCTGTGTCTTAGCAGAACAGGAGCCCCCTTATTTCTGGAGATACCAATAGTCATGCTTCCTATCAGCCCTCCTCTATAAATGTAACTTTTATTCACCTGTTGTAATTGTAGTCTGGGGGCTTACTGCCTTGTCTGCTAAACTAGGCCTAGCTTTGGAAGCTTTTAACTTCTGTATGATCTAATCTAAACCTAGAATGTTTTTAGCCTCTGACTTACTGCTCAATAAGCTCACACTTTCTAGCTCTTTCTGAATTGCTGTTGACTGGTTTAACTCAGTTGTTCTAGCTTAAACTCCTCTTCAAGCTGACGGACTCAATCTGGCTTTGCTCTTGGCCTCTGGCTGAATTGCTCTGCTTGGCCTTAAACTAACTCTGCCAATCTGTTCTAATCTTCTGGATGCTTCTCATTCTCTGGCTCATTCTGTCTTCACCTGTGTCTAACTTGTTCTTTCTTCAACCTGTCTCTTTAAAACTGTCCCACTAAAACTATCTCTATCTACTCTGTCTGCACAGCTCCCTGTTATGTAACTTCCCTTTCCTCTCTCTTCCCATGAGAGTTGGGCATGTCTTATCTGCCGAATCTTTCTCTGATACATCACTTTGTCTGCCACTCAAACATGGGTACTTCTTTCTACAAACTAACTTTACCTTCATTGCTTGGGATTAAAGCAATGTGTGTATGTACTAAGGGTGTGTGTGTATTCCAGTCAGAGGGGTTGAAGGAGTGTGCTAAGGGATGAACCACACAACTAGAAACAGATCTTCTCACAGTTTCAGGGTTCACAGTATGATCAACTATTTTGCATCACTCCTCTGCCACCATCCAAATAGGAAAGTGGAGAACTCCAATGTTGTTAGGTCTGGGCTCCTGTGTCGTCTCCAGCTATCTGACTTTTGAGATGGAGACTGTATGGATTCATCATATCTTCAACAGTGTGAAAATGTGTTCATTAACTAGGCCTTTAATGATATGTCTTGGAAAGGGGGTACTGCATTCTTTTCCTGCATTTGTGCATTTTGGTTTGCATGAAGTAGTTATTTTCTGATAGTTTATACTTAAGTTCAGCTGTTTGTTTTTGCATCTTTTGGCAAAAATGAGAATTAAAAAAAAATGGATGAGCCCACAGGCGTTTAAATATGTCTGGCCTCTTCAGTTTAAAGCCCAAGGTATTAGTAACAAAACAGAACTCATCCCCATGTTCTCTATTCAGATCCAATTTCTTCTACACTCCTCTCCTCTTTGCCTGTCAGCTCCTGAAATGTCTGTTTTGTACAAGTTACTTGGCAATTTTTAGTGTTATCTGGAAGAATACAGAACATGGTGTGTAGCTTATCTTTCTACATGTGAAAAAACCCTCTATTTGAATTTCACATTGTATTTCCAAGCAAAAGTAGAACCATAAATAATGTTTGTGTAACAAAACTTAGCAGTCTTTGTTATTAATAATATCACTTGCCCTAGTTTTGAAATACTTCTATTCCTTAGGGTAGATTACAGTAACTCAAAGTCATAATGATTTTTTTTATTAAATTAGCTTCAGTTTGTAATTCATGAAAATTAGAAGGATAATTTTAGCATCAGAAAATGCAAATTTGGGTGCTGGATTTTATGCTGGCTAACTGTGACATTAACCAAATGATCTAGTCTCCCCAAGTCAATTTTCTCAATGGAAAATGGGAGAAATAATGGACCCCAGTCCAAAGGTCTTCTATTAATAATTAACTGAGAAAACATGTAGCAATTGAAGAAGCATATTAAATGCTTTATATGAGGCAGGCATTAGGTTACATTTTTTTTTCACCTGCATTGAAAACATCCTGGAATTATAGTTTTTAGCATTTTGAATTTTAGTAGCATTCTACTTCATGTTATTTAGGTCCCACCCAATATATATTACTATGTGTATTAGGGGAGGGGGGCTGTCCCTATATAGATCAGAAACCAAATGCTCATATTGCTCTATGTTCTTTATGTATTTCAAAATGATAATACTAATATATAAAACTTTCATAGCTTGTAAAAAGAAGGAAGAATGGGAAGGTTGTAGAAGAGAGGAGAGGAGAGGAGGGGAGGGGAGGGGAGGGGAGGGGTGGGGAGGGGAGGGTGAGGAGAGGAGAGGAGAAGAGAGGAGAATGATGACTGTACCAGGTGGAGCCACCAGGTCTAATCCCTGGTCCTACTGTTCATACTCACTGAAACAAAACCTTGGGCTTTGGTAGATGCCTTTATCTTTTGCAAAGTGAGAATATGGTACTAAGTTATAAAGAGACTTTAGTTTGTGCTATAGTTTCTGGAACAATATTCTTTCTAAACTGTTAAAACAGTGAGATTTAATGAATGAAATTATATATATACATATATATATATTAATTGTACAATATATGCTATAAACTCTTGTGGTGTTTAATTTCCTTCCATGATAAGATTTAAATATTAAACATACAATTCTTATGATATTAATTGTATATTTATTTATGTATTGTTCCTGTAGAATTCATATTTATCTAACAGACTTGGTATAGCTCCTAACAGAGTCAAACTGAAAGTGAAATATTTTTCCCAGCAGGCTAAGCCATTAGAAGTTTTGAGTGAAAGAACTGTGTGATTTAAGTTAATGATTTTTTTTAAATTATAAAGATTTCTCTGGATAGGATATTGAGAACAGACTATGAAGGCAAAAGAATAGAAAAAGGGGAAATAAAAATGACATGGGGTAGTGATGCTCCTGGCTTGATCCGTGATGACAGTGCCTGAGACAGTGTTTCTGAGTATAATATCAAAGTCAGAAAAAATGATTTTCAGAACAATTGGACATATAGTGCTGTAGAAAGTCAAAGACGATGCTAAAAAAAGTAGATTAGAATTAGGTGGCCCACAGGTCTCTATCTCTGTCTCTCTGTCTCTGTCTGTGTGTGTGTGTGCACACAGACATGCATGCGCCCTTGTGATGCATCATACAGATCGTGCAGCCACATATGGTTAGAGTGATTGCTGAAAGATTGGGGATAGCTAATCAAAGTCATGAAGCCAGAAAAGGTAAAAGCAAAACATCACAGAAGGATAACTCAGCAGGAATAGGCAGGAAGCTGAGGAGATATCCAGCAAGAAGGAGGTTCTGAAAAGCATGGGATGTGGATTCAATAAATGGCATGTTTTAAAGAGGATGGTGTAAGTCATTAAGCCAAGGCTTTCCACAAAGTATAAAGTGAAGCAGACTGAGAGTTCAGGGATATGATTAGGAACATAAAGTAAAATAATGATGATAAGTGTGGTTTCAGGGATGTTAGGCTGGAGAGCGACAAAGAGAGAATTCTAGACTGGGATGGCAAAGCTTTGACTCAAGTGATTGCTTAGGTTAGGTCGAGTCCCCAAAGGAGTTTTAATCAAAGTCATAGATAAACATTTAAAATATTCTTCACATTTTAAAATCTAGTGCATGTTTTTAATTCCAGCACTTAGGAGGCAGAGGCAGGAGGATTTCTGTAAGTTTGTGGTCAACCTGTTCTACTTAGTGAGTTTTAGGATATCCAGGGCTATCAAGGGAGCTGGTTTCAAAACCAAATAATCTTCTCTGCCTCTGTAATTGTGCCTTTCTCACCACAGACTTTTCAACTTGCTCTTTTACCTTTCCTCCTGTCTTAACTTTGTAGTCTTTTAATAACTATATTTGAATATTTAATTCTTCTATTCTTTTTCTATTTTTAATTTATATAATTTCAGCTTTTGTTTTTAATAATTTTAGACCTTCCATTTCTTTTTCTAATTTACAATACAAACATTTTCTTTCCCTTGGTCATTTATATTTAATAATGAGACTATATTTTTTATTAATATAGATTTTTATTACCAGATGTTTATAGATTAGTATTTCTCTTTTTGAATATTAGAATGTTCCTTCTAAATTTTTATTTATTTAAATTATTTTATTTATTTACTTTTCAGCCATTGCCCTCCCCTCACTCCCCCTTTCCACAGTTCCTCATCCCATTCCTCCTCCCCTTGCCTCTGAGGGGGTGCTCCTCCCCCACCAGACCTCCCCCTTCTCAGGGTCCTCAAGTCTCTTAAGGATTAAGCTTATCTTTGACCACTGCAGTTAGACCAGGCAGAACTGTGCTACATATGTTCCAGGGGCCTCCAGACCAGCCTGTGTATGTTCCTCGTTGCTGGCTGTCTCTAGGAACTCACTAGAGTCTGAGTTAGCTGAGACTGCTGGTCTTCCTATGGGCTCACCCTCCCTTTCAGCGTTTTCAATCCTTCCTCTAATTTAACCATAGGGGTCCCCAACTCCAGCCCAATTATTAGGTCTTAGTTAGGTGCTGGTAGGGACTCTCTGAGGACAGTCATGTCAGGGTCCCATCAGTAAGCACATCATAGCATAATAGTGCCAAGCCTTTGTGAACCCCCCCCCCCACACCTTGGAATGGATCCCAAGATGGGCCAATAATTGGACTGCCTTTCCTTCAATCTGTTTTCTATTTTTGTCCCTGTAGCTCTTTTAGACAGGAACAATTCTGGGTCAGGAATTTTGACTGTGGGTTAGTAACCCTGTCTCTCCACTTGAGGCCCTGTCTATCTACTGATGGTAGACTCTTCAAGGTCCCTTTCCCCAAGGCTGCTTATTTCCATTCATTCTCTTGGTCCTCTGGGCTTCTCCTGTCCCCTCCACTCCATATCTGATCCCCTCTCCCATCCAGATATCCCCCTCTGTCTGCCTCTATTAATTATTTTCCCTCCTCTAAGTGGGATTGAAGCCCCCTCACTTGGGCATCTCTGCTTGTTACACTTTTTACAGTCTGTAGTTGTACCCTAGGTGTTCTGTACGTTTTGGATAATACCCACTTATCAGTGTGTACATATCATGCATGTCTATTTGGGTATAAGTTACTGCACTCAGGGTGATATTTTGTAGTCCCATCCATTTGTGATGTCTAATTTTACGAGCCGACTAGTATTCTGTTGCTTAAATGAACTTCATTTTCTGTATCCATTCTTCAGTTGAGGGACATCTGAGTTATTTCCGCCTCCTAGCTTTAACAAATAAGGCTGCTATGAACATGGTGGAACATGGGTCCTTGTGGCATGATGTGGAATCTTTTGGGTATATGCCTAAGAGTGGTATAGCTGGGTCTTCAGATAGAACTATGTGCAATTTTCTGAGGAATCGCCAGATTGATTTCCAGAGTGGTTGTACTAGTTTGCTATCCCACCAGCAATGGAAGAGTGTTCCTCTTTCTCCACATCCTCACCAGCATGTGCTGTCACCTGAGTTTTTGATCTTAGCCATTCTGATTGGTGTAAGGTGGAATCTCAGGGTTGTTTTGATTTGCATTTTTCTGATGACTAAGGAATTTGAACATTTCTTTAAGTGTTTCTCGATCATTTGAGATTCTTCTGTTGCAAATTCTCTGTTTAGATCTGTATCCATTTTTTAATTAGATTATTTGGGTTTTTGAAGGTTAACTTCTTGAGTTCTTTATCTTTCATATGTAGGATTAGTGAAGTTTTTTCCTCAGTCTGTAGGTTGCAATTTGTCCTACTGTCATTGTCTTTTGCCTTAAAGAAGCTTTTCAGTTTCATGAGGTCTTGACAGTACAGCCTGAGCCATTGATGTTCTTCCATGGTTTAAGCACCAGAGTTACTGAGGATTCTTAAAATAAATTATGTAATATTCCCTTTGTTTCTGTTTAATGCAATAGTTTGAGGAGTATTAGTATTAGGTCTTCTGTGAAGATTTGGTAAAATTTTGTACTAAAACCATCTGACCCTGGGATTATGTTGGGTGGGAGGTTTTTGATGAATAGTTCTATTTCTGTAGGGGTTATGGGACTGTTTAGATAGTTTACCTGATCTTCATGTAACTTTGTTATGTGGTATATGTCTAGAAAATCACCCATTCATCTAGATTTTCAAGTTTTATAGAGTATAGGGTTTTGTAGTAGGTTGTGATGAATTTTTGATGTTTCTCAGGTTCTGTTGCTATGTCTCTCTTTTCATTTCTGATTTTGTTAATTTGGATACTATCTCTGTGCCCTTTAACTGGTTTGGTTAAGGTTTTATCTATCTTGTTGATCTTCTTGGTTTTGTTGATTCTCTGTATCATCCTCTTTGTTTCTAATGGTTGATTTAAGCCCTGCGTCTACTATTTTCCTGCAGTCAACTCTTGGATATGTTTCCTCCTTCTTTCTCTTCTAGAGATTTCAGGTGTTCTGTTAAGTTGCTTGTATGGTATCTCTCCAATCTCTTTGTAAAGGAATGTAGTTTCGGTATGATGTATCCTCATTTTCATTGAATTTTATAAAGTCTTTAAGTTTTTCTTTATTTCTTCCTGACCAAGTTATTGAGCAGAGAGTTGTTCAGTGTCTATGAGTAAGTGGGTTTTCTGTTGTTTTTGCTGTTATTAAAGTCTAGCCTTAGTCCATGGTAATCTGATAGAATGCATGGGATTATTCCAATCTTCTTGTATCTGTTGATGCTTGTTGTATGTCTGATTATATGGCCAACTTTGGAGAGGGTTCCATGAGGTGCTGAGAAGAAGGTATATTCTCTTGTTTTGGGGCAAAATGTTCTGTAGATGTCTGTTTAATACATTTGCTTCATGGAAACTCCTGTTAGTTTCACTGTGTCTCTGTTTAGGTTTCAATGACCTGTCCATTGCTGAGAGTGGGATGTTGAAGTCTCCCACTATTATTGTGTGAGGTTAAAATGTGTTTTGATCTTTAGTGAAGTTTCTTTTACTAATGTGGGTACCCTTGTATTTGGGGAATAGATGTTCAAGACTGAGACTTCCTTTTGGTGGATTTTTCCTTTGATTAATATGAAGTGTCTTTCCCCATTTCATTTGATAACTTTTGGTTGAAATTCTAATTTATTGGATATTAGAATGGCAACCCAGCTTGTTTCTTGGGACCATTTGCTTGGAAAACATTTTTCCAGGCTTTTTCTTTGACATAGTACCTGTCTTTGTCACTGAGGTGTGTTTCTTGTATGCTGCAAAATGCTGGATCCTGTTTACTTATCCAGTCTGTTAGCCTGTGTCTTTGAATGGAGAATTGAGTCCATTGACATTGAGAGATATTTAAGACAGATGCTTATTACTTCCTGTAATTTTTGTTGCTAGACATGGAATTATGTGGGAATAATTCTCTTCCTTTTGGTTTGGTGTATATTGTTTAGTTTCTTGTGATTTCTTGGGTGTAGTTACCCTCCATGTGTTGGAGATTTCATTCCAGTATCCTCTGTAGGGTTGAATTAGTAGAAAGATATTGTTTAAATTTGGCTCTGTCATGGAATCTTGGTTTTTCCATCTATGATGATTGAGAGTTTTGCTGGTAATCATATCTTGGGCTGGCATTTGTATTCTCTTATTGTATGGCTGACATCTGTCTAGGATTTTCTGGCTTTTAGAGTGTTGAGAAGTTTGGTGTAATTCTGATAGATTTGCCTTTATATGTTACTTGACCTTTTTTCCTTTACTGCTTTTAATATTATTTCTTTGTTCTGTGCATTTAGTGTTTTCATTATTATGTGACAAGAGGATTTTCTTTTCTGGTTCAATCTATTTGGTGCTCTGCAGGCTTCTTGTACATTTATGGCCATCTCTTTCTTTAAGTTAGAGAAGTTTTCTTTTATGAAAGTTTTCTTTGTTGAAGATGTTTTCTGGCCCTTTGAGCTGGGATTCTTCACCCTCTTCTATTACTATTATTCTTAGATTTGATGTTTTCATTGTGTCCTGAATTTCCTGGATATTTTGGGTTAGGGGCTTGATAGACTTGGTATTTTCTTTGACCTATGTGCAAATTTTTTCTATGGTATCTTCTATGTCTGAGAGTCTGTCTTCTATCTTTTGTATTCTATTGGTGATGCTTACATCTGTAGCTCCTGATTTGTTTCCTAAGCTGTCCATCTCCATGGTTGTCTCCCTTTGTGTTCTTTTTTTTTTTTTTCTATTTCTAATTTTAGTTCTTTGACTATTTTGCTCAATTCTGTCACCTGGTTGATTCTATTTTCCTGTATATCTTTAAGGAATATATTTGTTTCTTCTTTAAGGGCTTCTATCTGTTTGCCTGTGTTTTCCTGGTTTTTATTCAAGGGAGTTTCTTACATCTCCCTTAAAAGCTTCTATCATTTTCATGAGATGGAATATTAGGTCATTATCTTGCTTTTCCTGCATGTTAGGGTAGCCAGGGCTTGCTGTGGTGGGAGAACTGAGTTCTGGTGGTGCCAAATTCTGGGTTTTGTCATCTTGTGCTTGGCTCTGAACATCTGGTTTTCTCTGGTGTTAACTGTCCTGGGTATCTCAGACTGGAATATCTTTGGAGGCAGGTAGAGCTCTGTGACCTGAGTTAGGGCTGGTTTCCTTGGAGGCAGGCAGTGTTGTCTCTGGTTGATGTGGGCCTCCTGCGTCTCTGGTTATTGCAGACATTCTTTGTCCTTAGTTACTTCAGACCTCCTGGGAGCCTCACAGATTGTACCATTTGGGCAGGTATTGGGCAATTGGTCTGGCCCAGGTGGGGAAGTAGGCTGGAAGGAAGGTGGAACTCAAAGGGTGGGAGGAGGGGCCAGAAGGAGGTAGGTCCTGAGTCAGCTGGGCTGTGTAGGTATCCCAGCTGTTATGGGTATTTGGGCGAAATTCTTACCTCTGTCCTTGGTCACTGAGGACCTCCTGAGAACCACCTAGAATATTCTTTTCCTTTATTTAAATGCGTTTTTAATCTTTATGTATATAAGTGTTTTCATTGCTTAATTTTTAATTTCTAATTTTACTGAAGTATGACAAACTTGTTGTTTGTATAATTTCTATTTAAAATTACACTGTATTATTTAAATACAGTGAGGTTTTAATTGTGACTAACACAGATAGCAGCAGAAGTTTCTCACATTTTACCTACTGAGTTTCTAATTCAAGGACATCTGCACACATATACATGTATATATTTCTCTCTTTTTCAGTTCCTATATTATTCTGTTCTCCAAATAATTTTGAGTCACTGGAGTGACACTGGATATGTAGGCTCTTTCTTCCTCTCTCTTACTCTCTGCGCCTCATAGTAGCTTTGCTATTTTTTTTTCTGGCCCGAGGGAATTTACTTCTTCTTTCTAGGGCCATACTAAAATGTACTACCATCATAGGAGGTTGCTGTTCCCATCATCATATGTTGTAGAAGCTGGTGGCCTCCCAGCTCTGTGAGGCCCCTGTAATAGGCACATACCAGAGCACAGAGAATAAAGTTACAGGAATTCATCCCCATGTCTTCTTTCTTTCAGGACAGACATGAGAAACATAAGTGAGCTCCCAGATTCAATCCCAGGTGTCTCCCAGAAATAGAAAGACAAAGGAATGAAAGCCAGATATCTAAGAAAAGCAAATGTCCATTACATTGCCTTCTTTCTATTGAGTAGAGTGGGCTCCCAAATGTTCTCGAGTTGAAGGCATGGTTCCCAGTTGGACATTCCAGTCACCAAGAGGGTTTGAGTGCTTATTATGACTACTTTGGCTTCATGAGTAGATTAATCCATTGATTGACTCATAATTTTATTGCATTATTAAGATTAATAAGAGGTGGAACCTCTGGAAGACATAGGCCATTTGAAGTGTGCTTCTAAAAGATATATTTGATTCCTGGACCTTTCTCCTCTCTGTGTGTCTGGCTGCCAGGAGGTGAGCAGCTTCCCCCACCAGGCTCTTTTGACATGATAATATCTTGCTTTACCATAGGCCTCATAAAACTGAGCAGCCTAACCATGGATTGGCACCTCTGCAACAAGGAGCAAAGATCAACCTTTACATCCTGTAAATGTTTCAAGTATTTGTTCCACTGATGAAAGTTGATGAATACATTCATTTTTAAAATAATCCCTTTCCATTGGTTTTGGCTCAGGTTCTATTTTAATAATGAAACAGGCAAATGTTTTAGGATTCTGTTAAAAACTATGTAAGAGTAAGTATACCTAAAAGTAACATTTTTAAATAAGAAATAAAAACTTAAGAGTTTTTAAATTGTGCATAATAAAACAGGGAGAAATAATAAGCCTTCAGTTTTGGGCCCATAAATTGACTAGTTATTTTATGGCATTTACAACAAGTCATGAACAGTTGTGAGAATTGAAATATGAACTATTCATATTTTTCATTTACAAGAAAACTGAACATTTTTGAAATTTCCAAGATTTTTTAATGATGACAAGGGGCTGACAGGAAGATTTACTTAGCAGATTATTTAAGGAAGAAAATCTTTGTATTACCTTCCAAGGAACACCCAAGGCATTAGCAAGTGAGAAAATAGCTTGGATTATGGAGGAAGAATTTTGAAAATTTAATGTTTAGAAATATTCATCTTTCTACCTTCAAAAAATAAGCAATGGAATTGCCCATCTATTATAAAAATATATAACTTATGTACATACTCTTTTACAATTCAGATAATTGCTAAGTGATTTATAATATCTAGTACAGAAAGGATACTATGTAAAGTGTTGCATTATTTAAATAATGACAGAAGAAATATTAGTACAGATGAAATATTTTTCATGTACCTTTTGTCTGTGGTTGATTCAGTGGATGCAGAAATGAAAGGGAAGGCCAACTCTTAGATTTCCAAATCTGTGCATGCTAAGTATGAGCAATAATCTTAGTGGATTTTAAAAGAATTTTAAACATTATTTGACACAATTTGATGTGTTTGCATGGAAAACTGATTGACACAAGGGAAGACAAAAACTTATTAGTCAAATTTTAAGAAAAATAGTTTTACTTAAATGAGAGATAAGTTTTCAAATGAATATCATGATTGAGTAATCACAGTCAAAGCTCTTCTTTCATTTGTCACAATTTATGTATACAAAGTTTCAACTATAGAAATTATTATAACCAAGCATGTAAATGAGCAATTTTTAAATACTCTGGCATTTAAATTTCTGTATCATAAGATTTTTCAGTTATGGAAAGCATACATTTTTTTTCTACATTGATAACATTCTTCTCCATGGTTTGTTTTGGAAATACTCCAAAAATATAATTATAAGGCAAGTAGTCATTTTAAATCATAGCAAGAGGGGATGAAGACATGGCCCTACAATTAAGAGTGGTTGTTATCCTTCCAGAGTGCACATGTTCATGGCCCAGCACTCGCACCATGGAGATCATAACCTTGTCTACCTCTAGCACCAGGGGATCTGATGGGTGCTGACATACATTTGCATATAATAAACATGCTCATAAATAAATAGTATAAAATATATTTAAATAAAAATATTCATTTTTAAGTGTTATTTTGTTTTATTTGTTTTTAATCTGATCAGTTTTAAAGTATATAATGTATAGTTTTAGTAGCTCATAAATATATATATTTATGGCGAGAGAGATGTAGGGTATGTCTGTGTGTGTATGTATGTATGATAGGTCCTCAAAATATTGATAACATGTATCAGAAAAATGCAATGACATTACCACAAAGGACAGAAGAATCACATCATGAGGAAGAATTGGATATAGTCAAAATATTTTTCTTTTCATACTTGTCACATGAAACATAAAACGCAAAATGGAGGAAACTGATGGGCGAGCGTGTTGGTCTTCTTAAGAACTTAAGAACCTGCCATAACTCATTTCCTACTGTAATCAAGATAGATTACTTGAAGAATGTAGGAAGCGTTTGTTGGTCTTTAAAAAACTCCTGTCTTTTCATATAATTCAGGTGTATTTCAGACTTAAGTTATTTTAAGACAGGAGTTTCCAAAACTTTTCTTAGTTCCAAAGCCATACAGCAATACCTAAACTCTCTTCTGTTTTCACTTCTACCTATGGTAATATGTGGGTGGAATGTTCACTTGGCATAGACATTTTAAACAGAAACATTCTAATACTGTTGCTGTTATAAAATACACACCAAAATCTCAAGCATGTGTTATCACTTGAAACTTTTTTCTAGCATGGTGGGCATATGTGAGTCTCAGGAATGTTTACTTAGCCAAGATATTCTATTGCAATTAACTGAGATTGAAAGGAACTAGGAACAGTAATTATAGCTAGTTGGTCATTTGGAAGCCCATCCTTAACTGTCAGCTAATGGAAGAGGTTAGAAAATTCCCTTTCTCAGACCTTCTTACAGTTAATACAGTCATTAATACTATACCTCACAGACAGGAAAGATGCAGCTTTAGATACATATGAAATGTGGTTCTTCCAGACAGCTCAGAAACAGCCATGTTGATGTCCTAAGAAGATGTCATTTCTGCAGACACATAGAAGAACTCATTCAATGTGTCTACAGCCTCATAATCAAAACTCACATATTTCAAGTCAACAGACTCATTTTTAATTTGTTTCGCATTTATGTAGCATGTTCGTGGGCATGTGCGCACATCCACACAATCAGAGGCCAGAGGGCAACTTTCAGGAGTCCATTCTTTCCTTCTACCATGTGATCCAAAACAGGGCTTCAGGTACCTGTACTGGCTGAGATATCTCTCAGCCCCCAATTCAGCTTTTTTAAAGCAATATCTGCAGCCTCTACAAAAAAGGATGTGAGATATGAGGGATCCTCGTTTATGGAGCTGAGCATCCCCCAGGTACCATCTCGTCCTCGCCAGTTGCCTGAGTGCGGAACATCTGTGTTTATTTTGCATGAGGAAGTCATTCCCGGGCTTTGCCAAAACAAGCTTTGATGTGGGACTCTGGGTTTGTGGATTTTCCGTAGGGTGGTGATAAACTCAAGTAAGCAGGACATTGTGTTTTGTATATAATGCATATTACATGAAGTCATCCATTTTTAATAACAAGTGTGCTATATTTTTAATCTTTATAGCTTTAATGTGTGCAAGAGGTTTTAGTAATTGGTTCTGAGATGGTGGTACTTCCCAGAAATGTTCAGCACAACTGTGGTGGTTCCTTGCCCACAGTTTGCACAGGTGGTAAATTATGAACCTTGATTACATACACTTGGCAGTATCTTTCATCTTCTGAAAATGCCAATCTGTAGCATCATGGGTACAAAGTATTTCTATTCACACATTTAATGTTCTCCTAAATAGCCTACAGGAAAAACCCAGAGAGAACGTGATGAGTTCTTTTGGGGAAATAAAATTTTTATTCCAAGGAATTTCTTAAGTTTCTCCTCTTATTGGACAAGGTAGAAGTTTACCTATGGAAACTAGGAAGATTCTCTTCTGAGGACATCCAGTTCATGTTTTGATATTGCTACACAGTGTGGCAGAGTTTTCAGCCTTACTTTTGTAAATTCTGTAAAGTTTATTTAAAAAAAAAAAAAAAAAAAAGATTTTGCAAGAATATCAAGTTCCCTAACAGGTTTCAGTTCGGAAGGCAAAGAGTATTCAGTTTTAGGATCTTTTACTTCAGCAACATCAATCTGTTCTTTCTGAAATTGTCCTTGTGCAATTTCTAGTCTCTCAATCAACTTTCCATTCAACTATCAGTCTAAATAAGGCCAAGCAGACAAGAAGCATTTACTGAGACTTTTTAAGACATGCATACATGCATGTTAGTTTGGTGACACACTTGCAATCTCATCTGTGTAAGAAAATGAAGTAGTAAAATTCTAAGCTGAGGTCAACCTTGCTAAGTCTATGAGACCCTGTCTCAAAAGTAACATTTCAGGATGTGGGACTTTCAGTGGCAGAGTGCTTGCCTAACATGTGCCCTGGGTTTCATTCCAAGAAAAGAAGGCAGGAGCTCCATCCCAAGGCAGACAGTAGCAAATGTCTATCATTAGATCCAATAACAAAGTGCCATTACAACGAAGAAAAACTTGGGCAAACCAAAGAGTTTATTGGAGTTTATTGTAGATTATGGGTGAGGGGTTGCTTATAGAACCATGGGTGACCCCAAGCAGCCTCACTAACAGGAAGCTCACTCCTGTGTGGATGACAGATTCCACATAAGGGCACACACGGAGTCCCTATCTCTCACCCACTGTTAACTTTCCACTCTCCTTATACCCTAGCACTTCAAGACCTCCAGACCATGAAGCAACTTGTAGTTGGGGAAGTAAATCACACAAATGATGAGGAGGTGAAGATAGGATTAGCCAAAATGTCAGATAAAGGTCCGATGGCTCTCTTTCAATAAAGGCTTGTCAACAGTCAACAAACTCTATCTTAGAGACTGATTGCAAAAGTCACGACTATTCTCATGAAGATGATGGTTATATGCTCAGAGCATAGTGTCCTCTATAGCGCGCACACACACGCACGCAACACATGTACATACAGAGTACATGTATATACACCACACATACACATTAACACACACCACCTGCCCACATATACCACATGTACACATACACAATACATGCACACCCACATGACTTATACATAAAACACATGTATACATTCAACACATACACAAGCAACACATGCACACAACATATATGTACATACACATGTACGCAAGACACATGCACTCACAATACATGTACACATACAAACCACATACACAAACAATGTATACAAATACAACACATGTACATATATGCAACACATGCACATATACACAACACATTCACAAACAACACCTATACACATACAACATATAAACATGTACACACCCAACACATGCAGACACATAATACATTAACATTTACAACTCATACACACACAACACACACTCAATACACACAACACATGTATACACACAGCACATATACACACACAACACATGCACATACACAACGTATTCACAAACAACATCTATACACATACCCGTGTACACACCCAACACATGAAGACACATAATACATGAATATATACACAACTTATGCACATACAACAATCAGTACACACAACACATGTACATACACAGAACATACACACCCAACACATGTATACACACAACACATGAATACATACAGCACATGTACACACACATACACATACAACACATGCACATACAAAAATATTAGTGGACTTGGACAAAGAAATAAGTCAGACATCTCAGTAGAGATGTAGGAGGCAGTATCTAAATAATTGTAAGGGAAATTTAACTTAAGCTGCATTTTTTATTCATTTGTACAGTCAATTGAAAGAAAATCAACATATTATTCAAGCACATAATTCTTCAACCATCCTAGCTTGTATGTATTGCATGTAACTGGCATGCTTTCTACATGAATATAATTCTGCATCTGTGCCAGTTGGTGGAGTATAAAATAAAAAATGTCTTCTGCTTCCTCCTTTAGCCATATTAAAGATAAATCTCAATGCTGTGGGCAAGTATTCCCTAACTACATTTCCTAAAAAACAACAAAATACTAATAACATTTTATAAAGAAATGAAGTTTGTTAAAATTTTGGAAAAGATAAATTGAACAAAGGTATCTTGATTAAATTTTGCAAGAAGAAACAGAATATTAGATACTATTACATATTCCAAAATTCAGAAATATAGACTAAGTTAATATGATTACATAATGAACGTATTTTGCTTTTATTTTTTGTTTTTATTTTATATCAGAATATGTATCTTATATTTATAAGGGACATGTGTGGAATGTAGCATCTTCTTCCCAATGTCTTTGCAGGTATTTTGCCCGATGACATTTTCGGAGTTTGAGGAGGTACTTTAAAGAACATTCTTGTGACCATTTCATCTTCTTCCTTCTCACAAAGAAACAAATTGGTAAGATAACTTCGTAGTCCACTGCTGAAGAGGAGTAGTCCTAATCTAGAAGTGGGTCTGTAGTGTCAAGGAAGTGTCAGTGAACCCTACAAGACCAGACAGAAGCTCATAGATGCAAATCTCACCAGGCCCTTTATAAGAGCTAGCTCAGTCTCAGTCCACTGCCACCATGCAAGATGGTTTTGGTGCAGAGGAACCCCGAACATCTATCATGGTAAGGTTTTATAGAAAGCAGCAAGTGAGGGTTGGAGGTTGGGGTGGGAGTCGGGGTTGAGTGTTTCTAACTTGGCAATCATCTAATTGGAGAGCTACTATGGCCTTTATAATTGGCTGGTGCTGGGAGTCAAACCATAAACTTAACTTCTGCTTCTCTCTGCATTGGTGGTTGTTAGCCAGGGGACGGGCTTGTTGGGGATTAACCTGGAAATGCTGGATTTGTTGGGGGAGATTAACCTGGAGGTCTTTTGGGGTTAGTCTAGAAACTGGAGCTAGGCTCCGGTTTTGTCGAGGGGTAACTTGTAAACTAATGCTGGGTACCGGCTTGTTAGTTTACATGAATTCAAGTTCTCTAAAATGGAGTCTGAACTTAAAGATTTGGTCTTTCAGGTCTGGGCTCCTCCGTTTAGAACCTCACTGTTATTCTCATTTTAAAAACTGTATCTCCAACAGCCAGGGCTATACAGAGAAACTCTGTCTCAAAAAACCAAAAAACCAAAAACCAAAAACCAAAACAAACGAACAAACAAACAAAAAAACTGTATCTCAAGGGTATATTGTTTGGCAGGGGGAAGAAGAACCTCCTCTCTCACACACAGAATAGTCGGAAAGGTGTTGGTAACGATTTAGGAACGAAAAAAAAGAACTATAAACAGAAATCCAGATAAGCATTCAGAAATTCACCCCCAGGACACATTTGAAGAAACAAAACTTCCGGAAAGCTGTCTGATTCAACAGAATGGACTGTGGCAACTGAAAGTGCAAAGGAACATCATTAAGTTTTCAATTTTGAGTGAGTCGCAATGTCTTGCTATTTCCCCTGGCCTTGCAGACTCACAGACCACTGAAGGAGCACAAATCCAAATGTCCAAAACAAAAAACAGAAGGGTGAATGAAGGAGGCAGAGCAGGGGACTCTTCACTTGGATGCAGACTACTTGTGAAGCATGAGAATCAAACAGGGCAGGGATGTAATGCGAGCATGCATGCCTGCAAACACAAACGAAAAAATCAGACTGGGGTGCCCATAGGGGGTAATAAATTCCAAATGAGGCAGAACAAAATCGAAAGAATTAAGTGAATTTCTACTGAAACTATAAGAAAAATGAACCAACTTTTTTTCTCACTTAGAAGTTCCAGTAACTTTGCTGAGGGCTCCACTCCTATCATATTTTCCAAAGCAGAAGTTCTTAATTCATTTTGGGTGCATAAACTAGACATTTTTGAGGCATGGTGTGAAAACTTCCAAAAATCATTAAAGGGTCTTAAACAAGAGTCTCAGGTTATTGCTAAATCAACTGGGTATTAAATTACAAAGATACATCTGCTACAATGTTTAGGAAAACAGGTGCAGTAAATTAACAAATTTGAGAGACAGAAAAAGAAGGCCAAAGACCAGATGAATGCAACTGTAGTTGAGCTTACGGTAGGTATTCAACAGACACCACCAGATTCCTAAGAGTGATAGTGTAAGAAGTAAAATGCTTAACATTTTTATTTAAAGTTTTTAAAATAACCATTAAAAAGAAAACTGACTTGTATCTTTTCCTGATTCCTAGAAACAACTTAGCATAGTTAGTAAAGTTGAAAAAAGTTTATGTATACAACCTAAGTTTTATAGGGTAACAGGAGTAAAGAAAGTCACATTTTAATAATTAATCCAACTGCAATAACTTTTCATTTAACTAATAAATTAAAATTAAAAGTTCATAATTCTATAAATGACAAGGCAAGGATTCCTGGATTTGGAAATAAAGACTATTAATTCTAAGAATATCAAAAGAAGAAGATTACTAATAAAGCATGGTCATAAAATAAAATAGTAAAACGACACCAAAAAAAATATGAAATGGACTCCCAGAATAAAATGAGGGTGTTAGAGGGGTGATCTGTTTTCAGTAATTCATAATTTGATTTGTAATGAAAATCTCAGAAACATACCCCCACCACATTCCATATTAGCCAAATTAACTAAAAGTGAAACTTAGAAAAAATCATTTCAATCTTCTGCTCCTCCTTGTCATAACAAAATAAAGTCATCCTACTTGTGTAAAATGGCTTGCATTCAAGGCTAAAATTTCTTCTTTCTACAGATTCTGCCATTAAAACTCTCTGATTTAAAGGACACCACAAAAAGTCCTACAGAGTCAACTAACATGGGCCCATGGAGCTCACGGAGACTGAGCCACCAACCAAGGAGCATGCAAGGGCTGGACGTAGGCCCCCTACACATTCATAGCAGATGTGCTGTTTGGTCTTAATGTGGGTCCCCAAACAAGTGGAGCGGGTGCTGTCTCTGACTCTGTTGCCTGCAACTAGATCTTCTTACCCTACGTGGACATGGCTCCCCTACGTGGTTGGGCCTCATTGAGAGAGGATGTGCTTGGTCCTGCTGCAAGGTGATGTTCTGGGGCAGGGTGATACCCAAGGGGAGCTCACCCATCTCTGAAGAGAAGAGGAGGGGGAAATGGGAGGGTGTGACTAGGATGACTGGAGGGAGAGTGCTGTGATAAAAAATAAGGTAATGAAAACCATTCTCAGCTTTAGTTTTGTCTTACTTGCTAAGGTTTTTAGCTCCAAGAGTTCTCATGCGTTCTTTCGGGCCCACCCTCTGTTTGAAGAATGTCTCATTCCTACCATAAAGTATGTTCCTAATCTCATTTAACTGACTGTATTACTTTGTATCTCATTAAGTTCCCTTGCAATAATTGTTTTGAATTCCTTGTCAGGTAGTGCATCCAGTTTCATTTCCATGGGGTGTGTTAGAGTCATAGTATTTGTTTAGAGGCAGTTGTAGCTGCTTCTCAAGTTTCTACATTAGTTTCAGGGTTTCTACAAACTCTCAACTCACAGTTTGTATGAAAACACACAGCAAAAGGATTTTGATAGCAAAAGATCATAGGGCATGGGTGTAGATGTGTGTTAGCTTTGATTCCAGGAGACATACTTGCTAACCTGGACTTCAACAGGACAAGAGCCCTTACAAGCTCGGGTTCAGGCACCTGATCTTCCAAACGGCAGAAGGATGTGATTTATTTATCATCCCTCATTTCAAAATATTGAAACATTTCTTATGGTATGTGTTTCAACTCATGTGCTACTTCATATGCAAGCTATTTGATTTCCAAGGGTTAAGTTTTCACATGTTATTCACTTCTGTTATTCATTTCTAGTCTATTTTGTTGATGTTAAGATAAGATATTTACTTTTGTAGATGCACAGAGACTTACTTTATGGCCTCAAGCATGACCTACTTTCTAAGGATTTCTGATGCAGGTGAAAATATCTTCTTTTTAATTTTTTGCATTTTGCATTTATAAAATTAGTGAGATATCTTTAGTTGACAATATCAGCCAGATATTCTATATCTTGTTGATTATTTCATTTATCATACTGAAAGAAGTGTCAAAACCTTTCCATTTATAGTACTAGAGTTGGCTATCTCCATTTTTTGTTTAGATTATACTTCATCTAGTTTGACTTCTGTTGTAGCATGAAAATATACCATTTGTTAACTATTATTGATCTATATTCTATTTTGTTATTATGAAATATGTTCATAATAAAAATGAAATTAAGTCAGCATTTGAACATCTGTTCTGATTAAATTTTAGACATCTGAGGCTAGGGATGAGTCTCACTTGATTAAAGACTTGCCTAGGAAACCTAAAGCCAAAGATAAGTTCAAGCCTCACAATTGAGAAACAAAAAATTACTATATACATACATACATTCATACACGTGTCTGTTTGTTTGTGTGTGTGCATAAAAAAATATATATATTAAAACACCACAGCACAACATGTGATGAGAAATGCCTCATAAATTCCAAGTCATCCTTAGGTACATGGCAAATGTGAGGCCAGGTTGGAATACATGAAACTCTGTGTCAATGAGACAATGAAAATAAATAAATAAATACTCTTAGCTATATTCACCAAGAAAAAGAAATAAATTAATCAAGATCCAAGCAAACAAAATCTCAAATTAGAAAGAGCCATTCTAATTAATATCATGGTGGGAGGGCTGACAGTTCATTACTATTGAAAACAACTGTATGTAAAAAAAAAAAAAACAAAAAAAACAAAAAAACAAAAACGAAACAAAGCAAAAACCTGGAAAATCTAGAATACTGAGTACTTAGAAAACCTCTACGGACCATAGGAAGTAACAAGCCTGCGGCCAATAAACATTCTCCCAACAGAGAGAAGACCAAGGACAGTGTTTGCCATGTTGAATTTTACATAAAATTTAATGCAAAACTAATATCAATTACTCTCAAAACATTTTAAAGGACTGAAAGGAAGTAAAACCTTCCAAGCTTTCTCTTACAGGCCAAAATTACTATGACACTAGAACAAGACAAGACACTATCCAAAAAGGAACAATGTAATCTAAAATCTCTGATAAATATCAAGGCAAGAATTCTCAAATTCTATCAATAACAGTTCAATTTCATATAAAATATTATACATAATTAGCAAATGGAATTTTTTCCAGGGATTTAAGAATGACTTGCACATCAACTAATAGATTAACAAAGTACATGCACTGGGGAGCAGCCTTCAATAAATGGTGTTAGGGAAGCTAGATACTCATAGGCAGAAAGAAACCAGACTTAAAAGTAAATTTAACTATGAATTTCCATATTAGGAAATATTATAGGACATCATCCCCCAAAGGTCACATAAGTAGAACCAGACAAAAGGCATGACATCTGACAACTTTCTACACATCAAAGAAAAAACTGAGTGTGGACACATCCTGCAAAAGAGAGAAAATTTTTTTTAAAAAAATGCCAATTACTCATCAGATATGTAAATAATATTCTAGCCAAATAACTGAAATAACTCAACATTAATAAAATCCAAATAACACAATATTTTTAAAATATAAAAAAAATTCAAAATATATGAGAACATGTTCAACATCAATAATAAGGGAAACAAAAAAAGACAGCAAGATATCATCTCACTTATTCTAATAAGATTTAATGACTATCAGAAAGACAACATATGCCAATGAGAATACAGAGAAAGAGGAACCTTTATGCAATCATTATTACTGAGAGTGTAAATTTGTATAACCATTGTAGAAAATATCTGTATTTAACAGAAACAACCACAACAAACTCATACGGTACTACTACTTGGCTTATATCTCAAAACAAATGAAACCAGTATGTCAAGGAAACACTTACAGGTTCCATGACAGCATTGTTCACTGGAACTAAAGTATAGAGTCAGACATTGCTTCCATTGACAAATTAATGGGTTAAAAAAAAATTGTGGGTATGTATACAGTAGGACAAGTTTCTGGAAAAAACAAAAGACGTGTGAAGTTTCGTTGTTTGCATCAGCATGGATAGAAACAGAGGGCATTTTGGTAAGAGAAATAAGTCAAGTTCAAAACGATCAGCACCACGTACTTCCTCTTATATGAAGAAGCTTTTTAAAAGTTGAGCTCAAAATAGACAGTACACTATATTTACCAAAACCCAGGAAGAGTATAGAGGAGGGTGAGGCTAGAATGGGTGATTGGCAGGACTCCTACAGCACAAAACAGAAATTATAAGTAGCATCCATAATTAAGGATTTCAAATTATCAAGTATTGAGGATTTTGAGTCTTCCCAATACTAAGAAATGATGTCTGAGGTTGTGGACATACTCATTATCTTGCTTGTGTCAGGAGGTAGTGCATATATGCACTGGAATCTCACCCCGTGCCTCATAAATATGTGTCTTTAAAACTACAACTATGTGGGAAATGTACAGCATAAAATCAGTTAGAAAATGTTCTACCTTCCGATGTTAGGAAGCAGGGAAATAAAGCCAAATGTTAGTGGGAATTAGAAAAGAATGGGCATAGTAGAAAAAGCAGGTGAGTTGAAATCAGCTTAACAGTGAAGTCTTGCCTGAGTCTAACAGTAGTTTATTGGGAATGATCAATAAAAGAGATTATTCCTACGGGGTTGCAAATCCCTTCAGCTTCTTCAGTCCTTTCTCCTTCATTGGGGACCCCGTGCTCAGTCCAATGGCTGCAAGCATCCGCCTCTACATTTTCAGGCTCTAGCAGAGCCTCTCAGGAGACAGCTTTATCAGGCTCCTGTCAGCATGCACTTCACTTCTTGGCATCCATCAATGAGAGGAGAGGCCCTTGGTCCTGTGAAGGCCCGATGCCCTAGTGTAGGGGAATGCAAGGGCTGGGAGGCCGGCTGGGAGGCGGGAGTGTGTGGGTGTGTGTGGGAACACCCTCATAGAAGCAGGGGGCAAGGATGGGATAGAGGCTTTCAGGAGGGGGAATGGCAGAGAGGATAACATTTGAAATGTAAATTTTTAAAAATCCAATAAAAAAAAAAAGGGAAAAAAAGATTATTCTAACAAAAACAACGAAGGCAAAAGAGGAAACTCAAATTAGGAACACAGATCACAGATAAGAACGTCGGTATCAGGACATCTACATATATTCTTATCATAGATAAGGAAATTCCCAGAAAATACACGTTGGCCTGTTTCTACGAAGGAAATCTCACAAGAAAAATTAAAGGTTACATGTTTGCTTTTTATTGTAAGTTTTATTGTGCTTTCAAGAAAAATATTTTATCTTCACTCACAGATTAGTGGGGAATGCTCTAACGGGAAAGGGAACTTCTTTTCATAAACTTGGTCTTTAAAATATCAGCACTGAAGTCGTCACTACAGACATATACCTTGACAAATAGAATTTGTCTTAACCTTACCATTGTAAAAACAATTCTAATCCTAATAAAAACAGGGTGTGCAATAAAGTGTGAAAATAGAACTATCCAGCAATTTAATTTGTATTGACAAAATCAAAAAACACTTTACGCTACATAATTCTTTTAACAAGCTAGGAAAATATGATAAAATCAGTATTTTTCATAATAACATTTGTTAGAATGTTAGAAAAATTACAAACATGTCATGTTACTAACACAATTTAAAAGTTTTAAAGCTAATACCATATGCAAGGTGAAGAGACCTGAAAAATTATTCCTATAAAGGAAACTCAAGTCACCCACTCTCAACAAAGTTCTTATTCTAGACAACGTGAAAAAGAAATAAAGATGCAAAACACAAATACTGGGAAATGAGAAATTTTATGCATACACAACATTACCATCAACATTAAATTTCCTAAGGAGTCTTTAAAATGAAATATTACCAGAATTTGAAACTGAATATAACAGAATGATAGATTTCTCAGTCAATATTAAAAAATAAAAAATAAAACCAATTCAGTGTGTTCCTAAGGGTTTGTCCAGAGCGGCTGTAAGGGGAGACAGAACAGCGTATTCAATAGTTACAGACACAGAAATATCTGAGGATGGATTTATCATTTACACATTGATTATACAAAAAAACTATAGGGCGTTACTTGGAGGAATTTAAGACAAAACTTACATCTATACATTTAAATATATGCAGAGTTTTGTGAAATTTAAGAGGCCTATTTTCTCCACGTTGATCCATAAATTCTATGTAATCCAGATCAAAATTCCATCATGTCTCAATTGATCTAAAATATATATATGCCAATGCAAAGAAACTTGTCTAACAAAATCATCTTAGACAAGTATAAAATTAAAATTTCAGTTTCTAATTTCAAAAGTTAGAATTTGAAACACGACACTAAATAGGGACAATGGCTCTTATCTGTAATCCCAACACATGGCATTCTGAGGACAGAAGGTTGCTGTGAGTTTGAGGCCTGAGTGGACTGTATATAAAGGTCCAAACCAGTCTGGGATGTAGAATAAGACAGTGTCTCGAAAAGAAAAACAGCAAATCAGAACAAGCAAATAGAAATATGTCAAGCTGCCAGTACAATAGAAACTTACAGAACAAAGTGGAGGCCAGTTACAGCCCCCACATGAGCACAAAGAGCACTCATTATACACGCACCAATGCAACTCAACACTGAAAAGGTAGCTGTTTAAAATAAGTAGTACTGGGAAATAGATATATGCATAGAACAAAAGGAGTTTTGATCTTGGCTCTACATCAAACTAAAGGAACAATTCATAATAGATCTTGCCTGTAAATTTTAACAAAGGACTAAACAACTAGAAATAAGTGTGAATAGAATCCTGCTTTTTGTTTTAAGCAAATATTTCTTGGATTTTTACCATAAGAGAGAGAGAGAGAGAGAGAGAGAGAGAGAGAGAGAGAGAGAGAGAGAGAGAAAGAGAGAGAGAGAGAGAGAGAATGAAAAAGAAAGAGAAAGAGAAAATAAAATAAATTGGACCTCATAAATGTGAATAAATTCTTCTTTTAGAAACATACCATCAGAGTATAAAAATAAACATAGAATATAAAAATATTGACTAACACGTATCTGCGAAAAGAATTTGTATTAGGGTTCATAACAGCCTTTAAAATAATAAGAAAACTGACTACTTGATTAAAACATGAACAGAAGACTTGAGGAAATACTTCAAAAAATAAGTTATACAAATTATCAATAAACTAGCAAAAAAATTCAATATCATTAGCTAGTGAAATGCAAATTAAGGCCACAATATAATACCACTTCATCAGCATCAAAATATCTAATTAAAAGTACTAATCACCAATGTTTGTGGGAATGCTAAAAAAACTCAAGCTCAGATTTTGCTGATAGGAGTAAGTGTACAAACTTCTTAGACTAATAGTTTCGAACAAGTGCACACTTAGCATTTGACTTGTTAATTCATTTCTAGTTTTATTGTCATCTAAGAGAATCAATAATTTATCATCACATAATGAAAGTTTCTTGATTTGTTCGTATTTTGATTTGAATTTAGTTTTTTTCCCATATTTTAGTCATTGCAAATAGTTCTGTGAAGAATCTGGGGCAGCACTCCCTCAGTGAGGGGAGACTTTCACTTTCTTTGGAACGATCCAGCAGATGGACTGTGTCATATGGTATTTTGATTTTTTATGTTTTCAAAGAATTTCCATATTGTTTTTCATTACTGAAACACCAAAAACCATTTCTAATAGATAGTAGTGAAAGGATCCTGTTTTCTCTACACCCTCCCTAGCACTTGTTGTTGTTATTTTGTGTGCCTGTGTATGTCAGTGTGTGTGTGTGTGTGTGTGTGTGTGTGTGTGTGTGTGTGTAGGTATCCACAAAAATCAGGAAATTTCTTAATATGGTGTTGGTTTGTATTTTATGTTATAGTGATTTTAATATTGACCACTTTATAAACTGAACACTCATTAGAGATAGATATGTCTCGAGTCTTTTGTCCATTTGAAGGATGGGTTCTTATCACTGAGTTATGTAAAGAATATATTGTATTAATCTTTTATCAGATATAAATATTACCTGTATTTTCTTCCTAATAAGTGGTCTACCTTTTTGTTTTTGCTATTTTCTTCACCGTGAATACACATGTTTATGTAGTCTCCATTCTTACATTCACTTATGCTGTGGTATTGATATATTCAATGTCAATGTCAGAGAATTTTCTTCTAGAATTGTTCTAGTTTCAGACCTTATATTTAAGCCATTGGCCCACTTTGAATTAATTTTGGAGTGTGATATAAAATCAGGTTCCACCCTTTTTCTTCTATCTGCTACAGATATCCAACTCTTAAATTCTTACACTAACGTAAATATCCAAACTAGATTTTCTTAACATAAATTGAAAGATGATACATGTACAAAACAACCTTTGCCTCTGTGATATATAACTGCATGAGTAGATATTATACTTTAATACCACCGTACAGCTCTCCTCACTTGACATTTGCTTCTCACGGTATGTACTAGTTTTTGCTGACTGAACACAAACCTAAACATGCTTAAGAAGAGGAACTCTCAGTTGATTAATTATCGCTATCATATTGTCTTGTGTACATGCCAGAGAGGCATTTCCTTAATTGCTAATTGTTGTAGAAGGGTTCAGTCCAGAAAGGCAGTGCTGTACCTGGGTGAGTAAGCCAAGACTGTGGAGAAAGTCAAGTGAGTAAAGCAAGGCTCGCGAGTCAGTCAGCGGACTGAGTTCTTCTATGGTCTCTGCTTCAATTCCCGACTCCTGCCTGAGTTCCTGTTCTGATTTCCTTCAACCAATGATGGACTGCGATGTGGAAGTCTAAGCTAAATAAACCTTTCCTGACCTAAGTTGTTCCTAGCTAGTATGTTCTAGCCCAGAAAATAAAAGCAAATGAAGTCTTTTCCGAACTTAGGAATCACAGTTTGTCAACTTTATCATTCACCACTTTGGGGAAATAGATACACTGAATTTCTGTCTTTCCAGGAACAGAAGGCTTGATTCCACTGTCAGGGCTTGGAGCAGCTGTTGGTTTTGCTCAAAACCATTCCTTCAGATATCTGCAGAGAAATCTGCAGGTTTTGTCTACCTTCACCATTCCAATGGCACCTTCCATGAGCATCTGTTCATTACACCACGATTGTACATACATTCTTTTGGCCCTTCTGATCCCTTTTATCTTGTCCCGCAGTTAAACTTTTTTTAAGTCTATTTAATTTACTATCTGTTACATTTATAGATTACCAGCTCTTCTTCCCTTGCACCCATCTGGGATGTAAGTTCTACTAAGGCATATCTTTGCTCTCATTGATAAATCCTCAATGCCCAGAAATAGAAGTCTGGCATATAGCAATTAGTATACTCAACACACATTTGTTGAATGAATAAAATTATATCAAGAGACTTAAAATACTATCCCAGTGCCAACATTTGCTTGTTCAAAACTTACGCAGAAATGCATTGCTGAATGTGATAACAAATGCTACGTTCTTATAAGTGTACATCTGATGGTTGAACTAGTCTTTCCATCAGAGCCATTGCTCTACAGTTGATCCTTTGGGTTTCTTGGGAAGATTTGGAAACTGGCTATTTTAGAGGTCTAACTGGATAATGAACTCCTGAATGGATAAACAAGACTTCTGCAAAACCTCATGACTACAATTTCATCTGACAAACTACAGTGATTGCCATAAAGTGAGGCAAACACAAATTAAAAACTCAGAACAACTTATAAATATTAGCTAAGGGCATAATTATCTATCTTTATGGACAAAAATGCTTAATAAACATCGATGATTTGTGCTAAGAGAGACTGAACGATTTCACTGTTCGATTGTAAAATAGAAACTAGATGCAGTGTTTACAGTCAGAATTATCCTAACCATGTCCTTATCAACTAGAATGTAGTTTAGTGATAGAGTGCAGGGGACTTGGAGCTATTACAAACAATGTAAGAATGCCAGCTTGACCACTTATTAACCAAATGATCCTAAGAAAATTAAAGGATTTCAGATGTTGACTTTCATGCATCTAATTCCTTGTCATTAAAGCAGAGGTAATAGCAAACATAGAGCATTATTTCAAGAACTAAATGAGAAAAATCTAAAATCCTGGATTAGAACCAATATCTGATAAATGGTAAATTTAAATATATGCTTAGTGACTTCAAATACTCAATAATCTGAGGTTAGTGAGACATGATATTTAATTGATACTCCAGATTACTAAGATCTTCCAGAATCACTAGGCACCAAATCAGACAAATACCAGGAATTTATTGATCAATTCAAAAATACATATGAGTGCCCAATATTTCCAGATACTTTGGTGAAACTGGGGCTATGACAATGTCCCAAGCAAATGCCCTCATAGTCTACACTGACCTTCCATTCTAAAGGGGAGACAATGATACATGTGTACAAACATGCTTAATTTTTAGTTAACAATGAAAAGGAACGCTGATAATAAAGGAGAATGTAGGGAGAGACTACTGAAATGTGGTGGTGAAAAGTGACTTTTTGAAAGACATTTGAGGTGAGACTTGAACAGTGTGAGGGAACAAACTGTGCAGTGTTCTGTACAAGGAGAGCATTGTGTTCCAATGAAGAATCATAGCACAGTCCTGAAGTACAGTGAAGTGGTGATGAACAGTCAGAAGCTGGTGGCCAACAAGTATTCTTTTTGAAATTGTAAGAACTAAATTACTTCATGAAATGTGCATGCAAATTTTTGCAACTTGTTGCACATAACATTCCTCATGATATATAAGCCTTTCTGGACTATGTCTATGGTAAGCCTAAGAAGAATAGTGAAAATTCATATCTCTTTTCCTTCGTTTGGTGCATTGCCTACTACTGTGCTTTCATTATCATTGATCTCTGTTACTTATTTGTAATAAATTTGGGCTGAAATGTAATGGAATTTAACAGTATAGTCTGGAGTAGAACTTTCCTGGTTTTATGGCCAAGAAAGGGTGCTACAGACCAAGGCACAGGGCTCTGTTTGAGAACACAGTTTATAAAGACAACTATAAGAGGTTCTAAATGATTTTGTTTTCATGTTTCTTGTTCTTACGACAAGTCCTCAAGTCAATTCTGAATATTTTACAGCAAGAAAAAGCATTAGAAAGTAAACATAGTTCAGTAGACTGGGTGACGATCAGAGCTGAATGGGAATTTCACTAAATGATAGAGTTCTCGGATTGCTATACATTTTATGGTTTGTTTTATGGAGTACTTAAGTGTTTCATCACTTTTGTACCAAGTTGAGAACTGAACGGAATTATTTTCAGAAAATAAAATAAAATCAAGATTAAGGAGAGAATATGAATATTATAATTTAATATTGTTATTTTATATAATAGTGTTATACACTTGTTTAAGACAGTGCAATCAAAATCAAAACAAGCATGAAAATGACAGAAATACTGGCAGCTACAAATGCTAGAAGAAACAATTTTATAGAGACTGACAGATCTATAGGGGCAGACCTACGAGTCCTGTGTAGAGACTATCATTCATTCAACAAGCATTTATTGAGTAAGCTAGACAGGAGATGAAAAGCTCATATCTGTATAGGCTTCTGCATAACATTCCACATATATCATTCCATTTAATAGTGTTACGGTCCTGTGAGATATATATTCTTATGAGAAATAAAGAGATCCAAATGGATTAGCATAAATGTCTTACGCACAAGAAAACTAGCAAAGCATTTACTAAAAGTAACTATTGCCTATTAAAAACATTAAGTAAACATGCTAAAATTGGAATTCAGGTGCAGTCCCTGTAGACACACTCCCCGGTCTTTGCAGCAATCCATGTTGCTATTACTTTCATATTCATCTGTACAAAATTAACATTAATATATTTTTCTGCCCATGGCCTTAATTTTATTGACTAAAAATACTTACCACTATAGGACAGGGGAATGGTGTCTTATAAAATGTTGAATTCCAATTGAGAATTGATGTACATATGGAGGAAATGGAGACTAGGTTAAAGAGAAATGGGTAGAGGATGAATTAGAGAAGAAATCCCATGGTAAGAATTTGGGGCTTGAGAAGATGAGAGAGGAGGAGAGAGATGGAAACAGACAAAACGCACAATATTCTACAGGTAATTTCCCTTTGATGCCTGAAGTTACTTTAGTCCTTCTTATTGAGCTTGGAAAGATAGGATCTGGGCACAACCTGATAGTTACAAATGTTTGTACTTACATATCTAACATTCATTCCCAAGATCTTACAGCATGACTTCAATGAACATCCATTTTCCTGTTGAATCTACTAATTCTCTAATTTTATTAGACTATGCTATTCTAAGAGTAATGTGTAGAAGGTATTACTATAAAGACAAAAATCACACAAACAAAAGAAGTAAGTGCCAACCCTTTAAATTCATTGTATTAGAAACAAATTTATAATCTCTGGAAAAAATCCCTCTTGTTTCTCTTTCTACTTCATGTGCACGAATTCCTTCAATGCCTTTCTTCCCTTCACTGACATGGAAATATCTTCATTTACTGAGTCATTCTAACACATTTCTGGGGTTTGTTATGGTGTGTGTGTGTGTGTTTATGACTACCATGCCCACAAAGACCAGATGAGGTCAGATCTCCAGGTATTATAGGTTGTGAGTTACCCTACATGTGCGTTGGGAAGCAAACACAGCTTCTCTTCAAGATTTGTACATATTAACTACTAGCCCATCTGTCCAATCCAGACTTCTTTTCTTTTCTTTCTTCCTTTTCCATTCTAGAATCTCTAATATCAGTAGAAGCAACTGTCTGACAGACAACTTTAATCATGCAATTTTCTTAAATTTTATAGATCTATCACTGCCTAAAAGATCAACAGCAAACTCTTTCTCTTGGCTTTCAAAGAATCTCAACAAACTATGCCCATATTCACATCTTCTTACTATCTTTAGTAAATCTCACTCTTAAATTCACTTTTTTAAATTTAAAAGTCAAAATGTTATTGTTTGGGCCTTAACTATGCCAAAACAGGATTGGTTGGTGCTCATCACATCTTCTAATACTCTTTGTCCTCTCTTGCTGAGAGTCGTAATCTTTGTCAACTTGACAGACTCTAGAATCACCTAGACGATACATCTCTGTATTCCTATATCACAGGGCATACCTGTGAGAGATAAGCTATACTGTGTGGGTTGTGGTAGGATGGCCTACCTAAGAGCTGGTAGTACCATGCTGTAGGCTATGGTTTTAGAATTATTAAAATGAAGAATGTGAGCTGATCCCCAGCATTCATCTCCTTCTGCTTCCTGATGTCAGTTCAAGTCACTTCCTGTTTCAAGCAGCAGCCATTCTGTCCTTTGCCGTGAGGGACTTTATCCTCTACCTGTTAGTCAAAATAAACCCTATTTCAGTTACTTTTGTAGACCATATTGCAATAGCATCATGACCAGTGACCAGAAAACATTTTCGTAAATGCAATTATGTGTAACTCTTATAATTATTCATGATTCATTTCCTTTCTTCACAGTATGAAAATATATCACTGTTCCCTAACAGCTTTGTTCCAAGTACATTCCACAATATGGCTGTTCCTCACACTGCAACCATAACTTTCTAGAACGATCTTTGGCCTGGATAGTTGATCACTACAGATTCCTAGCAACTGCCCAAGAATTAGTACGTGGTTCTCTGTAGAGTATTGAACAAAGAAACTTAGGTATACTTTCTCCCATCTCATTGTGATTAGTATAGCAGCTACTATCTTTCCTATAGACTAGAGATGCTATCTATGTGACTGAGTCCTGATTGTCCCTCTGAGTCATAGCTCCAATCGACTGTCTTTCTTATGTGCAGCTAGATACCCTTCCTGTCCTGTGACTCTGCCAATGGCATTTCCATCATAGATATTTAACTGTTGCTTCTCATCTGACATCAATAACTCTATTCAAGATGTCATCCTAAGTCTGGGCCTTTGGATCTTAATTCACAAGACACACTTCAGAGAATCTTCCACTGACAACTTCTTTTTCTTTTTTTTAACCTTTTGTCAATTTATTAACTATGAAATTTATCCATTAGAGTGATAAGTTATAGGAACCATAGGAAAACATTCTAGGTATTTCTTTTTTGGTTGTCAACCCTTTTATTTATTTATTTATTTTTCATATTTTATTTGCATTTCAAATGTTTCCACCTTTCCAGATCTTCCCTTTGGAACCTCCCCATTCCCTCCGCCCTCCCCCTGCCACTATGGGGGTATTCTCCCACCCACCCACTCTTGTCTTCCCTCCTTGGCATTCTCCTATACTGGGGCATCTAATACCCTCAGGTCTAAGGGCCTCTCCTCCCCCTGATGGATAACAAGACCCTCCTCTGCCGCATTTGTGGCCAGCACCATGGGTCTCTCCATGTGTATTCTTTGGTTGATGGATCAGTCTCCAGGAGTATGGGGGTGGGGGGAAGAGGTCAGGCCAGTTGCCACTGTTGCTGCCTCCCTGGGGATGCAAACTTCCTCAGCTCCTTCAGTCCTTCCTCCAAGTCCTTCATCTGGGACCTCACACTCAGCCCTACTGTTGCTGTGAAGTGACTCTTGGGTATTTCAAACTTTTAGGCTAATAACCACTTAACAGTGAATACATACCATGTTCATTCTTTTGTGACTGTGTTACCTCACTCAGGATGATATTTTCAAGATCCATCCATTTGTCTGAGAATTTCAACCCTGAGATTTCACCTCACACCAGTCAGAATGGCTAAGATCAAAAACTCAGGTGACAGCAGATGTTGGTGAGGATGTGGAGAAAGGGGAACATTCCTCCATTGCTGGTGGGAATGCAAGTTGATACAACCTCTCTGGAAATCAGTTTGGCGGACCCTTAGAAAAATGAACATAATACTACCTGAGGACCCAGCTATTCCACTCCTGGGCATATACCCAGAAGATGCTCCAACATGTAATAAAGACACATGTTCCATTATGTTCATAGCAGCCATATTTATAATAGCCAGAATCTGGAAACAGCCCAGAGGAATGGATACAGAAAATGTGGTACATTTACACAATGGAATACTACTCAGCTATTAAAAACAATGACTTCATGAAATTCACTGACAACTTCTAAAGCTGCCTTCATGGAGTTCCCTCACTGTTTAGTTCTCAAACTAAAAGGCTCACTCTTCATCACATTGCTTCTTCCTGCTGTTCTTACAGAGCAGCAACCAACATCTGGAATTGTCTTCCATATACTTATTGTTTCTCATTGTGTCCACTTCCTTTGAAAGGTGAGCTTGATAAAAATCACCTGATTTACTGCTACAGTGGCCCTGAGGAATCTAACATAACAGATACCCAAATTATTTGCTGATCTCCTGCTGACACAGGAACAGCCTTTGAGACTCAAGTCATCTGTGTCACTGTACATCTTCCTTCAATCCCGACCTTTGACTCTAACTAATAAGTTTTAAAACAGGTATAACTGGGACATAACTCTGTAGGTAATGCTATCAAGAGAACTAGGCTGTGGATTCTAGCTCTGAAATTAACTCTAGTACCACGTTTGAGAAATGAGGAAAGGCTTTCTTCTTTAGTCCTTTTGTGATACAAGACTTGGACTATGAAACAACTTGTTCTTCTTTCCTCTTTCTTACTTTTTCTTCACCCTTCCACTTTTATATAGATCCAGTTTTTGCAAGATGAACCTATATTGGGAAAGAGAAAGATAGCAGGACATTTCCACAACTTATCGTTTAAAAGACTCCACCTTTGGAGTTTAAAAAATTGCACTGTAGGTTGGAATAGAATCTTAGGGCTCCTGGTCTTCTGTACAAGGATTCTGTCTCTTCTATACTATCCCAGTCAAATGCCTGTCCAGCCTGGTAAGACGAGATTTACCTCTTAGCTATGCCTCTCCATCATAAAACATTATAACTTTACATCACAACCATGTGAAATTACAGCACTGTTAATACTGAAGGCATTTTAGATAATACAATAAGCCAATTAATCTCCCATTAGTGAATATATTTGAATGAAACCTTATCTTCAAGTTTCTTGTGATTTCTTTGTCAAGTCCTCTAAACTTGTTTTTTTATTGATATTTTAAAAATCAATTCATACAACATCAAACCTATAAAAGGTTCATCACAGACCAAATACCTCTCTAACCTTTTAAGCTTTCACAGTAAAAACTGTCTTTTTTATTTATACAAGTTTGGGAAAGATACAAATGTAATCATAACCCCAAGGCAAAATTTTATGACAGTTTTGAGAACTCTTCACTATAAAACTACTCAAACCTACAAGCATAAAAGTTCCCAATAAAATTTGTTTTAGATACTGGCAATAAAACACTCTTTACTTGCTCCTAACTCCAAATTTTGGACCTACAGCTGTCCAAATGCCAAAGACATATTTCAAATCTCCCAGACACAGATTCACCCATTTTTAATATCTCTCAATTATAATGCACTCTTATGTACTATTAATATTTACTGTGTAATAAGCGTATGTTCCTGCAAGTAAAAAAATTAAAAGTGGGTTCATGCTAAAGAAATTGCAAAGTGTTGTATAAGCCACTATAATAAACACAGTTGTTAAAATAACTGTATTTTCTTGTGAAGTAATGTAAGCATGATTACATCTGAGAATTTTTGGAAGTTTTCCCCTTGACTATGTTTTATATTGATTGATAGTTGCAACAATAAAGGAGAAATTCTCTAAGTCAGTATAGAACCGATTCATCCTGGGATGTCTTGTGAAAACAGGTATATGTTTAGCACGGAGTGCATTTGCAAGGAATTCCCTTCCTATTCTTACCAGTTCCCTGGGCAGATGCCACTGTTAGCACTATGTTCCAAGACAGCTGGAAGCCTCTCAGCTCTCTTGACTCCAAGAGCTCATCAGCATGATCCTTTCAGACCTGAGATCTGGAAGCCAGTTGATCCCACCTATTGCTCTATTCTCGCAGTGTTCCACATAATACAGCCCAGGATCTTGCCATGGCATTCTTATACGTCCAGTTGTGTAGGTGATGCTCAGTTCTAGATTGGAGTTTTCCTTTCTTCAGTCCCTTACTTATGTGTTGCTATTTTGCCTAGTAGAAAGAGCATTGTGAGGAGACAGGCAAAACTTTGGCACGTTGCTGTTCTCTATCTAAATTGCAACAGAGTCACTTTCTAGTTGCACTAGCCCACAACTTCACTTTTTCCAAGGGATGATTTTCATTATTTATAAAGCTGGAATGATTTGTCTTCCCATTGCATCCTTGGACCTGTAATCATCTTATTAAGCTCCCTTCAAATCCATTCAAGGATGCACTTGATGATGCTATAAGTAACGTTTGTGGCATAATTCAGGTCCAGGAGAAACAAACCCTGAGATGAGAGTCCTGTACCAGTGATTGATATATATGTATATATATATATATATATATATACATATATATCAGATAAAGATAGAGATTAGATATAGAATTTTAAATAGAAGTAATTTGTCTCAGAAAACCAAAACCAAACAGTTCTGTATAAAATCAACAACGGATACACTATACAGCTGTAGTATATCTTTTTACATACTATTATACCAAGGTTGCAAGGTAACAATTTTAAATGTCATAAGATGTTAATTATTTCTGTGAGCAGTTGTCTCTCTACTAGAGTTATCATGGTTATCATGTAGTTTTTACTGTATACATTACATAGGCTATAGAAATGTGTGTTAAACAATTGTTTGTGTTCATGGTAAGCCTTCTAGTCATCAGAAAATGTTGGTGAAATTTGAGAGACTTAAAAAGATGCACATGAGTGTTCAACCACACGGAAGTTGGCACCACTTATCCTATCCCTCCATTGTTCAAAGTTTACCTGTGTTAGCCATGTCTCATGTGACATTATCAATCAGAGACTCAGTATAAGAAATGCCAAATTGGTGTTGAATATAATTTATTAAAAGTAGGCAATAAGGAGGTGGCTCTGTGAATTGAAGACCTGACAGGAAAGTGTAGGTAGGTGAGTTCAAATCCTTAGAACTCATATAAAAGTCACTTGAATTGTTTAAGCATCTGTAATTCCTGCATTTTTGAGGGAAATGGGAGCAGAAGACAGAAGATCATCAAGCTTGTTTATCAGGTAACCTTCATGTGCCATTGAGAGCCGACAAAAGAGGCCCTGTCTCAACGAAGAAAGGAAGGGCCAAAATATCAGAGTTTGTCATGTAAGACCTACCTACACACATGCACCCCCACATGTGTACACACACATGCACACACACATACACACGCACATACACACACATACACACACTGGAATCATATACAATTGCTTTTCTTAGATCCGACCCCAAGCTTGATGCTCATTTTCAAAGATCTTTTTATTGTTTTTACCTATTTAGTAGTTACAAAAAGAAAGGAAAGTATTATGAAAGACTATACAAATTATTGTACTCAAGGGATTAAATAACACGTGTCATTATGAAAAAAACATAATAAGAAAAATTATGACATGCACACATATCAATAAAACATTGATAGTTTCCATTTTTCTTGAAATGGGAAATAAATAGAGAAATATTGCTGTGTAGTTAAATACATGCTCATGCCTCTCCCAAAACAGGGCCATTAAGATGTTTTCCAGTAACATCTTTTATTCATTATCCCATTGCCATTAAGCTGGATTTTGCATCAAGACTTTCCTGACACCGAACAGTGGAACTGAAGTAAAGGTTAATGATATTTTAAACCTTTTTCCCTTCCTTGTATTATTTTACTGTCTAGCCATTTAACATTCATGGAAGTAGGTAAACATTAATTTTGTTTTTTATATACTTGTTTCAGACATACTTAAAGTGAAGTAGTTTGATTATTACACAAAGTATAAGGTAATAAATTACAATGCTTCTCCATTTAGTAGAACTGGGCTTTCTCAGTTTTCTGCCTTGAATTTTATTTCCTGGTCTACAATACTCCCATATGAACAAAGGGACAGTTGGTTACTTAAGTCTGGATTCCACTCTGGCTGTTTGGATGAAGGAAGGAATAACGAGGTATTAGTAAATTAGAGGCATTATTTTATTTCATATCAACTGACAAAACCTGTTATGAGTTAGTACTTACTTATAATTATTGCCAACACCAGGAAGAGGTGTTCTGAAGGGTGGACTCAAAACAAATAACAGTTACTTAAATTTTCCTTAGGTTTAAAACAAAACTAGTCTAGAAATTTAGTAAACATTAGTAGGGCTAATGAACTAGTAGTTACTACAACTCAGAAAGGAATCTTCCTTAAGTAATCCCTTAGGAGCTCAAGAATTCAAACAAGAAACCGTAGTTGATCTAATAGCCTCTCTCCCTACTGCATACGTACTCAGGTCTCCCTCCCCTATGTACACACATAGTTAATGAGCGGGATGATACTGGCAGATGTATCTTGGAGATTGATTGTACAATGTAGGATACCCATAGTAAGTTTGTCCATAGTAGGTCTAAGGATGTCCATAGTAGGTCTAATAAACATGAAGACTATTGATGGAGAAATATTCTCAGGGTATCTTCTCAATTGACACCCATACTACCTCATCTAGTTATCTCCACTTCATTTTAAATAATGCTAGTATAATCTGTCACTGCCATTTAAACTTTCATTGATTTATGAGCTCATTTTCCTAACAGATATTGATGAATACCTATCAGATGCTAGGTATTCCACTGAGCACTGGAAAGAACAGAACTATGCCATAGATAAATGTTACCTTATCACCCTGAAAAGCATACTCTGAGTGTTCTGATGCAGGCAGGCTATATACAACATACATTGCAAGGGATTTCTCTGTGAGAGTCACAAAAGGTTTCTTTATCAAATGACTCCTCAGAATAGACATGACATGAGTTGTCATGATGCACTCTGCAAGAGTCAAGGGAATCTAAAGGGTTGAGACTCTCCTCTTGAACAGGTTAGCTTTAATGTTGACTGTCTTTTTCACCTTTTCAAATGCATTCATGGAGTCTCAAAATAAACCAAGTTATAAAAAGAAACCTTGAAGACACTGCAAAATTTGTCATTTTCTATGAACTTTAGTCGATTTAAATGACTCATCCGTAGGATCAGAATCAAAGCAGATGGTGCATTGCAGAGGCTTAATGAGATAGATGCTCCTTCTGAAGTACAGCTCTGTGGCTGGGCCCTTATTTTAAATATTTACCGAAGAATAAAATTAGTAGCTTAGATACCTGCACTTCCTATAACCGTACCATCCGATATTAGAATGTAGGGTCTGAGATATGGTGTGATAATCCCATAAGGCTTCTGCTTCCAACTTAACTCATACAGAGTTGTTGTAGAATTGCTTTTGTGTTTCTCCATTTGTTTTTTCTTGTAAAGGAAAAAAAAGTCTGAGTATATTAACAAGCCAGCTGTTAGCACTTCTTAGATATTTCCCTGTGGTCTACTCTATTAGAGGGGGCTAAGTTCTTAATATCCATTGGATTTGTTAATTATTGGTAAGCAGTGCTTTGTGAATATAGGATAATGGATTTGTTTTGTGCATTTATTTTTTAATGTGGCAATTTGGGGGACCTCTTTTCTTTAACAGGTTTATTTAAAAATTCCAAGAAACATAATCCAGATTTTCAAGTGTTCTGCCAAATTAAAGAAAAATAATACTTTAATTTAGTTACACAGCTAAGACAAATATAATTTTTTGGTTTTGTTTAACAATTTACTTCTATTTCTGATGACCTTGAGCCACGTTTTCTGTATCTATCACCATGAGAGAAAATGGAAACAGCCATTGCATCTGTGACATGAACCAATGCTTTATTCAATTATTCATTTACTCACAACCTACTTCACACCAGTTTTTGAGTTAGGCTTTGTGGAGATGAAAGCACTGGTAACTATGGATAAAATCTCACCCTTGAGACTCCTAAATAGCTGATCCTTTCAAATAAAGTTCAAGGGCATTTGGTGCGGTGTTTGCTTTTCCATAGAAGACAAAGACAAGCCCAAGTAAATTACGCTCTGCACAGTCACCAGTGCCTCACCCCTTTCTCCTTGGTGGTAACCCAACTCTGGGATACAGCAATTTATGCCTTTACAGCCTTATCGCAAGAAGCATCCACAGAGAAACCAAAAGACATAGCTCTGTAGTTTTAGCCTTCAGGCAGAGAGAGATAATAGGAATAATTTATTCCACTGTGGATATTTTTAATGTGAAAAAATGGCCTATGCTGAGCGAGCTCACTCAGAGAACATCTCTGAAATGGGCCTGGTGGCACCTGATCATGAGAACCTCACCTTCTCCTATGAGAAGATCTTCAAGAAGCATCCAACAACTGTAAATATGGTGAGCACAAAACCACCAAGAGGTTTCCAGAATTCACTAGACCAGAGTCTTCAGTTTTCTGAGACAGGACTGGGGTTGTTCACATTACTCACGGAGGCACAAGAATAATATTAAGGTGCCTCACAATTTGCCCATCTGGTGACCACTTCCAAAAGACGACTGTCCATCCCAAGAACATCTTAAATTTCCAACTGGAAAATTTACAGTGCAGTGGAGTCCCTCCACCTTTCTGCATATATGAGTCCACGGAGAACAACAATCCAGAATGATCCTCTCCTTGGATCTAAAATGGAGTCAATGTGAAGTGCAAGTATGTCCCCTGAGTCTCAAATGGCCTTCAACAGACATGCCCTAATGAAGCCAAGTTAAAAATTGGTAATAAATTAATGAGAATGTGCTTCTCAGTGGCAATCATCCATCCATTCTCTCTCTGAGCACCTTTTAATTATTGCTACTAATTACAGAGTTTGGTGGTCACTGATTCTAGAAAGGAAGGAAACTTTTAGGTTTTCAAAGCAATAATATGCAGCCTTTGTGCCCTCTCACCCTGGAATAACCAGCATTTGCTCCTCACAGTAAGTAGATCTGTTTCAAACACAGGGTAGTGATGCGTTTCATCAGGTTCAGAAGGCATCTTATGGGTTTACTTCCATGCTCTCCAGAAGGAAACAGTGTTCTTTAGCTGTTCATCAATGATAGGTAGGAGCGACAGGAGCATTGCTTCCTGCATGCTTCTGTCTTCATGGGGTTTCCCCAAAGCCGTAAAAAGACAGGTTGACAGGCATTGTGTTCTCCCACCTCCCCTCCCACATATTGTTCATCCATATTGTGTCCGGTTTAAGCAAAGCACCTTTCATCCATGTGCTGGTGAGCATCACAGCTACTGACTCTTCACATGTTTTACAACCTCTTAAACACATCGAAGAAGTTTTTAAAATCTGCTTAAGATTTTGTCAAAGTGACATACGTTGGCAGTGATTTCACTTCTCAGCGAATCACGGAGTGAATGCCCGGGATTCCCTCCCCTCCTCCCTCCCTTGTACTCATGGTATCTTCCAAATGCAGTGAGTTGTTGCCACTGGTCATGTATCATCACTGTGAAAATTATACTTTTGTATGTTAGCAAGTAAATAGAGAGCAATCCTCATGAACTAATCTCTCATCACCTTTTAGTAAATAGTCTTAATCATCATCATAGTCATTATCGTTGTCTTTGTCATCATCATCATGACAACTGAGAAACATGATGCCACCATCCCTTTGAAAAGCAAAAGGTCATTGTCAAGAGCTGCTATGTAGAGTTCTATGACCATCTGAGACAAACTCGTACCCACATTGACCTGTCCCTTCCTCCAGTCACCATGTCCTTGTGATTGCCCCCTCCACAACGAAAGTAAAAGAGCAGATGGGTGTGCAGCCTGGGGTTTACAAGTAACTATGAGCTATCCCAGTTACTACTCTGACTAACCTTTCCTTCTTGTCTTATATAAGAAATGACCAATTATGATAGAAAATTCATGATTAGAAAAAAATCACACATACACACACACCCTGCAAACAACAACAAAAAACCCAAACACAGGCATCCAGATTTTTGTTGAGCTTTATACTTGCAAGTTTTTCCACTGCTAATATGTGACTCAGCACTCAAAAAACAATAACCCTGTACTAGTTTCTAAAGAAAATTTTAAGTGGAGACATTTTGCATTTTTAATGTGCCACAGGATGTTGTATGCACCAATGTTTTTAGTCATTGCTTTCAGCAGAGAAAAATAATGATTCCAGACAATGTGAAATTTTTCCCTAACAAAATGAAAATTAGAATGTAATATAGGCAGCCAAGTCTTGAATCAGGAAGCTGTTCCTTGAGAGAAACATGCAAGTACTGTGCTTCAGTTGTTCGTCGGTTTGTGAATACTCCCTAGTCCTGTAGCTCCCTGCAGCCACCACAAGATTCCATTGCTTCTGTCCATGCACGCTCATTGGCTTTAGAAGCACATTGAGGATGTAGCAATCCAAAGTCCCTAAAGTCCTTTTCCAACCAGGAACCTCCCTTGAGTTAGTGCTTCTACAGTATTCTCTAAGAGGCTAAAAAAGTTGCAATTAGAAAACACAATCAAATAAGCACTCAGCGTAAAATGTAACACTAAGCTGTGAGTTAAGCCCAGCAAAGCCCGTTGAAATAAACTTCAAGTCAGACCCACAAGTAGTGATGCTAGAGCTGCCGTTCTTCCTTCACTGGACCAGGATGTTGTGTCTCCACCAGGTCCCCCTCACTCTTGAGAGATGATACTGCTTATTTGTACCTTCAGATGTTCCAAAAATGTTTCTCTAGCTTTCTATTTTAATTTAATTTTGCACAAGTCATAAAGTCACAAATTTAAAGACTTGTGAGTTAAATGTTGAGTTTGAAGTAACCACTAGGAAGGTTGTTTGAGTTGTGTTCATACATAATTTTTTTAATAAATTTATTTTTATTTTAAATGTACGGGTGATTTCTTTATTTCCTCCACTCCCCCAGCTCCTTACTTATCTTTAGGACAAACAAACAAACACAAACAAACAGAAAACAAAGAGTAAAGGAAAAAACACAAGAACACATACAGACAGAAAGACACACACAGAAATCCCCTAAGAAGACAAAATCAGAAACTGCAATCGATAAACAAAAGACCTGCATGTTTTTACCTTGGCTAAAATTTGCCGTGGTCTCGTAATCAAAGGGGACAGAAGGGCAAAGAACTCTCCTGTTTTAATTGTGTGTTTCCCTTAATGAGATATACATCTCTAAGTAAGTAAAAAATAATCATTTCAGTTGTGCCATCCAGAGTTAAGAGAAGATATAGGTCAGGCATGATTTTGGTTATTGAATTTGTATTATTAAATATGATTTATGCTGTCTCAAACCTGGGACAAACAGCTGGGGTGCCTATTTAACAGCAAAGCAGACCTGGCCACCAGGTTCTCCCAGCATCCATTAGTCCTTAGTTTCAGGATATGGCTGGTGTACCCTAACCCTACCCTCAACTTCTTCAGCCCAGGGGCTGGACTACCTACCCTTCCTGAAGCTGCCCCTCCCTATGTAATCCAGCCATTTTGCTATGGGGGCCCTTTTGGCCCTTTACCCTCTTAGACAGTCTCTTGGCCTAGGCCCCTCCTGGTTGGTGGCTCCTATTTTGCTTTCCTCTCATCCCGTCATATGGCCCAGTTCAGTCCAGCCATGTTCACTCTGGACTCTCCCAGATGTCCCTACCTATGCCTTTGCTCCCCTCATATCTAAAATAAGCCTTCTCCTCCACCACACCTGAGCAGCTTTCATGGCCTTCCTTTTCATTTCTTTCTTCTTTTCATTCAGTTTACAAAATATCTTTGTTTAGCCATGACTTTTCAGACACTCCTTGTCTTCAAAGGAGAATTTAAATAGCTTCCCCTGATAGAAATTGTGATCTCTTATTTGTTAATATTAACAGCCTTTGCTTATCTGTCACTTTCTGGACAACTAATTCAAGCTCTACTCTTAAGAGCTAGTGGCTAGTCATTGTCTAATGAGCCATAGGAAGACCCAGGGTAACTCAACCTGTTAAAAAATGAAGCCTCAAGCGAGAGCCCCTGAGCACTTACATCACATCATGGAATGCGTTATAAAGCTTTTTGCTTCTTGGAAAGTCCAGTGATGTGTATCCATCATTTCTCCATCCTGCTACAGCTCTACCTCACCAGGGCTTTAGCACACAAATCTGGATTGTTTTCTACCTTTTAGTCACTGTTAGGAAGCAGCAATGTGCTGATCAAAACCACAGTTCAATAGCTGCCTGCGCAGACTCATCTTTATTTCTTTCTCCACTAGTTACTATCCTAGAAATATAAGTTGTTCCCTTGAGCCCCCACACGTCTGTTCATGCATCTGCAAAATAGGTACGAAGGACTACGCATCCAGTGTCTCTGGGACTCACATAGAAGACTTGGTTCCTGTTGCTTTACTATTACTTATACACTGGACAGATTCTTCTAAGTGAAAATTTGTTTTTGAAAATTATATCATTTTTCTCTTTTCCTTTCCTCCCTTCAACCCTGCCTATGCATACTTTATTCTCTCTCAAATTTATGGCCCCTTTATCTTTAATAATTGCTTTTGTTGTTGGTGGTGGTGGTGCTGGTGCTGGTGCTGGTGCTGGTGCTGGTGCTGGTGCTGGTGTGTATATTCCAAAATGCATAAATACATCTTTTTCAGTCTATTTAATCTGTAGATATGTATATGATCTCAAGGGCTGACCACTTGGTATTAGGTAACCCATGATCTTTTACTGGGCAACACCATGTCTCCCACTCTCAGTATTCCCCGGTTGATGGTGGTTCTTTGTCTAGAGTTGAGGCTCTAACAGATCTCTCTCTTCCATGTTAGTATGTCCATTGGTGTTGGACCAATGAAAACTCAGAGAACAAAGGATACATTGATGCCCAATAGCAACTAATATATCTACTGAATAATTGTTGTACCAAAGGCTCTGGGATCATCACAGAAGAGGGAGGGACGAATGTAAGAGCCAGAGAATTAGGATGTTTGCTGTGGTAAGTTTGTGAGTCTCCAAGTGTTAGAAAGACCAACATGGCTGCCTCAGCAAGACCTGGAAATCGACAGTTTTCCCTGAAGGTTTTCTTGTTTGTTTGTTTGTTTGCTTTATTGTTTGCTTGTTTGTTTGTGTATTTTGTTTTTGTTTTTACCTTTGACTGTTCAATTCTAAAATGATGTCACAACTTTCCTGTGTTTCACAGTACATTAGTAACATTTTTAAATGTGTCTACATTATATGCATATATATTCTTTTTTATTTGGGTTTTATTTACTGCTGGTCACTGAATATCTCAGCTGCTAAAGTTCTCCTTTTTTCTCCAGTTATAGAAACAAAGCACAATTGTTTGTAATCCATGATCCCTTCCATTCCTCATTCTCCTTGGTATCTTTCCAGAATTTGGCAATTGCCTACTGCCTTAACACATACTTGTCATTCTCTGAGCTTGAGCTATCTTTCTGGCCTCTTGTGATTTACTTAAAATTTTACCCCCTCTATTCTAGTTCTTGGGATTTCTTCCTTCCTTCCTTCCTTCCTTCCTTCCTTCCTTCCTTCCTTCCTTTCTTTCTTCTCCTGCCTTCCTGCCTTTCGCTCCATTTTGTTTTGCTTTGTTTTTTCTAGGGAAGTTCTTTCAAGGAATCCCAGGCTGGCTTGGAATTCTATTAAAAAGCTTGTCTTGAACAATAATTTTTCCACCTGGAATTATATGTATGTGTCCTCAAACTTGAGTTCTTATACAATGCTGAAAGTCTAGCTGAAAGTCTTTTTCCTTCCCTGTCTTGCTGATCTAATAAGAAGAATGCACTGTCGGGAGCTCAGCACTGCTCTTTGTGTGCATCCTCTTATACAGTTCCAGGTTCATTTATTGTAAGTATTGTTAAGTATTTAGTGGAAGACCTGATGAGTTGGTTAATGTCTGTGTTGTGTAGAAGCAGAAAGAAACTCCACTTTATGTTGTCACCATCCCATCAAAGCAACTTGTTAAACCTCTCCTCCTCTCTGATGCAAGCTTGGATGAAATCCTTCTTCCTCCTCATCTCTTGCATGTGTGAAAAATCTTAATGCTGTTTAACACTTTTGAAAAAGTTGTCACCCAATGTAAATTTTATTTTATTTTCTACTTGGGCCTGCCTCAGCCTCAGAGAGCAGGACAGATGGGATTTGGGTAACGGCCTCCTCTCTTCTTCAAGCTTCTTTCAACGCTCTGCTGCTGCAAGACCATCCAGCCAGGTCAGGGGAGATGAAATTAGATGACCTGGGAAACATTTTATTTGTCTTTCTGGTTTTAATCTGCTCTTGTCCCTTGAGTGTGACAAATGAGAAGGTAAGGGGTTGTTTGTTGCATGGAAACCTTCTGTTACTAAATTGGAAACAATTTGTCATCACCAGCCTAGGATGTCATAACAGGACACCAGAGAAGGAATGTCTTCACATCTAACCCATCACACTTCTGGAGGATACAGGACAAAGACAAATGTGTCAGCACAGCACCACAAAAGCCCCACTGATGCTATCTCATCCAAATCAAATGCCCCAATCTTCAAATATCCACCCTATTGGAGTTGGACCTACAACTTATGATAGGCACAGAGTTGGTTCAACCCATTGCACTATACTTCCTTCACCATTCAGGAGGTATGCCCTAGAATAGGAAATGTCCCTTCTGGTTGCTGGTTGCTGAGTGCTGAGCTCCCTTCAGCCCCTGTTTTTTCTCTAATACTGTCTTGAGAATCATATGTTCCTTCACCCAGGGTTCACTTTCAAGTACTACCTTTTTCTGAGGGGATACTTAGCCCTTCATACTCCCCTTCTACGGTGGAAGTCTAGCGTCTTCACACTGTAAGTCTTTTTTCTCTTCCAGGATTGTGTCATTTCCCCATGGGAATCTTCAGGTATAATTCAGGTACAGTATGTGTCCATTCTCTCTCATCCCAGGTTCAGTGCTTAGAGTAGTTTTGCCTGGGAGCCTGGGGCAGGAAATTCCTCTTGAGAGGTGTTCGTGGGATAAATGGCACATAGAATGCACGTAATATTCAGAGCTAACTCCTGATATCTTTTTCATCTTCAATTCTTAAAAATGATTTATTTATGTGTGTATATGTGTTTGGCCATGTGTTTTTTGTGCATTTTTTGTATATGCATGTATCTATGGTGAACTTAAATAGGTATCAGATCCCCCGGAACTGGAATCACAGATATTAGTGAGCTTGACATGGATTTTATAAACTAAACTAAATCCAGTCCTTTAAAAAGACAGCAAGGGTTCTTTGTAAGGTCTGATACACTTTTTTTCTGATCATCCTTGATGAATGTTTTTAACTCCTAATCTTCAGTAATATATTCTGAGGGTAAATGGCTATGAAAAACACGCATGACTTAGTCTAGAAACTATAAACAAGATATTCTAGCTGGAATATAATTAGTAGAGAAAAGAATAACAGTCTGAACACAAACAGATAAGCAAGACTGAGATACCTTAGGATGGGGTAAAGAGCTGGGTTCTCTTCTCAGTGTAGTAGATGGCCATTGGCAAATTTTAAATGAGAGCAACACTCTTAAGTTTAAAGATAACAAACAGAACTCTTTCATCATGTGTTTCTCTCTTCTGGTCTCCTGTGAACTGAAAGCAGTGAGAAGGAGAAGGACATTTTCTGATTTGTAATTAACTAGACAATTATTTCTAAACATACTGGAACTTACTAAAAGTGGTGGCAAGGTAGGATTGGGTTCACATTGATCATATAAACACAATGGGCTACTGTCACTTTAGCCTGCAGTGTGAGTGTGTGGCCTTTCTAAACAAAGGCCAGCATTGTAGAGCTTCAGCCTCAGGCACATTATTTGGCTTCTTAGTTTCATGCTTTCATTTGGTTTAGCAGAGACGACTATAATGAGATTTATATACCAAGCTCATCTAAGGGTTAAATTATTTAGTAGACATAGGATGCTGGACTGTGTGGCTACAACATGGCAGCACAAAAGTAAACATTAAATATTACGTGTAATATTAGTAAGCCTGACATGGATTTTATAAACTAAACTCCAGTCCTTTAAGAAGACAGCAAGGGTTCTTGCTGTCTCTACCTGCATACAGCACATCCACGTTAACACCAATGACAGCTTTATAGATTTAAGGTAAGTGTTATGTTCATTATACACTAGAAAGACTTTATTATATGTTAGGGAGAGAGCAGATATGTGCCAACATTCTGGTAGTATTTAGCAAAACCTTGACTTTAGGAAAGTCATTGAAACTACAGAGCCCCAGTGGTGCAATTCAGATGGAAGAAGCTGCAGTCAAGAGTTCTCAATGGTTTTCTTCTAATTTTTATGAATTTTAACCTTGCGTCCTTATTTAATGTAATTTCCTTTCTTTTGAGCCTACACAGAGATGAAACACTCCACAAAATACCTTTTTAGGGTCTATACCTAAGTAAGTTTTGTACATAGTTCTCATCATATTCAACTTTGAGGACACTTGAGATCAGAGAGATTTTAAGGATATATGCCGAATATATCTATCAGTAGATTACAGATACCAACGTTCCAAAATAAGTGTTACCATAAATCTTTCCAAATATCAGCTCAAAAGCTGGCTGCAAACTACTCAGGAAAATTCTTCCTTCAGTTGAGTATTCAGTAAAAAATTAATTTTGTCTATCATTCATTTGTTAGGTGCCTCTTAAGAAACTGTGTCATGATTTCCACAAATTCGGTTTGAAATTGATCATCTTTCAAAGTTATTTGAAAGCTGTTTCAAAGCTGCATGACTGTATGGTTGTTCTTTTTCTTTAATTCTTCATGTGAATATAACTTTTGATATGGTGGAAGACATATACAAAGTTTCATTAAATATGCAAAGATCTTAATCAGATTAAAACATTGCACCAAAAAAACTTCTGTTACTCCCACCCATGATTTTTTTCAAATATCTTAAAAATAAATTTGACCCAAGAAAGTAAGTTTTAAAGATTTGACAATGCCACTTGGTTATGATCTCATGTGTTGAGGACAACCTTCTGGAGACCTTGCTTCTAACTAACCACAGACAGCAAAACTGTTTCTCTCCTTATTAACAGTGGGATCTTCTACCAAGAGATTTCAGAACAAAAGGTAAGAAAGACAGTTAATTATAGTCCAGACCTCACATGCAGAGTTAATGAATTTTAATGCACATCAATTAATAACTAATTGGGTTTTCGCCTGACTATAGATGGAGGTACTGGGTGATGACAAGAACAGAAACCCTCTTTACAAAGACAAGAGACACTTTCTTATGAATCTGGGTCCCTCGTTCTTCTTATCTTTAGGTCCAAATCAGAAATAAAATATTTGGATACTCTAAAGCTTCTAAAGAGCTCTCTAAAATTCAAATTTTACGTGTATGTTAGCATTCAAGAGTGTAAGAATTGTCTCAGTAAACAAACAGAAAACCCTGTAGCTTTTCATAGAACGAAGCTTTGTTAGTTCTTTTTGCATAATGTGTAAGCAATGGAGATTACTAATTTTAAATTCTGAGAATAAATTGTTTGGGCAAATGATAGCAAAAGAAACAGCAAAACAAAACAAAACAGGTTATCCCCTGTCCAGTGAAGGTGAATCAGATTATAAACTATGAATTTTATAAATCCATTGTGGAACCTCTAGGTATCTCTAAGAGCCAAGAAGCCTCTCCTTAAGAATAACCCTTAGCCAGAACATCAGAGAACAGTTTTCTCTCCCTCACCCCTCAGCAAAATGTCAATGAGAAACTGGGAGTTAGAACAATAGGCTGCAGCTGGTGACTTGTACTTTTTTTCCTTCTAGAAAACAACAACAAAACAAAACAAAAAAACCCAAAAAAACCCTAGCATGCAAATAGACAAGTACCTCCACTCCAACCCCAGATGGCTCAGTGGGTGAAGGTTGCTGCCCCTAGACCTGATGATGATCTAAATCCTCAGAACCTATGCAGTGCAAGAAGAGAACTGACTCTTGCAAATCATCTTCTGACCTCCAGAGGCACACAGAGGAGTCAGTAAAAATGTATAACAAATAAAAAGAGCAGATGTGCAAACAAATAAAAAGAGCAGATGTGCAAGTACCTAAGCATCAAATGTTTATCTGGTTCTCTTGTGCTTAATGTCCAACTTCTAACAAGAAAGAGGAGTAAGAGGAGGAGGAAGGATATTTCAAACACTTTGAAGTGCTCTTCCAGAGAACCTGGGTTCAAATCCCAGTACCTACATGGTAGCCTCTTTGGGTACTGCATACTCATGGTACACACACACACACACATACACACACACACACACACCCTACAAAGAATAAAAATAAGTAAACAGAAACAAAAATTTAAAAAGTATTTGAAGATATTTTTCCATTTTCACACAATTAGAAACCCCACGGTCTAATAACAAGGAGGTCCCCTACTGCATCTTTCCCCAGAGGAGAGCAGAAAGACAAGGATGGAATCCTTGTGACCAGACCCTGCAGCTCTTGCTGACACCACAGACATCACACTTTACTATGTGACTTTCATATCCGCAACCATCACTGACCTCAGATTTGCAAATGGCTGCACACTCCTATCCAGTGGCTTCATGGCCACTTCTCTGTGAAGAGCTTTCATCACTGAAGGCAGTCCCTAAAGCCTGGAAGGAATGGTGACTCGTTCAAGTGTACAGAAGACAATGTGAGGTTACAAGAATTCTTGATACCACCAAAGGAAGACGGCAAATTTTCAGGAGCTAAGCCAAAAAAAAAAAAAAAAAACCAAAGAAGAAGTTATTCTTTAAGAAACTAACAAAAAATATCAGTTCGTAAGGAAGCAAAAATAATAAAGATTACAGGTAAATCAAACAATTGAAAGAAAGAGTAGAAGAGAAGAAACAAACCAAGAGTTGGTTGTTTGGAAAGATAGACAGTAGCAACAAGAAAAAAATCTAGAAGAAAACAAACAAACAAACTTTAAACAGCACTTTTTAAAGAAATAGAAATATATTCCTAAAGTCTGACTGGAACCATCAGACTCTGAAAAGTCTGATGAGTCTGAGAGAGAGAGAGACAGACAGACAGACAGACAGAAACAGAGAGAGACAGACAGAGACAGAGACAGAGAGAAGACATTAGAAACAGCCGAAATGGCAGCAGTAGCAGCTTCCTGGTTGCAAAATCCATTTATAATGTTTAAGGAAGTACAAGCAGTACTGTTGAAGCAGACACAGAGCACAGGGCAGGCCTGTGAGATGGCACAGGAGGGAAGAGCACACATCAAAGGTCATGAGTTTCAGTTTCTAGCACCATGGAAAAGGCCAGGCATTGTCATGTGTGTATGTATGTACACTTAGACCTCCAACGTAGTGGGGAGCAGAAACAGGAGGGTTCCTAGGGTTTGCGCGGGTCAGGTCAATTTTAGGTTCAGTGAAAGGTCCTGTCATGGATAATAAGACTTCTAATGACTTTTTCTGCTCTCTCCTAACACATGTGCATGTGCACGAGTGCACGCATGCATGCACAAACACACACACACACACAGAGAGAGAGAGAGAGATACAGAGAGAGAGACAGAGACAGAGACAGAGAAAAAGATAGACAGACAGATCATAGAAATAAATTCATGCATTTGTGATAAATTGTTCTTCCACAAAGATGCCAAGAATATATCTTGGAGAGAAGATAACTTTTTCAATAAATGATGATATTTGAAATATTCACATATAGACGAAAGAAACTAAGATCTTATCTTGCAGCATGTTTAAAATTTCAGTCAATGACAATCAGTATAATGACCACTTAGGATGTAACTCTAAAATTCAGAGGTAACCCAAACAAAAAATAGTCACCTATAATCACATCCAGCTATGAAAGATTCACCATTACAAAGGAAACACAGAATGGGAGATTATCAACTATACATCAATTTATAGGAAGTCAAATTATTTCATGTATTAGGCCAAATTTTCCAGAGGTACACAAGCAGTAGAATATATATGATTGGAAGAGGGCTTGCTTAGATTGATTTAGACTATCATAAGTCAGACAGCAGGCCATCAAAGAACATGTAGGCTAAAAATTAGAACCTCAGAAAGGAGACCTGTTGTGGATTACCCTGGGGTTCGAGATTTACTGCAACAGGGACCAATAATGCAACTTCACATTGCAGTTGCAGGTCTGGAAGTCCCTGGAGAATCTCTGGTGCACATGTGCATTCAGAAGCTGAAGAACCTAGAGTCTGTTTTCCATGCATAACAGCAACAGAGAACAATGTGCATTCTCTCAGTAAACCTATGTGTGAGAGGGTTACCTCCTCTGCCTTTCCCTTCCATCTAATTCTGAGCACACTGCACAGTGCCTCTCACACAAAGCACAGGTCTTTGCCACTCAGCTGGTAAACCCATGTGTCCATA
>JADRCH010000035.1:1858378-1870256 GCA_019843965.1 Rhynchomys soricoides
ATCACTCAAAACAGTAAATTTGACAACCAGCATTAGCTACCACTCTGGATGATCTCAAGGGGGCATCTAAAATAGACAAGCTCACAGAAAATACAGAGTAATTGTGGTTGTCAGGGCTGAGATAACAGAAATGGGAGATGCCAATCAAGGGTCTAAGGTTTCAATTACGCAAAGTGAATAATTTCTGGATACCCGTGTACAGAAATGAAGCCATAAACCCACTGTAGTCATCATACTTGAGTCACTAAAGCCAAGCCTGTATATGTTTTCACAGCAAAAATAAAGACAATAATTCTGACGCGACGCTGTGTCACTTACCATGCTTCTATTGATTATTCCACTGTCACGTGTATGACAATATTAGAGTATATTTTATTAAACCTCAAAATAAAAATGTACAAGTGAGACAGAGACAGACAGAAAACCAATAAACAAGGGAAAGGCGGGGGATAGGAAAAGATAGGGATACTAGTTCTAATTTGTATTCCAAATGAAAGAAAACCAAAAGCATCAATAGCCAATTGATTATCATAAATTGAAATATAGGAAAGTATTTTCTTGTATAAAACAGTATTATAATTAGCATCATTCGCATTAAGATGTAGGAATAGCATTGCTATTAAACATACACATTCTCAATTAATACATGCTGAACTGTTTAGGAGTAAAGAGAGGGGAGGGGGAGCATCATGTGGGAGTCTGTGTCTGTAAGAGAGAAACTTAAAACATTAATCTATAGAGAAATTAAAATTTAGATGATGAATAAGTACACCATACAAATATTAATCTTGAAAAACTAGAGTCATCTTTAGTAATTTCAAATAAAATAGACTTCCTGAGACTACCAAGGCTTATTCTTCTCAATCCCCACTTATCTCAGGGATATGTCTGAAGAAAAATACAAATTTTTTTTTTTTTTTTAGTTTTTAAACACAGAAATTATTTTAGTGATTGCCAACATTTATTTTTACACCAGCCATTTTTTTTCAATGAACTGTTTTCTAGTGAGGCCCTGGGTGGGGGACAGTAGTTGTCATTTTCAGATTTTTCTTTCATTGTGTTGTACACTTGATCACAGGAGACCTCTCCCTTCCTTCCTGAAGTGTTTGATCAGGCACAGCCTGCTGAATTAAAAATGGATGACTTCCCAAAGTGCTGTGTCTTCACTTCCTGGCTGGCTTCCCATATGGAGAAATAAGTGCTCGTGATTATCTGAAGAGCTGTATTTGCATATTATTCCTTAAGCATATAATTAGCTCCTACATTTTGGGAAGCATTTACGTATAGGCCTACAGCACGCTGTATGTTTTCTTCAAAAGGCAAAGTAGCTAAAAATGAACGTGTGGAAGATGTGACAGTCATATCATGCTAGCTGTGTTTGTTACTGTGCCACTATATGATTTAAAATCCACGGTGCGGAGGGGTGTGCATCGTACTTACTGTGTGTTTCTAATTGGCACACTTTGTTAATACAGTCCTTGATGCCAGAATTTTGTTGTTCGCATATCTGATTTAATATAATTAAATGGCAGACTTTTTTTTTTTCCTTGTAATTTTGGAACATCAGAACAAACAGAAAGACTATGCCCATGAATACTAATTAATGGTAGTTCTTGCTAAATATAAATTGCCTTCTTCAAAGACAACTCTGATGAAGATGCTTAAGAATGATTGGATGAGAAATTGGTCTCAAAATTAAGTCTGTATCAAGATTTTCTTCTTTTCTTCAGTTCCTAAGTATACAGCAACAGCAGCCTATGCTTTGGCAATGTGATTCCAAAAAACTTTTAATAATTGAGAAGTTGCCAAGAAAGCAGGCAGCAGTTTGAGGACTAAGCCTGAGACTGCTGGCCCCTCTCCACCTTTGCTGCTGCCTTCCTTAAACCCACTGACGACCAGAAATGCAAGAGCACCATTTGATCCTTTCATTCCTCTGTCAAAGATTTTTTGGAGCAGCTACTAGAAGTCAAGGGCTCTGTAGGTACTGGGAGAAAATATTGAGATATTTCTTGCTTTCAAAAAGACGATTGAACAGTGAGAAGTGAATTAACTAGAACAACAGAGGTTTAAAAACAAAAAGCTGTATCTCAGGTCTATGAGACAGCTTAGAGACATATGATGTTTGTTACAATAGCTGTGTAGCAAAATTTGAAATCAGGCATTTTGATTCCTCCAGTGATGGTCTTTTGTTAGAATTGGCTTGGCTCCTCGGGGTATTTTGTCTTTCATATGACACATCTAAACATTTTATTAATGTTGGGTGTTTTTTTCTAATTGTGTGATAAATGCTAGAATTTTGAAGACAAAGAGCATGACACTGCTATAAAAGCTGAAACACAGATAAATGAATTAGAACTAATGACCAAGGAACAAACTCACTCAGTTGTACCCGAACAAAGGAACCAACCATACACTACAGAACACATCCTCTCAAAAAAATGGTGCTGGAAAAAGTTGATATCAATAGGCAGAAGATTGAAACTGAATTCCCATCTCACAGTCTATACAAAATAATAATCAACACTAGAAGAAAAAAGAATCTTTGAAATGAATCAAAGGCCTTAATGCAAAACATGAAATTCTGTAGAGCATATTGAAATACAGACATAAGTAAAGGCCTCTTGGCAATCACCCTAACAGCTCAATAAATAAGATCAAGAGTGGACAGATTGAAGCAATTCATAGAAGAGATAGTCTAGAGAGTCAAAGAAAATCTCTGCCTGCTATAGCATTAACATGGGACTATTATATAGAATACAAAAAGAACCCAAAATTACAAAATAGAGGGAAATTCAATCAGTAAATGGGCAAATTAAATGGATCAACTGCTTTCAAAAGATGCAATTATACATGACCAATTCATATATGAAAAAATAATAACTTCAACATTCTTAGTGACTAAGAAAATGCAAACTGAAGTTAACTTGAGATTCCATCTCATCTAAGGAAGAACAACGTTCACCAGAACTGAGCCAATCAAACAAAACCAGCACAACTAAATATCCACAACCACTGGTGGCAGGTGCATAGGGAAAGAGGACTCTTATTCACTGTAGTTTGGAATATAAACTTGTATGACCCCTACTAAAGTCAGTATGTAGGTTTCTCAATAAAGCAAAACCACATACTAGGAATAAAACTGCCATGTGACCCACCTATACCACTTATAAGACAGCACACTATAGAAATACCTACACATCTCTTTCCTGGCTGTTTCACAATAGCTGACTTGTGAATACTGGTTCCCTTTTCACAGCCTCCTGGGTAAAGGAAAATACTGTGCATAGAGATGGGGGTTTTACTTAGCCATATGGAAGAATATAATTACGTCACTTTCAGGATAATGAGTAGAGCTGAGGCTGTCATAAAACATTTAAGCTTATTATTCTTAATGTATTTAAAAAAAACCATGGTTGAACTGATAGTGCTTAAAATCAGCCTTAGTGAATTCATGATGAAGTATGCATAAGAAAAGTTATAAAAACCGTGGTTTCGTAAGAAGCGCCCCAAGTTACTAGATACCTGTATAACTAAATTTGTTTCCATCCATGTCTTTAAACCATTAATGCACTTAAAGGTTGGATTGTGTAAGTGTAGTCACATACCGTAGTACTTTTTCATTTCAAAACTAAAGGTATGGAAGATCAACATATATTTTTTAAAACAGGGCCCAGTTCTGATAATATGACTTTTAATACTGTACTGTTTGAGAAATTTTTAGAAGCATTTTAAAACCCAGGGAAGTTAAAGGAGATGAGTGAGTCTGTGCTTTTTTCTGTGAGAATGGAATGTTCTAGAGGACCATAATGAAGCCGAACACTCACCGGAAGGGAGTATGAACAGGACAATCAGTCCGCTTTGCAAAGTGCTGGCTGCACTGCAAATAAACTGAAGTTCCAAATGGCAAACAGAACCCAGAACAGGCATACAATTTTTTTTTTCCAAAATCACAGCTCCTGGGAAGCACAAATAGTACTTATCTTGAGAAAAGTAGCTGATACAAATGCAGGAAAAAAATATGACAAACACAGAGCTTAAATTGAGGCAAAGACCATTTAAAATTTAACCCGACACTAACAACTCAGGCTCAGGGATCATGTCCTCCCCTCTTCATCTCCTTGCCGTTTTGCACACTGCCTGCATCTCTTCCTGTGTGTGCAGGGATGCAGAAGCCATGGATACAGAAGGGTGCAGATTCAGCCACATCTTCAGGACTTCATCTTTGTACTGACTGTCATTAGATCTTCCTGATCTGCAATTGTCTGTCACTACATAAGAGTCTGATCTCTTTATGGGCCAGCATGTTCTGAGTCCAGATCTGAGTCTCAATCATGTCTAGTTAATAATATAGATCAACCAAGAAATTTGAGACTTTCCAAACAGAAATTAAAGCAATTTATCCCCCAACTGTATTCTGATAAATAACACAGAAGTGAATCACCAATGGCGTGTGATTTTTATCAGATTCTCACCGAGAAGGACGCAGTATATTTTCCTTTCATCCACGGCACCTGTCCTGCTAACACCTATTCTTAATGTTCAAATTTGAAATCTGAAGCAGATTTATTTTATTTATTCTTTCTTTCCTTCCTCTTTATGGAGAATTTTCTTCATCCTGATATTTTAAAAACTAGAAAAAATTTCAGTTATAATAGATGCGCAAGGTCATTCTGAGAGAAACGCTATAAATAGGCTTTTCTATATACAATCTCTGAAGACTGTTTTATAATAATGTGTTACTGATCAATATTAAAGGTTCATAGAAACACATGCAATAGAGGATAGATCAATAAGAAGAAAAGGAAAGCCTTTATTAATTTTTAATAGATCATTGCCTGGTGCTGGCTTTTTTCCATCCGTGCATTTATCCAGGGTTCCTGCCATGCTCCTTCAAACTGCTGCGCTGTAAATAATAAAAGATTAAAACCCCAAACCTAGAAAACTTAGAAAAAAATATTAGAGAATTTTATATGAGATTATAAAAATCCTCCAATGATTTACTTTAAGAGACACCTTCATGGCTTCCATGTGCACGGACTAATGATGGCGCCGGGGCTGGGCTGGGCATGAATGCTACACAGCAGAACTGGCAGCGAGGTGATAAAGATAATCCTCCACGCTGGCTCAAGGTCGCTGACTTATCTTTGCTCCATTTCTTGCAAAATGGATGCTTTCTCTTATATGTCTAGATGGTTACAAGCCAGGTTTTCTTTCTCCAGGATTTTGTTCTAAGTGGCTTAGTATGTGGGCGGGTGACGGCAGTGGGTTCTCATGCTGTGTGTTGGGATGGAGTGAACAGGGTTCTAAAGGACCAGCTCCTCGGACACTGACGTCTGCCGACCCAGTAGGACCCAGTTTCACAATGACTTTAGATTTGCCTACATCATGTTTGTCCTTCTGTGCGGGATCCCTTTAATTAAGATGATATGTCTTCAGTAATTATATTCTCATTTTTCATCTTCCCACTAATTAATATTGTATGGTTTAGCTGGTGAGAACTGAGTGAAGTTAGATGTGTTTTTTCTGAGATAGATAGATAGATAGATAGATAAGGATGGAGCGAGAAAGAGAGACAGACAGAAAAAGAGACAGAGACACGGACACACACACACACACACACACACACACACACACACACACACACAGTTTCTAGCCGGAGACAAGACAAAAATGAGGGATGAGAGAGGGCTAATCTCTATTTGGGTCTCTTTAAGATAATGAGATAGAAAATAAAAACCACAGTGATTGCTTTTCGTCTTGTGAAATATCAAACCAGCAGCCAGCAGGCAATACATCGAACACCTCATTTTTAAGTTGTGTTGTGCTTTTGTTTGGCAGATTGATGACAGTTTGTTGTTGTTGTTTTGTTTTGTTTTTCTGAAAGCAGGTTTGACTCTGCAGCCTAGGTTGACCTTAAACTTGCCATTCTCCTGCCTGGGTCTTCCAAGTCCTGGGGTTTGAGCCTAATCTTTATGAAGACAAGTTATTCATGAAGCCCTGCAATCATGTCCTATGATTTAACAAATGAGAAAGAATGGTCCACTGCTTCCCTTCCAGAGTGTGGGCGAGGTGATTTAGGATGCTATTCATGATCCTGATGCTGCTGTGGGGATGGGATGGGAGAGCTGTGCTATTTCCAGGCTAGAGAGCAGAAAAGATGGGGTCTGAGTGGTCTTCTAGACGCCATATACTCCCTTCATCCCCGGTCCTATTGGTCTCTCTGAGCTGCGATCTCCACTTCTGCAGAAAAGATAATTATAGGAGGTCCCACATAAAGTTGTGATAAAACAGGTAAACGTGCACATGTACACACTGAGCAGCACAATCATTTTAAGTGACTACTGCTGGTTACTGATCTTGTAAAATTAAGTTTCTTAGTTACTTGAACTTTTTAACTCAGGTATAATCGAATTTTTGCTTTGACAATTGGCAGATATAGTTAATACTATTTGGAATGAAAGCTAAAGCAAATGTTTTGAGCACCATTTATATTGGCAAAGAAATATGACAGTGATGAATTACAAGAAAGAAAGAAAGAAAGAAAGAAAGAAAGAAAGAAAGAAAGAAAGAAATCTAAGTACTCCACCAGCCACCTTAGAAAAGAAAGATGCATTCAAGGGCTTCTAGCTATATTTCTGTTACTGTGATAAAACACCATGACCAAGACAACCAGTAGAAGAAAAAGCTTGCTTATGTTTAAGGTTCAATGACGGCAGAGCCAGGGCCACAGGCAGCAGGCTGCATACATAGTGGCAGAACAGAAACTGGGGGCTTACTTCTTGAACTGCAAGCAAGAAGGCATGGAAATAACTTGGAATAGCATTGGGCTTTGAGACTACAAAGCCAATGCCCAGTTGTAAACTTCTCTTTTTTTTAACTTTAAAAAGAAAAGTTTATTATACTTTGGGGGGGGGGAGGAGTAAAGCATATACACCACTGTAGCACCAGTGTGAAGGCCAGAGGGCAGCTTGTGAGAGCTCTTCTTCTATCATGTGGGTTCCAAGGATTGAATTTAGATCATCCAACTGGACCTGGGTAAAGGTGAGCACCTTTAACCTCTGAGTCATCTTGCTAGCCCACATTTCAAAAATGTTAATAAACCGTATACTTATAACGAAGACTATTCTTTTATTTGCTTTTCCCTATTATTATTGTACCCTTCTTTTTAGCAAGGAGATGCTTCCCAAACGTACGCAGACCACACACCAAGTGAGGACCAAACGGTCAAGCATCTAAGCTTATGGGGTACATTCTGACTCAAACCACCACAAGGGATTCGATGCAGTTTGTCCATTTTGCAATCTAGTATTTTCAGAGAGATGTGTCTAGTTTCACAGAGCAGTGCCCAACCCTTTTACCGACAAAATCAAAGATAGTTAATTACAGAGAGTTAATTATGAATAGTTAATAGTTAGCTCTTTAACTTGATATGTTGTACTGCCTATTGAAAATTCATGCAACTGTTTCAATCAAAAATGATGAAAGAAAGTAGAATTTCAATTTTAATTACTACAATTGTTCATGGTCTCTTGATGGCTATCTGTGCTTTTCCAGACATGAACCTGGTTAATAATACTAGCCACACACTCTTGAGAGATCCTGTTACTTTGTTTGATAGCATCTGCCAACATCCCTTTTGTGTTTTGATCCCTATTGGATTTCGGGAGCCATTCTTCCTGCCTTTGTCATTAAGGAGACATAGAAGGTTTTGCACCCTTTGGAGACTTGTTTTCGGTGGGCCCGGATTATTCTCCCAGCACCATGCTGCAGCTGTCTTTATTTGGCTTTCATGACATTACCTATTTTTCTTCCTTTTCAAAATTCTGTAGTCTACATTTATCTGCACTGATTTCTGGCTTTTGCCATCTTTTAACCCCAATCCTTACGTGATCCACCTTCTGTTCTGACTGTGGAGTTCTTTATTATTTACTGTTTCTTTTTCTTTACTAGCGTCCGTAATATCAGAAGCCCGTGCTGCTGATCTTTCCTTCTGAGTCTTGGTTTAAAGTCAGTTCTGAAAAACAGAAATCTTAGCTCTGGCTCTTCTCTGATAACTCTCACAGTAAAGAGAGAAGGTGAGTTTGTATTTATAAATCTCTAAACATACAGATTAACCTCCTTAGAAGACATTCCTCCCTGCTTTGGAAACATGGTTCTCTACAGAGTCATCTATAGCTAGTCAGTAAGATATTTATGTACACATCTACAATCGGATGAACAAAATCTGTTTCACTCATGCAGCTGCAGCTAGTATGAAGACATAAACCTTCTCTGGCTTGCACATACATTACTTACTTCTCAACTTCTGATGATATTAAGTTGTGATCGATAGTCAAATTTCACTAAAAGATCTGAAATTTGGAGAGGTTGGGTTTATGTTATTGTTAAGAAATTGAAAATATGTACAATACTAAATGCACCGTTTGTAAATTAAGAGAAGAAAGTTTCCTTTCTAAACGTCTTTGACAGAGGCTGTAAGGATGTCTGGATGAATAGTCAGTATTGTAAGCTTAGCTTTCCATGTAGGCATTATAGATTACACCATTTTAGATTTCAGAAATGATGGATGTGAGATCCGTGATGCAATGTTCTCTGAAAATGGCTGAGAGTCTGTTTCATGGAAAGAAACATGGCTGGCCTGTTTTCGTAATATTTAATCCTACACAGAAAACAAGAATAAACATATAAATCATATACAATAATAAAAAAGTCATAAAATATGAGCATGTCAGGGATACAGCAGAGGTCAGTATAGAAGCCTGCACACAGAGAGATGTTCAGTGTTTGTAAAGAGCAGAAGGGGTTTGTGTATCTGGAGTGGAATAGGTAAGTATCAATTCTTTACATTTAAGTGGCCTTCTTCAGCCACTGTTATAGAGCTTACTTACCCAATAATGACTTGGAACAAAAGAACAGCACAGTTTTACATTTGATGATTTAAAATAATTACCTAGTTGATGTGTTATATGTGTATTTGGGGGTGGCATGTATATATACAAGTTCTTGTGCTTGTATCTCTGTGCATACAGGGGCATGCACATATTGTTTATGAACGCTAAGGCTAGAGGTCAATATTTGGTATCTTTCTTTCTTAAGTTCTACCTCAGTTATTTGAAACAGGGCCTTTCAGTGAAACTAGGAACTCATCAATTGGCTAGCATGATAGCCATCAACCCCAGAGAGCCTCTTGTTTTCCAGCTCTAGAATTTACAGATGTCATCACATTCCGCACCTGACCCCAGTGAATGGTGCACCGGATCGGACTTAGATTCTTTTGTGGGTACAGCAAGTACCTTACCCACTGTAAAAACTTCCAAGCCCCCAGATGCATTTTCTTCCAATGGAAAGTCTGATGTGGAATCAGGTAGCACAGTTAAGAGATGGACACAACAATTTTTTCAAAGTTGTTAAACTTGTCTTCCTTCCCAGTGTGGGTTTCCACTTAAACCCTCCATTGATGTTTGTAGAAAATGGGTTAATGAGAGCTTTGTGACCTTAGCTTTCTTTCTCTTTAAGTCATCAGAGTTGTGAGCTTTTCCAGGCATTCAATTGTACCATCAGAGGGAGCAGAGTTCTCCTTCCTCGCTCTGACTGGAGTTATGGGGGGCTCTACATCTTTTGTTCTTTTTCATTCATTAATTCATTAATTCATTAATTTTCACTTTTATCCCACTCACTGCCACCTCCCAGTCATGGTGACCCCTTCCCACAAACTTCCGCTGATCTCTGTCCCCTTCTTCTCTGAGTGGGTTGAAGTCACCTGGGTATCCCCCAACCCTTGCACTTCAAGTCTCTAAGGGGCTAGGTACTTCCTCTCCCACTGAAGGCTGACAAGGCAGGCCAGCTAGGAGAACACATCCCACACACAGACAATATCTTTTGGGATAGCCCTTGCTCCAGTTGTGCAGGACCCACATGAAGACCAAGCTGCACATCTGCTACATATGAGAGGGGAGGCCTAGGTAGCTGTTTATGTTCTTTGATTGCTGTTTCAAACTCTGAGAGCTCCAAGGGTCCAGGTTAGTTGATTTTCTTGGTCTTCCTGTGGAGTTCCCATCCCCTTAAGGGCTACAATCCTTCCTCCTATTCTTCCTTGGATGGGAAGAATCTTTCTTAAATTCAGGGTCACAATCAAAAATCTCTCCCTGTGGTGATGGAGAAATGGTAAATGTTTTATGAGCATTTGCTGACCTTCTGTGGTACCCTAATTTGGTTCTCCACATCCACTTCAGGTGACTCACAATTCCTTCTAACTCCAGATCCGGGGGATCTAATATCCTCTTCTAGCTTAGGAGGCCACCTGTACACAGGTGTGCATTCACACCTATATGGACATAAATAAAATATAAAATAAACATGAAAAATATTAAATATAAATAAAATAATCTTCTCCCTGTCTTTTACTCTTTAGAGAGGTGATGCCAAAAATAGATTATTGGTATTGTTGAACTTGTCATAATTGTTATTAATGAATTCTGGTAAGCCAGAATTCCAGATACTTATTAAATGCACAGAACTACACCAGGGATTCTATACTTAAAAATATTTTATTTCCTGCAGTTATGCAATGAACATTTTTTTCATTATTGAGAGGATAAAGATTAAACTCGGTATTATTAAATCTTTACTAAATTCATTGAGTTGTTCAAGACTGATCTAACAATCAATAATCAAGCTGTTACTATATCTCAATTGTTATAGACATGCTCATTGCTTTGGCTAAGTACTTCTGATGCAGTTTTAGCATAGTTAAGACTAAAGGGAGAATTTATACACAAGTATCTTCATTATATTCTTAGTTTTATTTGAGATACATTTTTATGTATTCACATTCAAGAGATATATGCATTCACAGGACACTGTTCTTTATTATTTATCTGTTAGTTGGTTAGTTAAAGATTTAAATTGTCAAAAGAGACTTACTTTTAGTGTTTAAAGAGTATTCATTTTGTAGAGTAAAGCTCCTTAACAAAACCCTCTTTGTTAAAGCACTTTGGTGATTTTGGTCTGTATCTGCATTTGCCATTCAAGGAACTCACAGCCTAAAAAAAATTCACGATTTCATTGTTTATTATTTTTTCATATATTTAATCTCTCTTTTATACATGTGGGTGTGATACTGCCTTTTATAATATATGGCAGTCATTGACTAGAAGTATTTGTTAGTTTATAGGGCTGTTTATCTGTCAGTCAGACAGCTACTGTTTATTGAAGACCCACAGAGTATATTTTCACATGTGAACACAACTCCTGTAAATTATTGAGCTCTGGAAAACTGACACTTGCCAATCCTGGCAGATTAATTCCAGAATTTGAGACTGCTATTGTTCCTTGGGTCAGCATCAATGCTGTTGAAGCTAGGTCTTTTGGCCTCTGTTACATTAATCACACATACTTGTGTGATTCCCAGGAGAGTGAATGAATTACATGATTATATTTTTGTTTACAAGGTTGCTGGTGTTCTAGCCTGTAGCAGAATCCTTCCTCTTTCTGGGGCTGTGCAGTGCATTCATGAACAGCTCTCTGGATATACTCTCATTCTAGGTTAGAACAAGATGGAAATCAGCCTACAAACAGCTGTGTCAGTGACAATTCTCATAGCTGTGGCATTGAACACAATTACCAGGTCTCTCCAGACTTCAAAGTTCCCTGGCAGGACTGCTGATGGTAGCTCATGTACTTGTATGAGCAGTGAACAGACTCTGGTTGAGAGCTCACTGAACTTGACTTTCTATGCTATGAGGTTTGGAAAGAAGTAAACTCTGTACATTTTCATGGCTGCACTGCCATAGTCTTGACACGCTGCCCCACTTGGGAAGCACTTTAACTTAAAGCATTTCCATAGCTTCTCATTGGCAGGCTGAATCTAAACCCTTTA
>JADRCH010000035.1:1870266-1921359 GCA_019843965.1 Rhynchomys soricoides
CCTTTACATACCCTATACCCTGTGTGTCTCTGTAGCTTTAAGGGTTTTCACTAAAGTTAACTCTTTACTCTGCCCATCAACAAACCAGTCTTTCTCTGTCTGTCTGTCTGTCTCTCTCTCTCCCTCTCTCCCTCCCTCCCTCCCTTCCCCCCCTTCTCTCTCTCTGTGTATGTCATTGAATTTTCTGCTTCCCCCTTACCACTAAGACTGGATTTCCAACACATGCAACAATACACTACATAATTAGACAGAAGCATATATTTAAATCAATTAAGAAAAGACAGTACTGTAAGTAGAAAAATAGGGAAATTTTCACAAAGAGACAATCTATGAAAGTAAGGCCAGTAAGCAGAAATAAACTACTGACAATTTCACCATTTGAGGGAAATCGCCTGAATTAAGGAAGATTTTTGTGTGCTAAGCATCCCTTGCACCAACAGAGAGACCAAGCAGCTTCTGTGTCTTTCCCATGCTCTGTTATTCATATGTATTAAAATCTTGACACTGCATTTGGGTCATTATCCAAACATCATAAGAATATATAGCATTCACTAATGACTACATATGAACACAAAAGAGTTCTGTAAATGATGTCATATCAAGATCTTGCATTTAGAATAATTAACATAGCAAAGAAACTGTAAAATAGGGACCACTCCAATATTTCAAATTCTTATTGGATTGTTTGTAAACTACTTAAAATCATATTTTTGGTGAAGGTAGAAATGTGTACAGTAGTGTCACAATAGTATTTTTAATGAAAACATTTGAGAAACTCTACTCCCCAAGGAAAGATATCAGATTCAATGGCATGTGCTCATCACTTAAAACCAAGAATTACATGATGCCTCTGATGAGTAAATGTGTCACCTCCAACTTCTTCTCTGAAGTCAATGTTTATACAGCATATAAATAGCATCATTCAACTGAACACTGTAGCAAACATTTGAGCATAAACATTGTAGGATAAAGAAAACCATTCTATAAGTCACATAGAACACAGATCCATTGATTTTCTGCTAATACTTTGAAATAAATGTGGACCCATAAGAAGTTGCAAGAATAGTAAATAGATGCTGTCTGCCACTCACTCAGTTCCTCCTGCCTTTCATGTCACTGTAGACTTTGACTTCCTAAATTGTGGGGCTCAACTATAAATGGGTCACATAACTTAATGTGGAAGTTTTGATGAATTTGGAAAGAATAAAAGGTTTCTGAATGCTCATCAATCAACAATCAACTCAAAGCCAGATACAAAATGTATTAAGGGCGCTTCTGGTTGGCTCACCCTATGATATACTGCTTGGTTCCTTGTGGCATTGATTCTGAATCCATATGGACACCTTGAGCTGCTTGTGCCTGAATGCTGTGAAATGCCAATGATTGATATCTGAAACACTTGAGATCAGATGCAATGCTATCAAATATAGTTTTTATTGTACATAAGAAACATGGTTTAATTGTGGAAAGCAACAACTTTCACTGTCTACCTACTATCATTCTTCACCATGTATCAAATCAGTTCATCTGGAATATATTGCGTTAGAAAGTTGATTTCCCAAAATTGCTGATTGAAGAGCTATGGAGATGGCTTACTGGAGAAAGTATCTGCTGCTAAAATATGAGGCCATGCACTCAAAACCCTGGGATGCATATAAGACTTAGATTTCAAGTTGATTCTCAATAGGTCCTTGTAAGCATACTGTTAATAGACATACATAGAATAACAGGTACACACACTCAAAATCCTCTTTGAGTTGCTGACTCAAGTTTAAAAGAAAGATCATTTAAAAAATTATTTTGTATTTGTACATAATTTTAAAAGTTTATGAAACTGACTTAAAACTTCTCTATTTTATAGTGTGTATGCATACATGCATACATATATACATACATACCACATACACTATATATATACACACTATATACTATATATAGACTAGAGTATATATATATATATATATATATATATATATATATATATATACACACACACACACACACTCAGTGTTATTGCAAAACCAAAATATTGATCAATCCTGAAAACAATTGAAGATATTCTTTATTTTGTAGTATAAACTATTCAGGTTAGTTCTTCATGCAAAATAAATAAGCATATCTATCTAATGTATCCAATTTTGCTTTTGTTTCAAATAGATGGTAATATTATTAATGATAATGAATACCAAGGAACTATTTTAAAATGAGTTTCTATTTGATTCTCAACAAATGTTTGTTTTATGTTCCTATTTTATAAATTTATATAATTGGAGTTATATAAAGTTTTCTTAAGCAAAAAAGGAGTGGAAAATTTTAACCTATTCTGATATAAATCAACTATAAAAACCAAGAATTCATATTGTTTTGTTGTCCTTTCACGCCACTTAATGTATGTAGATTCCTGTCGTCCATAATCAAGATATGGAGTTATGTTACCAGAAAAAGTAATCTCCTTCATGCTGTGGTCACAGCTGGTCATCTCCATGACTCGTCTCCCTCTCCACAATGTCGTCTTTGTGATTTACCTAATGACACTTTGCTTTTATGTATCTGTAAACATGAACATGTAAATGTTACCTCCTCCACAAATATCTCAGAAGGAGTAGGTGCAACCTAAAAACCTTGTAAATTCACTCAATGTTCTATGAGTATGAATGGGACTTAGCTAATTTTGAACATGCTGCTTGATCCAAAAATAAATAAATAAATAAAAAAGACAAACCAGATGAACTGTGCACAGTGGCAACTGTACTGCTTTATAGTTTATGTGCTCTCATTTCCTAAGCAGGTCTTTTTCCCAACTGTCTAAATAAGGGTTGCCATTGCTATGAGAAAACACTATGACCCAAAGCAACATGGGAAAGGAAGGATTTATTTTAGCTCGCAGTTCCATGTCCCAGTCCATCATGGAGAAAAGTCAAGGGCAGAACTCAAGCATGACAGAAACCTGAAGGCAGGAACTGATGCTGTGGAAGAATGCTGCTCATAATCTTGTTCCTCATGAATTTCTCAGCTTATGTTTTTATGATCCAAGACCACCAGTTCAGGAGTGGCAATATCAACAATAAGCTGGACATTCCCATATTAATCGTCAATTAAGAAAATGCACCACAGACTTACCTACAAGCAAATCTTTTTTTTGTTTTTGTTTGTTTGTTTGTTTTGTTTTGTTTTTTTTTCAAGACAGGGTTTCTCTGTATAGCCCTGGTTGTCCTGGAACTCACTCTGTAGACCAGGCTGGCCTCAAACTCAGAAATCCTCCTGTCTCTGCCTCCCAAGTGCTGGGATTAAAGGCGTGTGCCACCACTACCCGGCTACAAGCAAATCTTATGGAGGCATTTTTTCAGTTGAGAGCCCTCTTCCCAGATGATTATAGCTTGTGTCAAGTGGACATAAAACTGACCAAACAACTAACTGATTTTTTTTTTAATGAAAAAATACTCCATTTGCTGATATATCTCCACCAAATATTAAATATCTATGCAATTCAAGAGTTTCTTTAGCCACCACTACATACTACTAACATGTCAATTTGAGATAAAAGGCATCAACTAGATTAAAATATTTATTTTAAAATGTCATAATTTATTGACTACAAAGTAGCTTCGGTATAATTATTATTGTAACATGCTCTTAAACATTGTAAGGGCATAGTTTGGATCATTGATTCAGTCAAGAGATGGCTTGTATGACCAGAAAGCCTCCATTTGCTTCTGTTCATTAACTAAAGCTTACAATGTTTCTGTCATGGTTTGGATTGGAGTTCTATCCCAACTATCATTAGTTTTATGTTTCAGCTAAACCTGGACTGGCTGAACCAAGGACGTCTGAAATCACCCATAACAAAACTCTAAAGTCAGTTTTGTGAGTTCCATACCAGATAAGCTATATTTTCTCAATATCAAAAAATATTTGGGTATGAAGAGCACAACGCATCAATCTGTATTGACTGTCTTAGTGTCAACCATGCAGGTCCCTGGCTTTATATTCTGTATGGATTTGATCTGGTGCATAAAAGAGTAAATGACTATGAATAAAATAAGCAATTCATGGTACAAGCAATATGTTGCTTTCTTCAGTGGAAAAATATGAGGGACCACAACTGATATATATTTATTTTATTTTATGAATACAAACATATGATGACTTAGCCAGATTGTAGTGATGTCGTTAGGAATAGAACAATCAGCTAAATGGAAATAAAGTAATTATTAGAGTAGTTTTGTCATTCCTGTTGTTCCTTTGTATTTATTTCTTTGATGAATTTTATTTCTTTTCCCAAAAAGACACTATCTATTAGATAACACCTGTGAACATGCAATGTAAAGAGGTAGAGATGTATTTAATAACCAGCTTCAATATTTGTCATTTGTGTGTTTTTGAAAAAGTATATCCATTTGTAATATTTAATAGTCTCTCTCTCCTCTCTCTCTCTCTCTCTCTCTCTCTCTCTCTCTTTCTTTCTCTGGAATTATAGAGGTAAGTTAGGCTATCCTATTAGGCAGGGCAATTGCTAGCAACAAATGTATTGTAATGTTTTCCATCTGTTTTAGGGAGATGTTTTACCTTGATGTGGAGTAAGGACTAAACTCTGTGTGTAAGAACAAATATGCTGGCCTAGTATAGTCGCAACTATAGATCCTCCTCTAAAATTCATAAATTCACCAGTCCTATATAGATATGTATATTTCCTATATTAGTCATGATATACTTCTTTTTTAGCAGATCATCAGGTCTTGAAAACATGCATATGCAACTAACATTATACAGACTGAACAAGTTCTGCTTATGTATAGATAGATGATAGATAGATAGATAAGCAGATAGACAGAAACAATAGAAAAGGTCATTTATTTGAAAGAATTCAAAACGAGAGGGATTCATGGTAAGGTTTAGAGAGAGGAGGAAAAGAAAAGGAGAACAATGTAATTATGTCACATCTCAAAAAATTACTTTGAAATATTGTGATTATTATTTTATTTAACATGAAAAAACAGTTTTGAAGAAAAGTCAAAGGTATATAAATGTATAACAACTTTTAATATTCAGAAATCTATCTTTAGAATTCTAATAATATCTCTGATAGGTTCCTGCTCCCTGCTGTGTTTTCTCTGTCCCTACTATTATCCCCTCTCTTGCAGATGGCCCTGACCAGGTCCAGTCTGCTGCCCATGTTCAGGCTACTTCTTTCGCTCTCTGCTCTCTACTCTTCCACATGTGTCTAGCTGTTCTCTCTCTCTCTCTCTCTCTCTCTCTCTCTCTCTCTCTTTCATATCTATAATAAAAACCTTCAGCTTATCCATAAATTAGAATTCTAATAATATCAATAATAACTATGAATACTAGTTTATCTATTATTAAAGATTATGATAAAATAAATGAGTTTTATCCCACTTCTTTTTTTTGAGGCCACCTCTAATGAACTCATTGTTCACAACATATACTATCATTTTAAACCAGCCAGAACAGCTCAATCAGTACCTTCCCAGCAATAAGAATATTGACAGCATGTGGAAGACTATGAGAACACAACAGCAAATGAGGGAAAGGGAAGGGAGGAATTAGGTAGACCAGATAGTCCTAGAAGAAGCAGAGTGCCAGTGTAGGGTGGTAGACAGCCTTCATTGCTAGGCAAAAGAAACAGAAAACCAATAGACTTTGAAGTATCCACAATTTATCCCTAATCCCCAGTGTGACTACATTTGGAGATGTGGCAATCAAGGAGGTAACTGGGTTAAATGAGATCATAAGGGTGTGGCTCTGGTCCGTTACTTCTGGTATCTTTGAAATAAGACAGAGCCCAGCAGCATGCACTCTGAGAGTAGAGGCTATGTGAGGATGTAGTAATAAGACTAGGTCAAAAGAAAGACCTCAGGAGGAAGTACGCTTTGAAATCTTGAGAAAGCATGTTCAGCCTTCTGAAGCATGATGAATTGATTCCTGCTGTGCAAGTGTCCGACATGTGGTTTTGATTTAGGGAAGCAAAAACAAGGTACTGAGGACACTAAGTCTGAGATTGCAAGCTGGTACAACCGCTATGGAAATCAGTTTGGTGGACCCTCAGAAAAATGGACATAATACTACCTGAGGACCCAGCTATATCACTCCTGGGCATATACCCAGATGACGCTCCAACATGTAATAAGGACACATGCTCCACTATGTTCATAGCAGCCATATTTATAATAGCCAGAATCTGGAAACAACCCAGATGTTTCTCAACAGAGGAATGGATACAGAAAATGTGGTACATTTACACAATGGAATACTACCCAGCTATTAAAAACAATGACTTCATGAAATTTGCAGACAAGTGGATGGAACTTGAAAATATCACCCTGAGTGAAGTAACTCGGTCACAAAAGAACAAATGCGGTATGTACTCACTGATAAGTGGATATTAGCCCAAAAGTTCAGAACACCCATGATTCAATTCACAGCAACTGTTGGACTGAGTGTGGTGTCCCAGATGGAAGAGTTGGAGAAGGGACTGAAGGAGCTGAGGGAGTTTTTAGCCTCATGGGGAGGGAGCAACAGTGTCAACTAGTCAGGCCCCTAGGTGCTCCCAGAGACTGGACCACCAACCAAAGAATGCATATGGAGGGACCCATGGTGCTGGCCACTTATGTGGCAGAGGAGGGCCTTGTTGGCCATCAGTGGGAGGAGAAGCCCTTGGGTCTGAGAGTGTTAGATGCCTCAGTATAGGGGAATGCCAAAGAGGAAAGATGGGTGTGGGTGGGTGGGTGGGTGGAATACCCCCATAGAGGCAGGGGAGGTGAGATGGGATAGGGGGGTTCCAAAAGGGGAGACCTGGAAAGTGGAAAACATTTAAAATGTAAATAAAATATCAAAAATAATCAAAAACAAAAGAAAAATACTGAAGATAGACTACAAGATAAACAGGATGTGGAAGGATTTCTTTTTTTTTTTTTTCTTTTTTCTTTTCTTTTTTTTTTTTGTTTTTTTTTGAGGCCATATAGCTATGGTGAAACTTATTGTGTATATATTTATTTGACTAAATAAGAATAACAATATCTCTTTAACCCCTAAACAGAATGACCCCACAATGTGGATACTATTAGGATGGATATATTTAGAAACAAATCTATCTCATACCTAAGTATATATCTAATACATGTTTTCCATTTTTGAATTATTGAGCTTTTTTCTTTATCCAATAAAATCAAAGAAAAATATAGTGCCTGATTTATAATTTTCAACACCTCTTAATATGTTTTTAAAATTAAAATAATTGAGTCTGGAGAGACAGCTCAGCCATAAAGAGCACTGTGGCTCTTGTAGATGACCCAGATTCAGCTCCCAGAACTCAAAAGTTGAATAGTGACCATCTGTATCTCCAGTTTCAGATGTGATACCTCTTTTCACATTACTGGGCTCCTCTATGCATGTGGGCACAAACATACACTTAAACACATATACATAAAATAAAATAAAATATTTTTAAAATAAATAATTCTTATAAAATTCAAATAAATTATTTTTCTGTACCTTTAGTGACAATCTCTCTAGACATCAAACAGCTAAGAGCTCACCATTATTTTAAAAAGCATTCATGCATGTATGAATGTATGTCAGTCTATCTCTCTATCCATATATTCTTGAGAAAATTTACAAAAAGCATAATATAATACGTAATTTCTTTTACACTTAATGCATCTTCGCAGTTTTCCTTTTCTTCCTGTATAGATTTAATTCTCTTAAATAATAACACACTATAAACTGTAGTTAAACCTGAGGACGTGGATTTGGATACCCAATTTATGCAAAATGTCAGCATTTTGGTATATGCCTGCTTCTGTTTTCATTCTATTACCAGAAATGGATCTAGTTAGGTTATTTCATTAAAAGAATAAAAAAGGAAGTTCATAGAAAAAGTGCAAATGTGCTATAAGTTAACCAAGAGACATCTGATCTACCCTAATTAAGAACAATATATGCTGAAGTAGAATCTTAATTTTTATACATTTGCATGAGATTTATGAGAGTGAGAAAAATAAATTCTAAGACCACATTGGTGAATTCTAAGAACACACTGGTTGACACAGCTTCTCTGACAAACTTCGAATTAAATAAGCTCTAAATCCAAATGAGATTACCAGCAATAAGAAATGAATTTATCTGAGTGTAAATATTTGTGCAAGTAATGTCTTTTTATAGTAGGCTATATTGAAATGTAAATATTTTGCACAGAATGTTAGATAGGGACTTTTCCTTTGCATAAATAATTTACGTGAATTTAATATGTCCTATTATACAATATTTATAAATAAAATATATTCAAGAATTTTCCTTCACGGAACTTCTAGCTTGATCTGTTCATTCTTATTCTACAGGTCTGCAATGTTCCTCTGGTCATACACGCTCTATACCACCAGCTAGGTCATCCCCTTCCTATACCCAAAGTGAAATTAAGTTTATATCATTAATAATGCATATTGAAACACCCACTTTGATATGATTAGACAAATAGCTTCTCTGATTATCTTGCTAATACACATGACCTCATTCTAAACCTGAGTGACCACAGACTTCAAAGGCAGACCTTAAGATGTTGTATAAATCAGGTAGTCAGTACCTATGAGAAATGTCAAGATGGTTGAAGATAAGAGAAATCTGAGAAACTGTTACCAACCGGAAAGGTCTACCTGAGAACCAGGCCTTAAATACACACAGAAATTTTCTCTCTGGCTTAATAAGATTTTGAACTAGAGGGATGGGGTTGACTACAGTTTGAATAAATTTATGGTTAACTAGCAATGTCATGGTAATATCTTTCTCAAGTCATTGACTGTGAACCAACTTTGGGGATCCAGATGAAGCAAATGTGTGAAAAGGTTACTTTAAAACAAGACAGTTTTAAAATTGACATGGAATAATTATAGAAGTTAATACTCTTCTAGACGTTTCTTTTTGGAATCCAATAAAAGAAAATACTCAGATATTTGCTTTCACAAGTAATCTCTCATAATTTGGTTAGAGATGTTCTAGTTCTGCATGAACCAGAGAGCACACTTAAACTCACAGTTAAGAGGCGGTCAGAAGAGATGATTTTGCAGGGTTCAACTTGTTCCCCTAAAATTGAAGCAGTTTAAGTCTTAGTCATTGTGTGATTCATGGTTTCCTTCTATCAAAAAGATGACCAATTATGAAAGGTAAAGTAATAATACTTTAGCTTTTAAAATTAGTATGTTGTTTTAGAAGTTGTGAAGAAGAAAGAAAAAAGGACAGAATCTTTGGTGAGAAATAAAAGAACAGTTGAGAAAACAATTTATTTTTGAAGCATTTATTCTACACGTGTTTTTATATGTGCATGTAAATTTATATCAATTGTAATTTCTCCAATGGAATAAGGTTGTCTGCCAGTATCTATCAAAGACTGTCTCCAGGACCCCACAGTTTGTCACAAGTAAGTGGTTCAATTCTTGCAAATAACTTGTGTGAACCTATACTAAATACTAAAAACTCACCTGCAGATGTATTATAATATCTAACACAAAGGAATTCTATTTGAATAGTCATTCTATTGTACTGGATAGGAAATATCAGTAAGACAAAAGGCAGTGTCCATGCTCAGAAGAGATGCAATGATTATAGGCTCACCACATAGCAGAATAATGAGCTACAAGATGAAGAATGTTCAACAAACAAGAGCTGAAGAGTCACCAGGGAGCTGTGGAAGGATGGAAAATTACAACAGGCCTGTGCTCACATCACATTACTGCATTGGTTCTCTGCATAGGCCATGTCCCATGTGGGAGACACTACGGGAATTTCAAAAACTACTTCTGTAGAGCAATTGTACAACTAAACAAAAATAATGGAGAGGAGCTACACATTTCCACAAGAGAATATGATTCAGAGAATATATATATATATATATTCAAGAGAATATAGAATGAAACAGAGAGCCAGAATAGTAAAAAATTTCCACAGACTTCCCAAGACAATTTTGATGCTAAAGATGAGGGGAAAAGATAAAAAGATAGACTTTTTTCTTTTTAAAAATTTTCCTATTGGTTGTTATAAGTATTACATCATGCACCCATCCCACTCATCACCCCTCCCCTTGTACCTGCTTTCTGCCCTTGAAAACTCCCAAAGAACAGAGAAAAAAATCTCATTGTAGAAGCAGTAGTGCATCCACAGTGTTTTCTTTTGCTCACACACTTGCGTGCAAATGTTCACTGCAATGATTCATTGGTCTGGTACAAGGTCTCTGGATCTGTATCAATACAGGAATCTCCCTGGGACTCCTCTTGGATATGGTGTTGTTGTCCATGATCCTGGATTTGTAGGATCAGCCCCTTCATTTACTCCAGCAGTTCACTGATGGGGTAAATGTTGGGGTGGGCCAATTGGATCTGGGCCTGAGAAGTATCTAAACTGGCCAGCGTACAGTCTCTCCTGTTCTCACACCCTTGGGCTTACCACCAAACCCTTCAACCAGGGCCAGCTGTACCCTGCTGCCCTTGCAGCGCCCACTTTCCTGAGTACAGCCCGTGAGGGACAAGACCTATTTTCCCATTCTCATGACCCTGGGCCCAGTATTCCTGCCTACCATAGGTGGCAATGGATGGGAAATAGGAGGAGTGCATCCCTCCCTCATCTGGGTCACTTAACAGCAGATAAAGAGCAGGATCAGCTCACCTGCAAGCCTCACCTCCAGGGCCAGTTCTACTGTGTTGCACAGGCCAGGTGCAAGGCCTACTCTCCTGAGAGCCTCAGTAGGTGAGGGGAAGAGCCAGCTCTCCTGCTCTCATGATCCCAGGGCAAGGAAAGAGTGGAAGAGGACATTTCTCCCTTGCCCACGGTACCACGAGTTGCTGGGTCAGATTTCCATGTTCATACCCTAAGGGCTGGCTCAACTATGCCCCACCCATCAGAGCCAGCTTTACTGTGCTATCTAGGTGAGGTGCAGGGCCTACTCTACTAGCCTGAGTGGTGCAGAGGGGCAGGGAAAGCTTGCCTGCTCTTATGACCCCACTAGGGCCTGCTCTCCAGAGCACCACAGGTAGTGAGAACAAAAGAGAGGGAAGGAATTCTTCCTCACCAATGCCACTGCATAGAAGACAAGAGGCAGGGCCAGTGAATAAGATACTATTCAATTTCATAAGATGTTTGTGATGCTTGTGTTTTTTTAATCAATTTATTATTGTTATTTACACAATAGAACTTAAAGGAAAATTATTTGGGTAACTTGGAATAAATTATATTTGTTCCGTATATATTGAAGCATATCAATGGAATACAAATTGCAGCATACTTCAAAACTATTTAACTATTTGATGTTCAATCTTATTTTCTATGGTTAAAATGATCTGAAGGGTTATGGAGATGGCTCAGTTGGTGAAATGTTTGCATTATATGGTGAAGAACCCAAGTACAACCTCTGAAACCCATGTGAAAAATGCAAGCTTGATGAAATGTACTTGTCATCCCAGTCCTAGTTGATGCAAACAAGAGGATCCCTGGGACTCTCTAGCCAGCTAACCTAGCCCATTTGCTCAGGAAGAGACATCAGGTGTACACATACATGTGCATATGTACACATGCACATATGTGTTTCTGTACAGATATGAGGATGCATACATACACACAAACAATTGTCTGAGGGTGGAGTTGGCCAACTCTCACCACTGCTGGTGGAGGCCTTTAGGTATAGACTTAGCACAAGCAGCCTTTTGGAAGAATCCTTGTGTATACACCAGAAAAGTGAGAAATTTGGAGATTCCTCTCAATTCCTCAAATGTTAACAGTTTTTTTTTTCATAAAACACATGCAACAAGTGCCATGCTTGATAATTAAGTTCATTATGTATGCATGAGACTAGTGTTTTTAGGGATATCTGAATGATAAGAGAAACTATAATTATCATTACTTGAAAAGTCAAGTGTTTCTTTCTTGTTTTGATTTCTTAATAATACTTTAGCTTTTAAAATTAAAATATAATTGCATCATTTCCTCCTTTTCTTCCTCTAACCTCTCCATGTATCCCCTAGTTCTCTTTAGTACATGTTATCCATCTATCTATCTATCTATCTATCTATCATCTATTTATTGATACAGATAGAGATATATCCTCAGTCTATCTGTATATAATATCAGAGTTTGTCATTTGTTATTGCACAATCAGTTAGGGGTGCAGAAAGAATGTAAAAGCCAGAGAACAGAAGTCTACTAGAAATGTCAATGCAATTACTCCATGAAGCTGTTAAACAAAACATGAAGAAGGACTATGAAACAGAGAAAGTAACTGCTGAAAAAGGACCTGGAAACTACCAAAAAGAACTGATTTGGAAATTTTGAGAAGCAAAAAAGCCATTAGGACTAGAATATAGGCAGAATGGAACGTTTAAGTAGTTGTTTCCAGCTCCTATCTGTGACTGAATTATGATCATTTTCAAGACTTTATTCAATTTACAGTGTGTGTGTGTGTGTGTGTGTGTGTGTGTGTGTGTGAGAGAGAGAGAGAGGGGGGTGAGAGAAGGAGGGAGAGAGAAGGGTATTGTAAAAGACAGAGACGTGTGTCTCTGTGTGTGTATGACATGTGTGAAGGTGCTCACAGAAGCCATAAGAGGGTTCAATTTGCCCTGGAGCTAGAGTCACACATGGTAGTGAGTTGCCTGTTATGGGGGCTGAGAAACAATCTTAGGTCCTCTGAAGAGCAATGCATGCTTCTAATTGTTGAACTGTCTCTCTAGCTCTTGCTTTGTTAGATTTTTAATAAGGATAGTTTATTGCTTCTCAGTCTTTCCTATGAGTTTGTGCTCATTGACAAGTGTAAAGCTTATGAGCGTTTCATTATGTCTTGATGATTTCTTTCTTTTCCTGTTAGTCATTTAGAGAGGTAGTTTTGAAAAACTGCAACTCACTTCTACATAAGCGAAAAAAAAAGTTACTTAACTGAAGTCAGAAAGTAGCACAACCTGCCCTGCCAACTTTGATTAAGCCAGCAGATCTGATGGGAAGATATACTTCTGGAGTAAGGCAATTCCTGCTTTGATCACAAATCTTTTCTTGAAGGAATATTTTCTCTTAATCTGAAATACCATGTGTCAGCAAGTCCTTGGATGCATCCATACAAAAGCTACATGTTGGAAGCATAGACTGAGTGTAGGATCAATGTAAGTATAACATTTGCCAACTTAAATCTCACCATTGAACAAACAGATGGAGAAAAAAATTATCAAATGGGATAAATGTCACCTTCACTTTCTCAATACAAGCAATGCAATGTGTGCCTGCTTGCTTAGAGGATTTTTTTTTCTGGACAGATGTATGCTCAGATTCAGCCTATTTATTAGAGAACAGTCTCAGCTCTCATTTTCAATTTTAATCACTGTGTCAATTTTAAAAGGGCAATTCTCATTACATAAACATTTGGAAGTTATAAAGCTGAAAGGTCAGGGTGTAGACAAGACAAAAGATAACATGCCACCAGCTGGCAAAAACTCCCATGAACAAAATATCCATTCAGTCAGCCCAGCCTTCAGGCATCAAGGACTTAACACATAGGGGAAAAAATGTTCTGAATTTTTGTTTCTCGGGCTCAATAAGTTTATTTGTGAGGATGGAAGTTACATATATCTTTCCATTCAAGGATGTTGAATGATGAAATTCTGCAAGGAAATTGTATGATGATATGGAAACACATTTGACCAAATATTTTGTCTAGATTAGTAGTGTGATTGCTATGTCTATTCAGGAGTAACTGTGAGAAGTTGTCCTCCCAATGTTATCCCACTTAATCCTTTCTACAGGCTCATAAGGTAGATATTTTTATCAATAATATGCAGAAATAGAAATTCAGAGAATTATAGCAATTTCATATATATTGTGAGCACAGAATTCTAACCCAGGCCTACTAACGTACTAAGTATCAGGACCCTAAGATTAATCTACACACAGCTTTCTCCTTTAATAAGTAGAAAGATTTGTTTGAAATGCATTAAAAACTATAGTTTAGAAGAAATTCGGAGAGTCTAAAGAACAAAACCAGAATTATAAATCTCAGACATCCTATTTTCATCACCTTTGTGTAAAGATGAAAATGAACCAGAAGCTTCAAAACTATGATTTGTACTCTTCAAGCTCAAAGATGAGGAAAACACACTTTTGTTCATTTTGTATAAAACTGATAGAAAACTATATCACTTTATAAAAATCCAGGAAAATCTGAAAGCCAAAACTCAAAACAGAGTTGTGAGTTGTTGCAAAAAGTTCACCAAATTGTGAATAGGATTTTACCATTCCACAACCCTTTATATTATTTATTTATTTGTTTGTTTATTGGTTTGTTTTATGTGTGAAGGTGATTTGTCTCCTTGTATGTATGAGTATTGCATGCATGTGTGGTTCCCAGAGAAGCCAGAAGGCCTCAAATCCACTGGAACTGGAGTTACAAACAGTTATAATCTACCATGTAGGTGGTAAAAGTCAGACCCTGGCTTTCTGTAAGAGCAGCCAGTGCTCTTAACTGTGAGCCATCCCTCTAGATCCTCACACACTCTCCTTTTACTTTTCTTCATTAATTTATTTAAGTTATTCATTTTACAACCAGGTCACAGCTCACATACTTTTCATGAAGTTTGGAAGAGCTGCCTCCAATGGCCTAGCCAAGTGTCTCTAAGAGATTCGTGGACTAGAGCTATAACTCTTACGTAAAAAAATTGGTAAGATTCTGAAGTAATTTTTGAGACAATATGATGCAATATACAAAAGAGCTGAGGGAGACACTCATAAACTCCCCCTGAGAAGTACTTGGGTCACCATTATGATATCTGAGGAGGCAGGCTGTAGAGGATTACACAGGGACAAGAAGGACACATGATGATTGCATGTTGAAGACTAAAGATAACAGCAAAAGAACAGCCATCGTCTCTACCAGAAGGATGACAAAACCCAAGAAGACTAGATCATTTCAATAGCACCATGTCTCTCCAAATGATCTTCAATAAACCTCCCTAAAAGTAGTAAGGAAAATGGAACCCATCTGGAAATCTTACTGGAACAGAAGGAATATGGACTGGGAGGCTGGTTAACACAGATGAAATCTGGTCACTATTTCTTCAATAAACCCAACAAAACCTGCAAAGCTCCCAATAGAAAACAAAATTAAGAGATGAATGATGTTTTCCAGTCAAAAAAGTTTAAAGAAATAGTATAGGAAAAACATACATTTTCAAAAGAAAACTACATTTAGAAAGCAGTGACAACATAATACAACATCCATATTCTGAAAAGAAAGAAAATGACTCCTTTTAAAAATATCACAAAGTGACATTTAAAGAGATCATATCGTAGTCTCACTTTGCTGGTAATGGAATATCAGTATTAAATTAAGTCCTCTAACATATAATTATCCTAGAAAAAAAATGTTTTTAAAGGGAGCTTGGAGAAAGTACATCCGTAATAAAAGGTATTTTTTTTTTTCCTTAGGATTTTTAAGTGAAGTCAGTTTTCAGGTTTACCAGCGTAGAGAATCTAAATGAGAAAGTATCATATGCCTGAGAAATCAGTGAACGTTATTCAGGACTATCAATGAATTTCAGAAAAGAAAATAAAATTTTAAAATTACTTTTTACATTCTAGTCTTATCTTGGAATGACCTGAACATTGTGAATAAATAGATGATCCAGAAAGTATAGCAGAAAACAGCCAAAGAGCTTCAGAAACAGAGAGCAATGTCTGGATCTTTCCTGGAATAAAGACAGCTGAAGATTTATCTGAGTTAACTGTACATAACTCTCAAATAGTTGCTCTTCAGAAGAAGGTAGCCGAAAATAACCAGTGAAGAAAGACCCTATAGCCATCTGACTCTAGAGCCAACAAGAACAAAGTACAATGATGAGTCATTGTACATTAGCAAGAGTGGGGGAGTTATTAAATGGTTCAGGTTCCTAAAAACAATGGCTAGTGTTGACATAAAAATAGTCTTGGTAGTCATAAACCATTTAAAAATTAGCCAGGCAGTGCAGGCACACACCTTCAATCCTAGCACTCAGGAGGCAGAGGCAAGTGAGGCCAGCTTGGTCAACAGAGTGAGTTCAAGGACACCAAGTTTACCCAGTAAAACCCTGCCCCAAAATTTCAAGCCATTATTAAAATATTTCCATCATGAAATCATCAGTGCTTTATGATTCTCCAGTGATCGATCTCAAAATTTTATTGAATAAAACACAAAATTATTTAAAAATTTTATGAATCTAAGATGATGTTAGACAAAAACTAACAAGGAAATTAAAGAAACAAATCACAGACAATTTTAGATCATCAGAAATGTGATGTTCCAAAGAAGTATTTCTCTATGTAACTAAAAGTTTCACCATTTTTTTTTTCATAATACATGTGAAAAGTGATATGCTGGCTTGTTTTTATGTTAGCCTGACCATCTTTGGTCATCTTGGAGGAGAGAATCTCAACTGAGATTAATGATTGATGCTGGAGGACCACTCCAATCCGTGATCCTGAATGATGTAAGAAAGTACAAGGCTGAGCAGGCCATGAGGGAAAAGCCAGTAAGCAGCAGTCTTCAATGACTTCCACTTCAGCTCCTGCCTCCTGTTCTTGCTCTGATTTTTCTCAGTAAAGGATTGTGACTTGAGTAGGAGTTGTGAACTCTAACTTTACTAGTTTTGAATTGTCATAGCATAAATATCAGATACACAGTCTATCTGATATGCAACCCTTTTCCTCCCTAACTTGCTTTTGGTCATGACATATTATCACAGCAGAAAGCCTAACTAAGACATATAAGTATCACATGCCAGAAGTTTAAAAATAAGAGAATAATCTACTTAAAAGAAAATAAGATAAAATTCTAACCAAATTGTGTAGGGTTCAGAATATAATAAGTGTGTAGGGGAATAGGTGGGATGCCTGTCCATGAGCCAGAGTGTGTGCAGGAACACACACGTTTAGCTTAGTATCTGGCTTTCTTGCTGTCCTTTTCTGTTATTTTCCCTGGATAGCTATAGGAGACTTAGCTGAACCATCATGAACAGCATACTATAACTCACAAAGATGGTTTATCAAATGTTGGTATCTTAGTTAGGGTTTTACTGCTGTGAACAGACATCATGACCAAGACAAGTCTTACAAAGGACAACATTTAATTGGGGCTGCCTTACAGGTTCAGAGGTTCAGTTCAGTATCATCAAGGCAGAAATATGGCAGCATCCAGGCAGGCATGGTGCAGGAGGAGCTGAGAGTTCTACATCTTCATCTAAAGGTTACTAGCAGAATACTGACTGACAGGCAGCCCATGCCCACAGTGATACACCTACTCTAACAAGGCCACATCTCCAAATAGTGCCACTCCCTGGGCCAAACATATACAAGCCATCTGGGTTTGGGTATTGTGCTTTCTCACACAGAACCAAGTTACTAAGGATGGACCATATAAGCTTTAGAGCCTGGTACATGCCTCCCATGCACCTCTGTTTTCAGAAAGACAGTTCAAATGTTCTGTCCATAAAAGAGGCACAATGTAGTTATTCTTTCTTGCCAAATATACTTTGATTATATTCAAATTGAGCACACAGAGGTTATTTATTCTTCTCCTTAAGACCTGTAAAGCATATAATAGAGCCAAGATCAAAGGATATCTCTGTGGCTTTTTAGTATTCTCTTTCTTAATGGACAATTTACAAGTGGTTGAGAGATAGTCTCATCTTCCAGTTCTCACTTCCTCTCCTAAGTCTCATTTTGTTGCTAGGACACATTAGGGCCATTCTACCTTAAAACTTTCCCCCCCTCATTTGTACAATGAAATGAAGGAAAGCTAGAAGTTTATGATTTCTTTATTTGCTGCATAGACACAAAATTTAAAGACTTGAACAGAAAGTTAGGTGTGATAAGAGTTTGTGCATAAAATGCCAAGGCGAAAATTACAAAGAATACTTCCAGAGAACCAGTAGATGAACTTCTAAATAAACTAAGAGTTGAAAGAAAATAACAAGAAAATTAGGAATGTAGTTCAAAAAAGCATTGCAGAAATGCATCCACGTTCATTTAGTCTGCAGTCCATTCATTCTCTTTGGTGTGTGGTATATGACACTTGAGAGGTACTCACTACTGAGTGGGATAGTATTTAAAGCGACTGTCATGACTATGTTCACTACTCAGATGCTGAGAGTGCTAAAATCCTTTTGCTGGATCCATGGCTTTTAACTCTGGCCTATGGTCCTCTGCAAAGCTCTTGGGTCTCTGGCATAGTCCTCTATCTCATTCAGACCAAAGACCTGTTTTTTCTTACTGGTTGTTTCTTACCTTGTTCTTTACATTCAAATCACTGGTTGTTGCTCATGGTTGCTCACTGGATTTTGACCCCCATTCTTACCCCAGATCCAAGCCAGAAGGAGAGAATGTTCCACTTCAAATCTGTTCGTATTTCAAATTATGACCTCATTTTATTAGCTTACAATACTGCCTTGCCACCCTCTACTCTAATAGCTTCCTTTTCTTATATGCAATTGTGCCAAATAACATGATCCAAATATGAAAATAAAATACAAAACATCCACTTTTCCAAGTATGATGCACATAAATATTGTCCAAAGCGAGATATTCTGGAGAGCTCTAAGAATTTGGGCTACTATGCAGTTGTTTTAAGAAGCAAATAAAATAATATTGGAAAGCATTTATTTGACTACATAACATTTAATAAAGCCTAATAAATCATGATTTATCATGACTATGACATTTAAAGGGAAGAAAGACAGGTGAACCACCAACTACTCATCTATTCAGTAGAGCTAAAAAAAAAAAAATACCCTGCCATTTCTGTATTAATGGAAGCATTAAAACATCAATAACTCATATGAATATATTTACTACATTTAGTGGCATTATTCATAAGACATTGTAGAAGCATGTCCATGTTTGATTTCAGTACATTGAGTACCTTCATCATACATATAGTAGGTGCTAGCTACTGAGTTGGACAATATTGAGCACAGTTTCTGACACTGTGGGTCATTACCCCACATAGTGTCCTGCAATTCAATGTGAGCCTGTAAACAATTTTTAAAATTTTTGAATGTCCAATGACTAAAATTTAATTCAAAATTGAATACGTAATGAATCTGAAGTGTTTCTGGCAATGGTTGACTATGTTACAACATGTGGCTCCACTATGCTCTCTGAGCACCATGTAAGCCATCACACTATGCAACACCAGGGATAGCTGCATGAAACACATCAGCTCAGAATTATGAGTTATTGGTCCCATGGATACAGTGTTTTCCTTATGTATAAAGAGTTTTCTGTTCTTTTCAAAACGTAGTGGTCAAACTGAAGGAAGCAAAGGCTTTTAATACTTTCCTACGTGTTTTTCAGCTTGCAAATCTCAAGGGATTTTTTTTTTGTCCTATAATATTTCATTGACTTTAAAAAATGCTGTTGGGGTTGTTGAGTTTCATTTTAAAATTTTTAGGTTGAACTAACAATAGAATTTCCAACAACTTATGAACACATACTTCTGCAATTTTATTATGTATTTATACAAATCACCACTGGTGATTATAAGACAAAATATCATTCAAGCTCTACTTCCTATAGCATTAAATATCCAGCTAATATTTAAAATTTTATGTTAAAACAAATACATCCATCTACTCAGCACAAAAAATTACTGTCATCTTTAATAAATGGCAAAATTATAAGTATAAGAGAAACCTGTTCTGAACTAAACTTCTTTATGCTTATTATCAGTAAATGTTTGATTTTTGTACATACATGCATAGGGACTCATACAAATTTCTTAGACAAAGAGGTTTTATGAATGGGAAAAGTTTATAAGCCAAGATTTGAGCACACAGAGAGGCAGAAGACCTTCAAGGCAAGGGCCCGAGGTGCCTGGCTTTATCCACATCTGAGAGTGCAACTTAAGCCAAGTTCCTTCAAACAAATCTAAAGGAAGTGAAACACGTAGGAATCTTATGTATCAAACTCATACTGTTTATAATTCCAGGTCAAAAACAAATGCAAAAGATAAATTTAGAAGAAATTTTCTACTACACAGGCTCTGTGACAAATGGAGTTTACAGTTTTGGCAAGTGGACCCAAGCTTTGCAGTGTTCGCCAGCATCCTAGTTTGGAAATACCTTTCTTAGTTTCTCAGCAACAGTTCACTCATGAAAAACAATTTTAACATCTCCTTTTATGGTTCTGAGAAGAAAATAGCATACACACATTTAAACATCTATCTTCTAGTTTGGAAATTCTTAATTGTTGCCTCAATGCATCTCAGTGGACACAACACAGAGAAAAAAATTTCCAGACTCCCCCAAAACAAGCTTCTTCCTTAATGCAACAGGGTCCCATTCTTTCCTCGTGTTTTTTTTTTTTTTTTTATGACCTCATTGGTCAAAACATGAGCAACTGCTGGTGCACATGCAGACTCCATCAACTCTGCCATGCTGATGGTGGATTGTTTGAGTTACACTGGAATATAAAGAAATCCTGGTTCAATTTCAGCTTTATTGTGTGAAAACTTGTAATAATGAAACAAACCACACAATGTATCCTATAATGCAGTCTGCTCCTTATTACACTTGAATTTTGATAGCAACATGCCCTTGAACAGTCAGCCCTTTGGAACCCTGAGATGAAAAAGAAGTAAATAGTGAAGCATGAGCTTTGTGATCCTTATTCTTCATTTCAAGTTGGAATACTGTTGCTTCTTAAAACCCACATTGTTTTGTGTTGATTGTGGATTGGCAAAAAGAAATTCCTCACTGTCCCCAGATATTCACAGATTATATTAAACTCTGATTTAATTAGCCAATGATACAAATAATTAACAGGAGCAAGATGGACTGTGAAACACATTAGAGCAAGTTGGAAACAGATGCACCTTCTCTTAATGTGACTTTTTCCAGCCCTTGAATTCCCTAAAAAAGGCAGAAACTAACACTTTGCATAATGTACAATAAAGCCTGATGTGAGAAAGCAGTCTGGTTCTGATAACACCACCTTTTGTATTCAGGGTTTACCATCTGCTATCAGCAGAGTGATGAAGCCCCTATACCTGTATTCTGATCTTTAGAACCTGTGGCTATGTTGTTTTCAGACAAAGGAAAGTTGACATTCCAGATAGAATTAATGATCCACTGAATGCAGCATCATCCAAGAGGGCTCAAAACCATCATAGGGTCCTTCAACATGAAAGAACTGAAGAGTTGGTGAAAGTGCATTGCTATTAAAAGAAATTTGCTTCAGGCTTTGAAGATGAAGAAAACAGTTATGGCATGGACAACATAAGTATATATATAGAAACTATGCATGGAAAGAAGTTCTTCCTAAGAATATAGTGAAATACTTCTGTTTCTGGCTAGTGATATTCATCTTCACAGTGATTAATTTTAATCTTTGTTGGACCTCTGATCTACAGCACACCTAAGCCAAACAAAATCCCATAATGGAAAGAAGTGAGCATAATTTCATAGTTTTTGAGATAGATAGATAGATAGATAGATAGATGGATGGATAGACAGGTGGATGGATAGATGATAGATAGATAGATAGATAGATAGATAGATAGATAGATAGTTTTCCTTGAGTATTGTCTTAGTTAGGGTTTTGCTGCTCCGAACAGACATCATGACCAGTGCAAGTCTTATAAAGGATAATATTTAATTGGGGCTGGCTTACAGGTTCAGAGATTCAGTCCATTATCATCAAGGTGGGAGCATGGCAGCATTCAGACAGGCATGGTGCAGGCAGAGCTGAGAGTTCTACATCTTCATCTGAAAGCTGATAGCAGAATACTGGCTTCCAAGGAGATAGAATGAGGGTCTTAAAGCCCACACCCACAGTGACACACCTATTCCAACAAGGCCACACCTACTCCAACAGGGCAACACCTTCTAATAATGCGACTTCCTGGGCAGAGCATACAAACCATCACAAGTTTGGCCCCTGGTAAGTTGACCACACCCAGTGGACAGCCACACATCCAAGAATATAAAAAACATACATACAGGATAAATCGGATTGATGGGTTATTTTTCAGGAAGACTCAAAATTGGATGGGTAAGAAAGGGGGTGGGTGGATCTGGGAAGTGTTAGGAGAGAGGTGAATATGATGAACACATTGTGTTCAATTCTCAAATAACTAACAAAAATTAGTTTTGAAAATGTTATTTATATAATGTTAGCAGCATAAGAACAAGAGAATAATTATGCAATGTCATTTTGCTATGAGAAAACTAATGTATCTATGAAAATGTTTCTGAAAGCTAAATAGTTGACTACCTAGTACAAGTCCCATATTTGTGACAGCTGGGAAGAGAAGAGGGTAGATTTCACATTAAGTATTATCACAAAAGGACCACTTAAAATATTCAGAAGTACCATAAGAGAGCCCTTAAGACAGTATGGGCTGCTTCCTCATGATCTGAAGACAATGACAAGAGGTCTGAGATATGCATTCATCTCTGGCCAGACCTCTGTGAACACACTGTTTGCACCACAGGGATAAGGGCAAAAGAATAAACTCTTAGGTGCTCTGTCCCTGTAAGAGAGTGGAAGATGAAAGACTGAGGCATCTTCCCATACAGGTGCCACATATCCAAAATGAAAGTTGTCTGGGAATTTGTACATAGGATATGGTAAGAGATTTGAGGAAAGAAAGCTTGGAACTGACAGAGTTTGTCACAGCTCCCACATAAGGGATTTTCTTCTGATAATCTGTGTGCTTTCTTACTGGTGAAAATTGCACTTTTGTTATTTGTATTTCAAACATAGAATCTTCAAGTCATATATCTCCCAGGGGAGGTAAACAGGCTCAAGATCAAGTATTCCCAAGAAGCATCTCCACCTTCACAGGGACCTGCAGAGCTCCAGTTATCCAACCATTCGTAAATACTTTTGAGTAACTGCTAGGTTCAAAACAATCCCAGAAAATGCAGAATATGTAGCCTTCTCACATTTCAATAGACAGTGTGATACAGTTACATACATTTAAATAGTTAATTAGTATATTAGGCAAGAGTGAGTTTTATATTCTATCTGTTGTTAGTATAATCAATGTTTATTCCACAACCTAATGTGGCAATGGCCAGCAGTGGTTATTATTACAAATAGATATATCACCTTATGGTGAAGTGCATCACTTTCTCAAGGTTAAAGTGGTACTTATTGGGCCTGATTGTCAAGAGTATATGTTCAAAACTGGTGTTCTCTCCCTGTAGACCTGCTGTTCCCACATTCTTTTATGAATGGCAATATTATTATGCCTGCCTCCCAAGGTAAGTGTATTTGCTTTTAAGTTCTGTACGTTTTACAAGTTTACCATTGTGTTTAAAGTTATCTCAAGGAGCTGTTTCTGCCCTGCATACATAATTGCTGGCATAGTCCCAGTTTTGTTTATGTTGCAACTGTAGCCTGGTCTATTGAACCCAATCTACCTATGAGAAAAAACAAAAATGTAATTATTTTCAATGTCATTTTCTGCATTCAAGATCTTCAATAAATACTTTTTTCATAGTGCTAGAAAATATGGCATAAAAATGCTTCACACTTTTGCACAGGGGGCAAAACACTGTTCTGACTCTTGTTACTCAACAGTATTCTGTTTGGCATCACCCTCTGTGTTTTCTGTATAATAATCCTATCCACAATCGAAAATTACAGTTTGACCTCTAGTTTATTTTGCATTTTGCCCTTTCTTACGTCATACTTGCACTCTTTAATATCTGCCTACAATCTGTCATCTTTCTGAAGTTGCTACAAATTGAGTCAAGTCACATGATCTATATCTTCTTGGTTTCCTAATTTCTGCTCCATATTCTTTCTAACTGGAGAGTTGTTACATGTGTTATATTCTACCCTAGTTCCTATGTGTATACTTTTCAATCCTTAGTTATATATTTTTATGTGTTTCTAAGTTGGAGCCCTGCCACTGTGCAGCAGCTCCTGTCCTTGCCGTCTAACTGATCCAGAATTTGGCATTTTTATACAATGCCTGTCATTTTATCTACTCAAATCCACCTCCCACGCTTTCCCAGCTCTGATCAGCTCCACACTAATCTATAATACTTGGTCTTCCTCCTCAGTGACTTTCCACTAAGTTTAGCTATGGGGAAGAATCATGAAAGATTAGTAGGAACCAGGAGGGACATAGAGTTGTCTCTTTCCATGGCTGCCCTTGCAGCTACTTTCTTACCCATGCCTCACCCGTGTGTCTGCATCCCCACAGCCCTAGTTTCCAGTGCCCCATTCTCAAGTGTCCTCTGTGCTCATGTCTGGGTTGCTCTAACTTAACCCACTTAAACTTCTGCTCTTTCACATCTGTTGCATTTCTTTCTTCTTGTTGAAAGACTTAGAATATACTCTCTTTCCCAGCCAGACATATATTGATATGCCTTCTTAAGCCTGGAGAAATATCTCAAATGTTTCTATAGGTTTCTACAGCTAGCCATAGGAAAGTTGCTTATGTGCACAACTGTTTTTCACCAGCTATTCTGACTTATATTGGAATCAACCACCCAAATACATACACACACACACACACACACACACACACACACATATCCTATAGGGAAAATTTAAGTAGTATATTTTCCTCAGATATCTCTTTCAACATTTTTCCTGCAAAACTTACCCAAATTAAGTAGATTTTATTTGTGATCAATAAAAGTCCTCACACTTAGAGATCATTTTGATTAAGCTACTGATACCAAAGAACATAAAGATGTGTTATCTGCCTTTAACATCACATATAAAACATGCTCCACAAAAGCAAATTAGGGAATTCAGACAGAGTAGAAAGCATGGTGGGATGAGTACTGACCCCTGGATCTTTGTGATCAGGAGTGTAGTCCTAAGAAAATCAGCCAAAGTGGCCATTCTCAGTGTCTTGTCATTGTTAGTCATGGCTCCAAGTTAGCTTGAGTTCTCTACTACAAACTTCAGCTGAAGACAACACAGGGCACACAAACAAAAATCACAAATAGACAGCACAGAGTCACTCTCACTCACTCTCTCTTTAGTCAGCAAATATAAAAATTTGGCAATTTTGTTGCTATTTCTTACAAACCAGCTTTCAATTTTAATTTTGTTGTATTTTCTCCCCCCCCCTTTTTTTTTTGGTTTTTCCAGACAGGGTTTCTCTGTGTAGCCCTGGCTGTCCTGGAACTCACTCTGTAGACTAGGCTGGCCTCGAACTCAGAAATCCACCTACCTCTGCCTCCCAAGTGCTGGGATTAAAGAAGTGCACCACCACTGCCCGGCTCCCTATTTCATTAATGACCATTCTATTCCATATTGTTTTCTTCCTCTTAATTGCTATTGTGTTTGTCTTTTACTTCCAAGAGTCATAAGATTAAAGTTTCATTTACCAATTTGGGATCCTCCTTCTACTTTAACATCAACAGTTACTGCACTATGTTTATCTCTTAGAACTGCTGACTATGTCTCCTCAGTGACCCCCAGGTTGAGTATTCACTTTGTCCATCTCAGAATGAGCTCTAAAGTTCATCACACAACTGACTGTTGAGAAATGTAGTAGACAAATAAACACTACACTCACAAACCCCAATAAATAAATGCAAAAGAAATTACAATCCACTTTGTCTGATATTATCCCACTCACTATGATTTTGGGGTTGATTGATTGTTGTGTACTATGTCATTCCATTGTTTTATTTTAGTATATTTGTGTCTTTAAATTTAGAGTCAGCACATATATCTCAATTTATTAGAGTCTATCTCAAATCTATACCAACTTAATTTCTATGAGCTATAGAGATGTGACTCTGAATGCCCTTCTTACTTCCCTTTTTCATAACTCTGTGGCACACAAAACCATCTGTTACATGCTCAGTATTTAACAGTTATGTGCATTACGTTGTATAATTTTATTTGTTCTAAGAAGCCAATAAACAACTGAAAAAAAGAGCACACATACAACTTCTGTTACACCAAACATCTTGTCAATTCTGAATCTCTGTCATTTCTGTGGATTTGAATTACTACTTGACATGATTCTGGTATACCAGTTGACTATAATCACACTCAGCCTCCTATGCCAGTATTGGCAGATATTACATTCCTATATGAACTATAGATTTACCTTTTATTTTATACACTTGATTTTTGAAGTAGGTAAAGGAAGAAACATGCTCTTGATACTTTTTAAAATTCCACAAGTATCTTCATGGGTGTTCTTTGGATGAGTAGATCCACAAAAGCATGTGCTTTTAGTATTCTTGCAAAGCAAGTCTTTAACAACAAAATTTTTTACTTTTTATTATGTTTAATAAATTTCTTCTGTTTTCAACTTTGAAAGATAGATTACTGTGGGTGGGATTTTGGGTCGATGATTTGTTTGTTTATTTTGTTTATTTGTTTTTCTTCACCAGGAACTTTGTTCTTCCTACCACCATCCTTCTACCACCTCCTCCTGGCTTCTTCTAGGAAGAATTTGCCTCTACTTTGCCTTCGGTTCCTCACAAATGCTGAGTCATTATTTTTTTCTTTTTGCTTTCAATACCTTCTATGTTGCTTTTAGGCTCCTGGCACTGTAGCTACCCTGTGGCTACACCCACCCTCTTTGGAGTTCCTAAGATTCCTAGACTCACGGGCTTGCATTTTTTCATCAACTTGGAGACTGTATAGAATTACTTCTTCAAAAACTGTTTCAAATCGTTTGTCTATGTCCTTAAGATTTCACAGTCTCTATAAAATCATCTTCATGTCAGGTCTAACCTGTGATTTACACAAGTATGATCTCATATGTGTTTCTGGGATCACGTATTTGTTATTTTCATGACTTCTAACTTTTCATTTGAAATCTCTCTCTAAGCAGGATGTTATAGAAAAAGCTAGATATTGGGTCCATCCCTTCCAGCACGTGACTTACTGAATTTATTTTAGTGGAGTTTATAGTCTGCTTTACTTCGTTACGTAGGAAACTTACGATTCTGTTTATCCAAGGACATATCCTTGGATAACCCACAACTACACTGAGCTGACAATGCTTTTGGCAGTTATCTTTTGCCTTGTTCCCAGGCCACACCCAGTTGTTGTCTCCAATAATTGTCAGATGATATTATTTTCAACAATGTACTAGGCCCTGAATGACTGCATAGGCTGATTTAATCAAATTTCGGCACCTTTGAAGGCATCCTGGGGTCAGCATTTGAAATGTGTTTATTCATACAAGTCAAAGAGGGCTCCATCCAGCTGTCTTTTTCTGGCTTTGTCTAACAAATTACCTAATCAACAGCTTAGCTATATCCTCAATAAATCGACTAGTTTCACAATGTTCCCAATGATTGTTTGTTATCATGCTCTGTTAGACTTGAATTTTTCCATAGTTTACTCTCAGTGAAGTTAATTCTTTTGTAGGATAGACTTTTTCAGAGCCTATTATCCCACCCTATCCCTCACAGAAAAGTGAAGCTATGCTGTGAAATGACAACAGTATAGCTCTCTCTCTCTCTCTCTTTCTCTCTCTCTCTCTCTCTCTCACACACACACACACACACACACACACCACACACACACAAATTCTGGAATCTCTAAGTGAAGAATAGGCCCACTCTTTCAACAATGGTATATCTAAGAGAGCACCACCTTTGTCATGTGGAGAAAACTTGGTAGACAGATTGATCTCTTTTTCTCAATAATACTCAGAACTCAGTCCCTAGACAGGAAGTGGGGCAGCTTGAGAAGTGATAAGGCCTTGCCTGACCTAGGAAATGATACTCTGAGCTGTTGCTGTAAGAAGAATCCTCTGTTATTGAAATGACAATCTCAACTGTTGCTGTGAGAAGAGGAAGCCTGCGTTCTTGGGTGCTAAAGTCTAGAGCAGAGTCTGTATCTACTTGAAGAGGAGAAGCAAGGGGGATAAGTCTTGGCTCAGATGCTGTGAAGCTCACTGACCTTGCCAAATTTTAGTTGGTTCTCTTCAGTATTATTTCATATGCTATAGGCCATGTATTTCTATGTAATTTCAGAGTTTTATTTTGAATGATACTTTTTAAAGTATAGCATTTTTTTAATTTTAAAGAAATGTATGTAGATGAGAGATGTACATTTAACAATTCATGCTAGCTTATATTTTGCAATCTAATGTCAGCTAATTAAATTGCTTAGATAATATTCGTGACAGTCTTTGTCCAAATATAATACTCAGTGATATACAAAGAACAGTCTTTCCCAAAAGAAAGTTAGATTGTACTCCATACCTTGGAGCAGAGAGTCTGATTTTATTGTGTGTTGCCTGGAAGATTCATATATACACTGACTGATATTTGAAAACCGCATTTCAGAGACATCAAACTTAAAAATACTAAGCATTGAATTTGTTCTGTAATATAAAATATTATATAGGGTTGAAGCAAAGAACCCCTAAAGAAGATGCAAGAATAATCAGAAATAAAGGTGTGAACAGGAATGAACGTGTCATTGCCGATATTTAGAGTTTCTAGGTAAAAACTTATAAAGGAAAAACAAAAGATAGAGAATGTTTTTAATCAGTAAAAATAAGTTATAAACTTATACAATCAGTACCAACAGCATTTTAGTCATGTGTGGATAGACATAATCTTAAGTCCCTCATCAGCGTTGGCATATGATACAATAATTTAAATCAGATGTACTGTTTTACAGTGCATCTACAATGCATATGAAAAGCAAAGAAAATGATTTAATTTTTGTTAATGTGAGTTTAAATGGGTAATGACATATTAAAGAACTAGAATTCCACCAAAGGTCATTTAAAGCAAAGTGCTACAATTGCTTACTTTTGTAGATACTAATTACATTCTCACCCAGTCTTTCGGTATTTCAAAATGAAATTGTTTCTCGCTTTTGTGCCAAAACATCTTTATAGAAGTTGTTACAGATTATTTCCAATACCTTTTTGCTCAGTAATTTGGCATCAACACTGTTCAGGCAACAACATTCATATGGTAATAGTTAAATTTGTTTCTCATTAGGGACCTGTTGGCCAATTTTTTTTTTTTTTCATTTTCAGATGGCACAAACTGAACTCTAGAAAGTACTTTAACTCAAATGGGAGTCTCTCTAAATCAAACAGTTAAGATCACCCATATTGCCAGTTTGTTTTGTTCTTGAAGAGTGGGCATGACTTGAAGTTTTTCGGTTACCATATAATTCATAATTCGTTTCCAGGCTCCATTTGGCTAAGCAGCCCCAGCCTTACATCACAACCTTTCTATTTTGTCTGTGGCACTGGGATGGTGATCACTTTCCAGAACACTTCCTTCTCATTGAAATGAGAATAACATTCTGTGTTGTTACCAAGCAGGGGACTTGACTATGACAGTGCATAGATAGAATGCATGGTATGTGGTAACTGGCTCCACTCGTTGCTCCCTAACAAATCAACCCAAAACTAGAGAGACCAGGGTATTATGTTGATCTGTGTTATTGAATTAAGAATTAGGGTGGGGCTTAACTGGGAGGTTTGTGCTGAGAGCCACTGAAATGTCTTTTCTTTCAGATGGAAGGATGGGTTGCTGTTTTTGCAGCATAGATGGACAGGGCATCAAGCACTTCACCCAGTGCTGACACATGGAGGGGTGTGAAGGTCCAGCTTTCTGTTACCCACTCAGACTCCTGTTCCTAAAAAAGTAATAACTAAAGATCAGAAGTATAGTATGTGTGTGTAATAAAGAAAATAGGCATAGGGTTCCAACATTCACATGTGTTTATTGGAAAGGAGGCACAGAAGATGTTCAACAACCAAATTGGCATGAGGACCCATCCTTGCAGACACCAATCATCTTGGTTCCTCAGCCAAGATGATGTTGACAAAATGAATTATGAATAAAGCAGGCCTTTTTCTCATGGGTAGGGACTATGAATAGACTAAATAGCACAGAATTTATATCACCCAGAACAAACCAGTCACCATCACCATAGAATAGCGTATCATTAGTGGCAATGCTATTCTGATCTGATTAGTGGCAATGCTAATGCTACATCTGACTTCAGTTTTGTTATATTGGACTTGTTTTACATGCTACAGACCTTATCAGAACTGAATCCAGAAACCTAGAAGCTTTTCTAGGATTAATCTTAGGTACCCAATTCTTGAACTTATGATAGGGTAATATATTAAACACTGTCTCATTCTAACATACCCATTCAACAATCAAAGAAGTATCAGACAAGATGCATACCCACAGAGTCCAATGAACTTAATACACATCTCATCATCTAGAAGCCGTTGTCTTTATGAAACAGTGAAATGACCTGTTAAATGGCTTGGAAAATTAAAACACAGTTCTCTAGAATATGGTCTGTCTTTGAAATCAATAGTCCATTCCTAGGTCTTTGGCCACAATAAAAAGAATATGGAAGTCTGGAACAGCAGTGGTTTTCATCACCACCACTCATGATGACTCATCTTAGCAAAGGATGCTATCCAAAGTGGTCTCATTAGAGGTTCTGATAGAGGAGATGCAACATGGACGAGAAGGGGCACTGGTGAGAGGAGAGGAGGGATGGCAGAAGAGCAGGTTCAATATGAGCAATAAAAGGCTCTTCAGATGTAACCTCAGGATTGAGATGTGTACATGAAAATTCATAAAGAAACCCATTATTTTGTATGCTGAGTTTAAAGATAATTTTAAATGGGATATGAAAAAATAAACACATTATAAAATGTTAAGGAGGGTGGTGAACACATTCTGCTTCCTGAGCCCTCTCTATCAGAAAAGAAATGGTTCTAATGTCTTCTCAAGTTGACTTGATGCTTTTCAAAGTGCTCATTGTGCTGTAAGAGCAGAGATCAGTAAGTGAAGAATTCACTGGCAATATTTGGCGTTGGTTACTTAGTGAGAATTGGTACACAATTCTCCCTCTGGAAGGGATACACCTGGCAAAAGGAAGACACAAGGATGCCTTTCAGTGCTTGTGCTGTACTCGAAGACAGCAAAAGAAACATCATAATGAACAGAGCCCAAAAACAGCAATGGTGAAGAGGCCTCTAATCTTCTAAGAATAAAGTTCTGTGGCTATCAACTAGACCAGTTAACGACCAAGCACAGGCATACTTTAAAATATATGGTGGAGGGAGAGTGGTTGGTTGTGACTTCACAACAATTTCGAGCAGCAAGGACCAGAGCTCATTCTCCTTGCTTTCTTTCACTCTGAGCTTCCAAACTGAGGGACCACGTTGAAGCAGGCTACGTGATAAGCTGGGGAGGAACAGGGAGGCAAGAGGATGAACTTTGGCAAACAAGGATGCAGCGTTAGACTCTACCTCAAACGTTCTCCTTCTCCCTTTCCAGGATGCTATGGCTCTTTGAAGATTTTGATATAATTTTCAATGCTGCAACCTGATCACATTGAACTTGGCTCTGGGATAAGCATCCTTTGGTTTCTTCCTGCGTGTTTTACCTTTGTTTTGATACATCTGCGTGGGAAGTCAGCCAAACCCTATGAATCAATCAGAAGTGCAAAAGAGAAAATGTTAGGAGGGTTTTCCTTAACCAACTGTAGACAGAAACTGCCGGATAAACTCTCATGCTCTCATTCTTGTGGCTCTGAGGTTGGTCAGTTCTGAAACACAAACCATAAGGCTTCTCTGAGAAAACCACGGGGTTGAGCACTCTACGGCAGTCAACGAGGTAATGCACCCTTACATCAGATTTTCCCATTTCCTGTTCAGATCTCCACCACTTCTTCCTTCCCACTGCTACTTTCTGTAAAATTCACGTATACAGAAGACTGTCTTAGAACCTGCCTTCAGAGTCCGAGGTGGATGGCTCATGGAAAATCTAAGGTCATAGAAAAGCAAGGGAGAAGACTTTGCAGAATGTTTGTAGGGAGTTGTAATGACTTTACAGCATTATGTTTCCTCTCAGAGATACTGGAAAGTTTCCTCATTCATTAGCTAGGGACCTTAACCAACTACAGGATACTTGAAGGCTTTAGAACACTGATGTGGTATTCACTCACATTGTTTCAACTTTAAGCCTGGAAACTATGCTAACACATAGGTCTGAAAACTCCAGACCATGATGTATGTAAGTCTGGAAAGCTATCAACCTGCCCCTCCCTTTTATGTCATTGGGGCACACACATAAAGATCCAAACACAATGGCTGTCTGGCCTTTTGACAGAGGGGTGTCTGTACTTGTAACATAGAGGCAATGACACATGATTTTTTCTCATTTCAAAAACACTTTCTCCTAATCTCTGAACATACCTTGACAAAGTTTGAGAATCCACCCAGTTCTTTTTGTAGGGTGCCCTGCAACAACAAACAATACGTGTTTGGGGTTCACAGATGTTGTTTACAAATTCCTGTGTGTGACATAGCTCCGTTTCTGATAAACAAGTTATAAAACCTCAAAGCTCTGGCATAGAGGATATAAAAATTAGACAAAATATATGAGGCAAATATGACTATCAACAAATTTTAATCACTGATGTCTTCAGACTTGTCACGAGTCAGTAGTATTATGCCTGGAAATTTTTAAGGTTTGAGACAATTTTTTTTTTCAGAAAAACTCCATCTATGTGTGACTTCTTTACCAAGGAAATTTGAAGTATGCAAAGCAGTTTGTACAAATTAGACACTGTTGAGAACTATGCAAAATTATTAATCAGAAATTTTATTCCACCCTTAACACTTTAAATCCTATACTTATTACTCTAAAATGTATGTATCTGTATTTAATAGAAGATCCCTAAACTTAAATTAATAATGAAAATCATTATAGCTAGCACTGTCGGCCATTTTCTATGCCATGAGCATTCTGCTTGGTGCTTTGCATATATTATTCTATTTAATTTCACACGATTGTGTGAGCTAGATCCTGATATTATCTCTGTTTTGTAAGTGTAATTACTCAGTCACAGAAAGATTAGGAGCTTCCAAAATAATGTCCAGGTTGTAAATCACAGAACAGTGATGAAATGTATTCCAAGAACCAAGATCAAAGGATAATTGCATCATATTTCTCTGAGGTGTATAACAGCAATCGTGCCTTTCCAATGAAGTAAGATGAAATAATATCAGTTGATGTTCTAAACTAATTTCAGTTCATTGTAAGGGTCTCTCAGTAGTTGTAAGGTGTTATTTTACTAGATTGAGTCATAATAGGAACAGTGAAACCAGACCCTCATATGCATATGTAAATGTTTAAAATAGAACTTTATTTTCTGCTAGAGTTTATACCTTATTATTATATCAAGAACAAATGTTTGCATGCTTTAGTGGACTAGCTTGTCGTTGCCTTGCCAGATGCTCAAAAGTACACAGAACTTGAAGCATTCTTGCAAATGTTTCCTGCTTTGAAATCTGGTCATGCTACTCAAAGTTGCATTTCATTTCTCTCGACTCACATGCTCCTCATGTTTGACAAAAGGGCCTCTAGGTCGTCAAGCTTACTCCACAAAGGGGACTTCTTAGAACCTCTGTAGGATCCTTGTTGATCTTCAGAGATCATGCCTTCCCAGCTGTTCCCTCACCACCTGGCTGTGGTCCAGCGAGATGATGCAAAGTTGAGCAATGGAACTGTGCTGAGGGAAGGAGGTCACAGAGGTCACAGAAACTCATGTAAACAAAGCTATGACTGGCTTTTGGAAAGCAAGCTGAGCACTGTCCTCCACAGAGAGGGCACATATCCATAAAACAATCAGAGGGGGAGGTTTTTCTTGTTAATGACATAAATTATTTCAATAATTAATGCATTTTGTAATAGGATCAGGGCAGGACATTAAAATAGGTATGGACCAAGCTTTAATGGTCAACACTACCATTTTTTCACCATTGGGTATGGAATATCCCTATGGTCCTCATCTGATGTGGAGGTGTCCATCTTGTTACCAGTCTTAGCCCTCATGACTTGGTGTTCTGAATTTCATTTCAGCCAAAATTAACATAGTGCTGTTTCCTACATCTTGTCCTGTCACCATAGGATCTAGTCTGTAGTTGGGATGTATTTCACAGTCGATATGCTAACTAGGTTTAGCATTTAGAAACTCAGAAATAATTTGTTATGCCAAAAACCAAAGTTAGGTGAAAGAATTACAATCTATATTTGACACCGGAGCAACTCCGTTTTGCAAAAAGTGCTAATTTTCACCATCTCTCCACACATAGCCATGGCACTGTATATTCCTGTGATCCCTGGAGATGCTTGAAAAGTCAAGTCCTTAATGCATTGCTCATTTTACTGTATGGTCCACCATCATTTGATCTGCAGTTCAGCCTCCACTGAGCAGTAACTCCCAGTACTAACTCATGAAGGTCTGAGTCTTTCTAATCCTTTCTAACTGTCCATTTGGATTTAGTCAATGTTAGTTCCAATCTTTCTTCCAACGTTCCTTTTATCACGATGAGAGCATGAGACAGGAAAGAGGGAAGGAGCATTGAGAAAAGCAAACTCTATTGCCCCCAAACTCCTGAACTTTATAAAATTATATTTTAATTAGTAATATGGAATATTTCTATATGAGACAAAAATCATAATCAGTTAGGCTCAGAAAAAAAGTGAAGTATCTATCTCAGAATCTTATCCCCATGAAGAAGTGCATAGAACCTGAAATCAACGGGAGGCTCAGTCCTCAACTCTTCTCATGTAGAGTGCGGGCTTGATTAACTTGTTACTGTCTGTGTCTCAGTTCTATGAATAAAAAGATTGCTCCAAATGTAAATTTAGGGCATAGAGAGATGGCTCTGTGATAAGAATACTATCTGATCTCTGCAAAGAACCTACATTCAGTTCCTTGTATGTAAATATCATCTAATGAATGTCTATAATTCTACTTCCAAGAGAATCCAACACTGGTATAATAAGCATACAGGTGGTACACTGGTTTTCATGAATCACACAAAACACATTAAACAGAGATGAAGCGATTTAAATCAAATTCTAAGATATATGAGTCTATGTGTGACTATATTTTTGTAGTAGTATACAAGTAAGGTTCTAAAAGATGAATTGAAACCAAAGAGAGAAAGCAAGCCGTTAATAACCTGACAGACACATCTTTGTCCTTAAGAACTCTCTACTGCGTGATACAGCCAGTGGTGGGCATCCCTTACTCCTGTGTGTTCCCTCACCCAAAACAGACTTCATCCATGGTCTATGCTGTTATCACGAAGCTTCTGCTGCCTGCTTTCTGATCTCTTGCCAGCTCCTCATCCAAGATTTTAGTCCTCTACTTCAGACTTGAATCATCCATCTCTAACTGCCTTGCCTTCCTAAATTCCCCTGTCAAATCATATCCCATTTCTTTCACATAAGCTACTCTTCTCAACCTAAAAATATTTTTCTATCTTCATCTCCCGAGGAAGCTAAGGTGCAAGTTCTTCATGAAGCCTTACCCATCTTCCCGAGACATACATGATATACAAATACTCAGACACACGCAAGTTCACATGCACTAGTGCATTCTTCCACTTATTCCCTTACCATGCCACAAAGATTCTGAAGAGGAAGTGGATCCCTGTATGGAATCCATGAGTGGACTTCAGGCAGTCAAAAGCCTTGTAAATATTTCAATCATACTTACCTTGCTTTTCCAAACTAACTATTTGGATTTAATCATATCATCAATAGGATCTGTGATCCTGGTGAGTATAATAACCACTGATGTAGCTCTAGGGCAGAAAAGGTCATTGTGTGGCAATATCATCACTGGAGTCACTGTTACTATTGCTGTCTCCTGAGCCTCCAATGACACTAAATCCGCAAAAGGTCCTGAATGAGTGATGAATTGAAGTTGCAGTTAAGCAAAGGGTATTGGAAACTGTGGTCACAATGCTACATGATGAAAAGTGACATCTCTAAGACAGGAAGGGCTTTCCTTACCCAGCTGCCAGCAGATAGAGCTTGGTTGGTGTGCTTCACAGTTTGCTAATAATTTTCTCCATACAGGAATTAATTATAGCATAATAGAATTTAATAGCATTTGTTCTTAATTCTCCCCTGATCTGCATTCTGCTGTTTGCTCTCATTTGTTCTGATAAGGTCCATTGTCTCTAATGTTGTTTCACAAAGGGCAAGAAATAAATCAACGGTATTTAGCTCTTCTAACCATCTGGTCTGGCAAACATCCCAAAATTAATGTTTAAATCTGGGTGCAGTTCATGTACTTTGTCTTGTCTTGAGGAAGATCTCTGGAGGCAGAAAATGAGGGGGAGGACCTGCCCTTGTAATGCATAAAGACATTTGAGTTTTGGGTACTTATCACTGCTTCTAATGCAGATTTCCGCTGTAGGCTGCATTGCTGGTCATTCTTAAGGTTCATGCTTAGGATGTGTTATGCTTTAGAGACAGAGTTAGCAAACTTTTCTCACAAATGCTCAGAGGTCAAATATTCCAAGCATTTTAAGCCATCCAGTTTCTTTTACAGTCATTCCACACTGCCAAGAAAAGTCAGCACAGACCCTTACAGGCAAAGAACTATAAGAAGTACACCAACAGAAGCTTTCTACAAAAGTGAACACGAAGGCAGAGTTTGTTGACCTTTAGGGAAAGGAATTTTGAAAACCATTAATGAACCACTTAATAATTTCTAAATTCCCATGGTGTGGCAGGAAAGTATCCAGTGATGTTATCTAGTCACATTTACAATCTGCAAAGCAAGCTTTTGAGCACCAGGCCGAGGGATTATCTTGAAGATCTGAGAACAGGTTTAGTCACTTGTGCAACTTTTCTTCATATGGAAGACTTAACAAAACTTCATAATAGGATTCTATCAAAGACCCTCCACTAGAGTCTACTTGACATTGCTACCAAAATAGAAAGAAAGAAAGAAAGAAAGAAAGAAAGAAAGAAAGGAAGGAAGGAAGGAAGAGAAAACAGTTCACATGTTCTGAATGTCTGCTTTGGGAAGCAAGTGCCATTTAAGTTTATCCTTTTTTGCTAGTCATAGCTGTTCTATCAAGTAGGCATCACCACAGAACTATTTTCTAGTGAACAAATATGAAGCATAAAAATATTGTATCACTTTTTGAAAGCTATACTGCCAGTTATTTTCACCGCCAGGTTTTAAAGCTTTGAGGATGTAAAATGAGCTTCGAGATACTAAAATAGACAGGTTTAATAAGTTATCCTATTGTAATTTGGGAAGGGGTCTAAGATGCCTTTACCAATGTTTTCAACAACAAAGCAGCATGACTCATTGGGCTAGGTCAGGCAAAGGTCTTCAACTTCCTCCTGCTTCTCTCAGAGTGTCTGCTTTGTGGAAGTAGTTGTCATGGAAGAAGTTTAGCTAGCCAAGAGAGGTTGCATGTGAACATTAAAGGAGTCAACAGCCTGGTTGAGTGCCCAGCCAGCAGCCAAATCATAAATGAACTATCGTTCATAGTTAATGCACTCTTCAAGTGACTCTGGCCCAGCTCCTTATCCAGCTACAGTTACATGAGAGAGTCCACAAAACTTCCAGACTTTCAGCCACAAGTTCAAGAATAAAATATGATGGTATAAAGATTCTTTCCTTTGCCTTCACACATTCAATTAGTGGTCAAGGGTCTATCATCTCTATGATATCTTTTCACCGTTGACCCTTTCTGCTAATCTATCACCACTCAGACTTTTATTTTGAACAAACGAGAAAACTTTCTGTTTGTATTCAGAACTACTATTGCTCAATACCACTTCTTTGAAAAATAAATCTTTCTATAGCGCATGTATGATTCTAAGGGTCCCTCTGTGTAAAGAACACCAGTAGTGGCATGTGCCATTAGTAATGCTACACTTTAACCAGTGCAATGAGCTTGTATCACTAAAGGTCAGAAAAGGCCTTGCAGGTGTGAAAACTTGACCCATGGCCATTCACTGAATTAAGAATGCTATTCTGTAATACACATTTTTAAAACTTCCACACCCTGTTCTAGCCTGCTTTGCTCACACACACACACACCCCGTTCTATTTTCTCCTGCACTGCCAGCTCCTGTGTTTACCATCTGTGGCAGTGAGATCAGAGAGGATGGGGCTTATGGAAAGAGAGTCCGTGCTTAGACAATGAGTGAATTTGGACAGTGAGCAGAACAAAAGAAACAAAATTATTATAGATCTTTTAAGGTAGACACCTGACACTGAAAGCCTAAAGTCAGGTGAGGGCACTGAAAGAAAAGAAGGATCTACCAAGTACGAATCCAACCTTCTTACTCACTCCCTGAGTAACTCAGTTCTCTTTTGTGGTGGTTTGAATATACTTGCCCCAAGGAGTGACACTCTTTGGAGGTATGGCCTTGTTGTAGTAGGTGTGGCTTTGTTGGAGGAAGTCTGTCACTGTGGGTATGCACTTTAAGACCCTTGTCCTATATGCCTAGAAGCCAGTCTTCTCTTGTCTGCCTTTGGATAAAGATGTAAAACTCTAAACAACTCCAGTTCCATCTCTGCCTGGATACTGCCATGTTACTACCTTGATGATAATGGACTAAACTTCTGTAAGCCAGCCCCAGTTAAATACTGTCTCTATAAGAGTTACCTTGTTCATAGTGTCTGTTCACAGTAGTAAAGCCCTAACCAAGACATTGGACTTATTATTTTTCATATTAGACTGGAAAACTCCCTTCTTGGGCACCACACTCAGCTGAACTTTGCTGGGAAAAACGTGAAGCTTAAAATGCATGTGCCCCACTGTCACTCAGGAATCTTGTGTCATGCTTTTCCCATTGTGAGTCATATTCTGATATGTTTGAGTGTAAAATATCCCCCAAAAGGGACGTGAAACACACGCTTACATAGGCCCAGCCAGTGGGGCTGTTCTAAGATGTTATGGGACCTTTGAGACAGAACTCCCAATGGCCATAGCTCACTAGGGTTATTGATTACACCCATCTGCAGTTTCAATACAGTCTCCTGATCCTGTTTGTGTCACTGTGAGAACTCTGCTATATGTTCTTGTGATACCATGTTGACCTATTCCTTCTGAAAAATAAGTTGAAATAATATTTTCTTCCCTTAAGTTGTTTGCCTAAAGTATTTTGTCATGGCAACGAAATGTAAAACATCCTCTCACATTTCTGGAACATTCCAAACCTTCTCTAACATCACACACAGAACACTTAATTTCACTTAGCCTGTTGACCTGAATTCCTATTTAAAAGGATAAATTAAAACAATGTAACAAACAACGTTCCCAGCTGTCATCTCTGCCTGTAACAGTAGTTGTGCGCCCATGTCTTAGAGCCTTCCTTCCGTCATGTCCTTACAGCATTTGGTACCAAGGGTTCTATCCTAGGTCTTTTGCAAAGGGCTACACAGTCCCTTGTCTTTTCAAGGCCAATGTCTTGCAAATCTTTCTCACTTCTTGTGTTACCTCCACCTTTTGCTCTTCTCCAGTTTTTCATAGCTTGCATGCATGACGCCATCTGTTCCCTGGCAACCAGGACGTCAACCCTTGACGTAGTCACACCCCTGCAATTCCGCCTTCTTCACCAATACTTCTCTATCCCACTCTCTCCACATTGTTTGCATTCAGAGTTTGCGGTTCCCTCATCCCTTTCTCTGGAACTCCTTCTCATGTCTTCCTCCCCTACTCTCCGGGAGAACCCTTCATGGTCACCATTGACGCCTATATTTCTAAATTCAACGACGGGATCTCAAAGTTACTATATCACCTCGCTCTCCTTGGGGTTTGATCAGGTTGAAACTGAGTTGGTTTTTTGTTGTTTTTTTTTAAATCTGGCTGAGAAGATGTCACATTCTCCCAGTTATCAGTGTACATTTATTTCATTAGCTCCGTTGCCATTCTCTCCTCGCTGTCTCCACCTCCAACACAATAGAGAACCCAAAGCTCAGTCCTCAAACTCTTCTCACCTCTTTGTGGCCTTAGCCTGTGATGTGAATCATAATTTATACGGTGAGACATATATTGCTAATCTATAATTATTTTTATTTTGTTGTCTTATGGGCACCACAGTATCTAACACCTACAACTGGCCATCTCCCAGTCTCTAGGAGTCCCCTCTTCCTGATCCTTTACTAAGATTTGAAGGTCATCTGCCACTCTTTCCTCAGTGACCTCTCATACTTCGTATGTTATTAGAGCCTATTAGTTCTATCTTGGTAATGTTTCTAGGTTCCAGTTTCCTCCCCATGCATTTGCTTCTGCTATTGACCTCCTTCCTAACTCATGGGTGTCCTTCTTCATTTGCCCTCAGACTCTCAAGTCCAGTTTCAATGCACTTTGAATCTTGAATTGTGTTCTTTCATCAGACAAGTAGTAGGTGGCTAAATACTCTTTCCTAATGCAGGGCAATAGGAGTTAGCATCAGTTTCTTGTCAAACACACATTTGTTACGGCAACATGCCAACATTCCACACAGTGCTTTGCTCCATACTGCAGCGTTCAGTAGGTAAGGTGCATTGAATGTTTTGCTTACTTGTGGTATTTTTAACATAGTATAGAATTATCTGGTTATAGCCCCAGTGTAAGCAGAAAAAATGTGTTTCCTGTGAGATCTTCATAGAGCTCACCCCTTTTACAAAACCTTAACACCACTCATCTGTGGCTTATTTTACATACTTCCAAAGCACTTAATATAAGCCAGCTCATGTACTATGGCCGCAAAACCAGTCCTAATGCTTCATACTACTGGCTCCTGTGACAACAGTTAGGGTAAAAAGGTGACCCAAGGAGATGTGACAGAAGGCATGCCTAACACACAGGGCAGTTGGTCCACTCATAACCAAAAAGCTAGCTTTGTTTTCACAACATATCTAATCTACTTCATACAGTGCCTCTCTGAGCCCCTTTGAAGTGATTGTGTGGAAACAGATTCAAAACAGATTCCCATGTCCCACTCACAAACCCTTTTACCTGAGCCATTGATCTTCTATTCATCATTTTTCTTTTAATTTATGCTCCCTTTGCTCTACTTTCAGTACACAAGTGAAAACGAGTTTGACGTTACTGATGTTCTGCTCTATCCCAGTGTGCCACTTTGCTGTGCCTCTGGAAAGGTGACCTTTCCTCTGAAGGAGCAAGGACATAAATAATGTTGGTAGCATCTCCCCTATGCCTTTGTTGGAATATCTTAACAAATGAATTTGCAAACTCTTAATTTAAGCACTTAGTATATCAAAATGCATAAAATATAGCTTTTAGTATGTGCATTTGCATATTTACATGTTTTTAAAACTAAAGAGAAAATACATAATATTTGGGTATAGTTTATGAAAATGATTTTCACAAGTTACAGATGTCCTGATAACTCATAAGTACTGAAACTATATAAGGTCATCTCTAATGAGTGAAAACATTTTTTATTTCACACTTCCCACATCATTTTGCTCTGCTTACAAAATTGCTTGAGATATTTTAATATTAAACAAATAAGTGGTAGTTTCTTTTAACTATCAGAACTGCATAAATATCTTCTTACACACTCTGACATTGCTAAATTTACATTTGACAAAACGGTGCTAGGAATCTTTAAGGCGGTAAGAGAAAGGCCATGCTTATGACTTAGAACTTAAAGAGTAAATTTGTGCTTTTCTAATCATTGTAAATAACTCTATTTCTCTATGACAGATGTCCTTGTAAGATATTGTCAATGGAGTGAAAAATATTTTAACAACTGTATTCGAATTTTAGGACACTCTCAGGGTAGAGCACAGATGAAGAAGTATAGTTCATTATTTCAAAAGCATTTTCAAAAACTTACAGAATTCCAGAATTCACCGGGAAAATTAAATCCTGATTTTAAAACTTCATATTAATTATTTGCACACATAGCAATGTAACCTTGACCTCTATTTTTGATGTGTACAGCTATCTCAAATGTTTTCTTTATAATCACGTTAGAAGAAAAAGGGAAGGCAACCATCTTAACTGTCAAATTCCTCATAATAGACATGTACTTCTCATGAAAGTACAATGTTATAGAGAAAACAGAACTAAAAGTATTCTGTAAGACCATCCATGAAAGTTGAGGAAGACTTAAATTTAATTGAAAGAGACTTTTTTTAACCTCTATCATCACTATTAGCTTCAAATAAGATTTGGAAAATGAAAGTGCATTTTTTAACTGGACAATGTCTTGATTACTATTGTTGTTGTGATCAGTTACCCTGGCCACCCCTCCACCCAAAAAAAACCCCAAACAAAACCACACTTAGCGATAAAAGCATTCATTTGGATGTACAGTTCTAGGGAGACCTAGTCCATGGTTACTAGTAAGGCATATAAGCAGGATGTGAGGTTGGACTGGTAGTTGGGAAGCAGGGAGATCACATTTGGTCTGGCCCAGAAAGCATGGAGAGAGAGAGAGAGAGAGAGAGAGAGAGAGAGAGAGAGAACAGAAAGTGAGACTAGTCTAACCCTCCCTCCATGGCTTCCCTCTTACAAGGCTCCACTTTTTGAAGGCTGCAGTACTTTGGCAAAAACTGGGAACCAATTGTTCCCATACATGAGTCTACGGGGGACATTCAAACAGTAAGCAGAAGGAAGGCAGCACACAAACAATAAAATGCAGTCTGATGAACTTTAATACCGACGATTCTAACACTTTTTAAACCTTGATAGTGTTATCCAAGATCCACAGTAATTGTGCAGCAGGCAAATTGTCTGACAGTAGCATGGACTGCTGGATAATTCCCTTTTTCTCCACAGTAAATTCACCTTAAACATTCACAGTAGTATCAATCACTAGAGTATTTTAAGACAATACATTCTGTGGCTTTATCTTTAAAGAAGGCTTATTAGACACGTAAAATAAATAGGCAACTATTAAGAAAATGAGTCTCAAGACACAATGAATAAATCTCAATTTCTCAGGTGGGAAAGGTTTTACTAAAAGGAGAAGCATGAACATGGGAAAGTATATTGCAGTAAATTACATTTTCCAAAAGGTCCCTCGTATAATAATTTAGTTAATTATTTTATTTCAAGACACAGTACCACTTTCCATTCAGTTGTTTACTTATTTGTTTGTTTCTTTGTTTTGAAGATGTCTCTTGATGCACTGCTGAAGCTGCCCTTGAACAGCAGACTCTGCTGTCTCAACCTTCTGAGTAGCTGGAAGTATACAGAAGTGGACAAACTCATGTTTTATTAAAAGTAAAACCTGGTAGTCAGCCAAACACTGATGACAAATACAGCATCATTAACTGCACTGAGCTAAGGAAGAGAGAAGTCTTGTAGCACTTCTAATTTAAATGTTCCCCCACCTCGTAGTCCAGATCATTCTGAATCCCAAATGGGAAACATTTTCTACTCCTGAACTGTGTGAATTTGTCTGTCTGAACTTTTGTTAAAGTGTCTAAAGAACTTTATTTACAGGGAAATGTTGGCTGTGTTTGTTCTGATGAGGGTTACCGATAGCCTTAATTAAGAAAAGGGTTTTCTGTGTGGATAGGGGAGAAGGAAGAACACATAAGTGCCTCACCGCTGCTGCTGCTGCGTTCGCAGTGACTCTCAGCAATTCTAATCCCCTTGGATTTTTTATCTACCAAAACAGCTTGGGCCCATCAGCAAATTGCAGTGGCATATGGTCCAGGTTTACGGGTAATCTGGCACATGATTAAGGCAAGGGAGATGCCACCCTTTAGCAAATACTGAAAATATCATGAAAAAAAAAAAAACTTGGTGAGGCTTCAAAAGTCAAAGTGATAAAGTTATAATTATTAAATTGTTCCCCAAACCACTACTTTTGATATTTTTTTTTTCCGAATTAAAATTTTCATCCAAGACAGAAACTTACTGGAGACATTTTGAAGAAAACGAAAGTCAGTACCTAAGGTATTCAGAAGTGGTTCTCTTTCTGAGTCTAGAATCACAACTGTTTATTGCGTAGCTTGTAATAATCTTTAGGAGCCCACGTGGCTGCAAACCCAGCCTGCAGTTGGAGGACGGTCAAGCTTCCACCCCGTGTAATGATATTACCATTGACCATATTGTATTGAGATATTCCAGCGAAACAATTTAGACCTTTCAGAGAAAGACATGATGTGACAATTAATGCAATGGCCAGTGCTGCCTGAAATGCCCTGCCCGGAGTTCTCAGAGTGTAGCAAATATGTAACTACAAATTTTAGCCCTAGAGGAGCAATGGTACCATCTGGAAAGAGTTTAAAATGTATCAATGTTAAGAAACCTCAGATCCAGGCCTCCATGTTGCTATTGCAGATCACAGTCATATTCCACAATGTCAGGGCAGCAGGTCAACATGCCAGGCACGGCACAAATGACAGTATAGAGACTGAACACAACCTTCTGGAAACTCCATCTCAAAGTTTGGGAAAGAAGAAAGCCTTGCATTACTTTTTTTGCTCTAGAAAGACTGGATAGGCTTGTATAGTAAAGTAAGAAATCCATACTAGTTTTTCAGGCAAAATTCTGTCCTAGTAACTTAAGAACATGTGTATTCGTCCATCACTTCCTTCCATTTCTCAGGTGTACCCCAAACAGCTAATATGCAAGAGTGTAATCTTTTTGAGAGGACTCTTGACATTTCTCCCATTTTTTCATATGCAACACTAGTAGGGTTACTGTCCTAAATATCCATCTACCATTCATGAACATAGGAGGATGTGTGTGTGCCTGTTCATGATTCTCTCCTCCAGCCAGTGAGACAGTTTTCTTTTGAAGATCCTGAGTATCAGCTTCCATCTGCATTTAAATAGCCATAGAAGTTACAGGTGTGGCCCATACTTACTGACAATCTGACTATCCTATTTATAGATTAACTTTCATAACTGTGAGGTTCCTGAGTCTAGCAGCTAATATTGGTTTTCAATTTGACAGGACCTAGAATCATCTAGGACAAAAACTCCAGGCATAGTCATGAGAAATGATCAAGATTAGGCTCACTGCTTGTCATTACTATGAGAGTTTTCCTCATTGTGTTGTCTGAGGTGGAAAGACCTACTCAAAAGTTGGTCAATGGCGTTCTCTGGGCTCAGCCCTAGACTTGGTAAGAAGACAATGCTAGCTGAACACTAGCGTTCACCACTCTTTGCTGCCTGACTGTGGACACCATATGACTAAGGCATGTGTCTTGCCCACATGACCAATATGCTTCTCATACCAAGACTTCCTCCTTACCATGGACTGTACCTTCCAACTGTCACCCAAAATAAACACTCTCCTCTAGATGGTTTTGGCACAGCAACAAGACAAGTAACTAAGACTCTGAGCAACAAATTAAGTAACAGAAGAAAAACATATAAAACTTGTTACCTCATTTGACTTAATGTCATTGTAGTCTTCAGAGTTACAATGAAACAGAAGCAAGTTTGCAGGTAATTTTATTAATCCAAGCATCAGAGTCTCAACTCTAGCACACTATTATATTTCTTATACTATAGCCTGGTGAGGAACAAAGACATTCATAACCAAATAATTTTATATACATTTTGTGCATACATACACATGCATTAAATGTTCCCAAACTTGTAATAATACCTATTCTATAAAAGACTGGCCAAATAGCTTTATCTTCTACTCTTTCACCTTACAAAAATATTAGTGGTATTCAAGTTTCTAGAAACTTCCCTTACCCACAAGCTTTTTCATGTTTCTCCCGTTTTCTCCTCAGCATTGGTTAATACAAAATTCCATATTGATCTATCTTTGCTATAGCATTCATGTGAGGAGGAAATGTATTTTATTTCATTCTTAGCAAAGTCATTGTAAAAATTCCAGCTGGGAAAAATCAACTGGTGAGTACTTGGCCAACTGCAAAATCACCATAGCAACATGGTCATCTCGATCGTGTTAAGACCTCTGGGCTTTGAGGGTGCCAACAGTATCTAGCAGTGTGAGCTGACATAGTGAGCAGGCCTGTGAGATTCAAGACTACTCTGATAAATAGTTGAGTATCTGTACCATTTGGAAAACCCCAACAACCATAAATCAGCCATAAGTTCTTTGCATCGGAGCAAACCATTGGGTCGGGAAAGCTTGGAAATGCATTTGATGAAGGCAGGAAGGAGGAAGGAGAGAACAAAGGATGACAGGATCCTGCCCAACAGTGGAAGGATTCAAGTCACCTCCCCCGTCTGCCAGTACTGGAGTGGACTTTGATGACTTACATGGAAAGTTATTTAGGTGGAAGAGAGCTACTTTGCAGTCTGGAATTTTAAAGTAAAAAGAATGTTTTTAAGATCACAGCATGAGAAAGCTGTAGGACAGGGAGGATTCTGTGTAAAAGATTTGAGAGTGATTTTCCTGAATTCCTTATGAGTTGGTTGAGGTATAGAGCCAGAAAGGCCAAAGAGCCACTAAGACACAAAATCCCAGGGCAAACCCAGAGATGAGATAAAACAGCAAGTTTGGGTGAGATGAGTGTCTAATAGACACAAGTTTTTTCTAATACAGACAAGACCAGAAGGCCATGCTCTACAGGCTTGGCTCTGTCTACTCCAGGTATTTCTCCACTCTTCTACCCATCTAATTCATGTTGTTAATAACTTTGTTTCTCACCCTCTTGTGACTTGAAATGTACTGACTCTTCCATCTTAGCCTCCCCTCCATCTCCTGTTGTCCCCATTTCTCATGTGCGAAATCACCTTCACCCCAATCAGGCCTTTGACTCTTCCTCCCTTATTTGTCTCCTTCTATCGCACATGCTTACTGTAGCCTCAGTGTGAGTGATACCACAAGCCCTCCTACTCAAAATGTATAGGATGGGAATATATCACCAAACTGGTTTTCTCTATATCACTACAAGTTAATGGTGGCTTGTTGGCCCTTAACATTTCCAGAAAATCCTGTTGTAGGTTCCTAATGAACTTATCTCTCCCTCAACAGATTATCCATTCTTAACTGCTTTCCAAAAGCATTTCTTCTGTAATCTCATCCTTCACTCTCAGCCAGAGGTCCCCAGCTCACCTTCTACAAAGAAGAAAAGCTACAACCCAGTAAAAATAATTTTACATTTCCCCACCCACATTTTCACTATATTTGTACTCTCTCTCTCTCTCTCTCTCTCTCTTAATCCCTCTGTTTCACATAGAGTGTTCATCCTGTCTCTGCAAGCAAATATTCTTTCCATATTCATCCCTAACTACCTCTGAGTCTCTTCTCTTTTAAAATAGTCAAGAAAGGATTTGTAGCCAAGGACTCGGTATTTCACCACTCACTCCTACCATAGCACTGCATGCGCAGATAGCATGGCCAGGCATTCCAAGTTCTCTGACACTCTCTCAGATTCTATCTGATTTTCTGTCAAACACACTAAAAATACCACCTTTTAACTCTTGAATCTATACTATCTTAAATGCTAATACAATCATCTTCTCCCTGGTTTTGTTCTCTAACCCTTATATCTTCCCAGTCCTGTAGCCCATGACGCTTATTCTTTCTTTCAACTCCCTTGACTCCGGGAGTCCAGCCACACCCTTCACCAGTTATTTTTCTTAGACTCTTTTGTAACCTCCAGTTCTCCAACTGTATAAAATATCTAGCATCACTCCAGGGCTGGTCTTAATCCAGTCTTTTTTGGATAAAAGTACTCAGGCTGGTGGGTGGTGTCAACTGCTGTCCTTCTCAATTGCACATCTCCAGCAGGGATGGCTCCCTTGACACTTACATGAGACTACTTGCAGGTATTTACACTGCAAGTCTCAAAGTGATGCTGTAAATAAGACCTATCTCAGCTGAATGCTCTACCCCACCCCCAGATTGCTTTCTTTCTGTTGGCTGCTCCATGCAGGAGGATAGCAGCATCCCACTTATTGTTGAACTCAGAGATCTGAATGTCACCTCTGACCTATTTTATTCCCTTGCTCTCCTACTCATATTAAATTGTGCTCACTTTTACTCTGACCTGTCCTCACCTACACTGATCTGGCTACCTTGCTTTGGAACCATTCTTGTTTTTAACTGTCCTATACCAACAGCCTATCAAATGCTCTTCCTAGCTCAGTTCCAATCGCATTTAACCCATGTGTCACCATCCCCTGTGTCTTCCTGTGTCTCGTACTTACCAGTAAATCCGTAGTGACTTCAGGCATGGGCTTTCGTAAATTCACCTTAGTTTGCCTGCCCAGCCTGTACACCCACACATTACTTATACTTAAAAAGGAATTCCTGGTGTGAGCCAAGCTTCTCCTGCTCTGTATGTTTCTTCCTCTCCTTGGAAAAACTCTCTTTAACACCTTCCTCATCCACATCAATCGCACTTGCTCTTCCTGTCTGCAAACTCTGAGAGGTTTCCAGCAGGATTAGCTGCGCTGTGTTCGCTGCACCATTGGCCGTCTTCCCTCCTAGAGCTCATCATCTGGTGGTGCAATGTTGTTGTGCATATCTTCTGTTAATCTTTAAGCTAAGATTAAGTAAGACATCATTGCTCCCATCCTGCACAAATAGGTATTCTATAGCTTGTTAAGCAAATTACTTAGTGGCTATCAGCTAATTAAAAATCTTTTTTAGCATAACAGGCAAGATACAACTGAGAAAACCAGAAAATATTAGTAAATATTTTAAAATTTTGTATTGATATATAAATATTTTAAATATTTATAAACAGTGCACGAAAACTTGTTTTTAAAAAGTTAGTTTATTTTTCTTAGAGTTGATTTAAAAATCATGTGGAGATTCTTCCTTCTTTCGTGCTTGATTATTGTGCTCAACTGTCTGCGTGCCTTGGCCTTGGAGAGGTTGCGGCTGTGCAGTAATTCAAGCCTTTGGAAATGTACAAAAGTCATGATAAGACTTATTTTCCCCTTTAACCACCTGCCTGCTTGCTGAAATGTTTCACTCTCCTAACACTTGTGTATTAAATAATTTTTAGTTAAATAATATTTTATAAATTCTAAGAATATGTTTATTTTTCACATTCAGAAGATAAGTAATAATTTCCCTTTTTTTTCTTTAGCTCATTTGTGAAATAAAACGCCTTAAAATTTGTTTAAATAAAAGCATTAAAAACATAAAGGTCTGTGATCAATGTAGGAAAGAGAAGATTCTAGCTTGAGCCATTGTATTCCAGTGGGGAAGTATGAAGTGGACAGTATCAGGAAGGGTAGAATTCGGGATCCAAGAGGTGATTTGAGATAACATTGAATAATGGGGTGATGTATGCTTATTGCCTATAGTAACAATAACTACCCAAGAAAACTCTACCGAAACATGTCATGTTCCAGTTGGAAAGTGAGAGAAGCTCATGAGAAGGAACAATAACCACAAAACATCTTGCTTCCAGAGACTAAGCCTTCCCAGACTCTCTCCATGAAGAATTCTAACTTTTGTCCATCCTCCACCACTTTGACCTCCCCCATCTGCTGCTCATAACTGTGCAAGGTGCTGGACTAAGAAAGAAGGACTACATATTTTCAAGTCAGATTTTAGGACTGATGTGTCCGATCATGCCTTAACCTTAAATGTTGTATGACAAGTTTTATTTTTAGGAAACTCAAAATGTGTTACTCCCAGTAAGCTTTAGGTAAGCTAGCTAGATAAGCTGCAGACTGCATGGCCACCTGGGGCTGATGCACAGACAGAGATTCCAGCAGGGTATCCTGAGACCTCTCAAGCAATAAAGACACAAGACCACTCACTCAAAGCCAGCTGACACCAGTGTAGCCTACTGGGACAACTGCTGACTGTCATTGCTACAGTACAACAGTATCCACATAGTGTGGGACATGTGGAAAATTTCCAAACCTTCTTCTTAATTTTTTTTGTGAATGTAAAATGCTCTAAAATACAGTCTTCGAATGTTTTAAAATAGTGATAGTTCAGGTTACAAGTCTTGCACAAGAGAGAGAGAGGGAGGAGGAGAGAGAGAGACAGAGAGATTTTATGAATCAAGGAACAAAATAAATTCTTAAATATCTAATTAACAATTCATGGTTCATTTCACTGAAATTTTCCCCATATGAGATCAAGAAAAACATAGTTTATCATTTGATTTTAATTTTTTCAGACTCCCACTATAAACCAGATTTGAATCAAAGCTTTCTATGCCCCAAGAGCTGTGATTCTAGGGTTGTAACACCACACCCAATGATCATTTGCCTTTTGAACATATTTTCGTATTGTTTCACTGTTTGTTGAGTTTAAAAACATGAGGTAAGTGGCTCAAAATCAACAAATTAATTTCAGAAAATGTCCTAATGCAATGGTGTTTCAAGCTGCTTCTTAATGTTTGAAGCTCTACCTAACAATGGGGACGTTACAGGAGTACTGAGCCTGTGATGAATCATGGGAAATGAGCCTGAAAAAGATTTTTTCATTCTCATTTATAAATTCACTGGCACCTGTGACCAACAGTTTGCTATAAAGCAAAATTCAGCATAAGGCAGGTCCATATTGAACCCTATCCAAGGGGGTTTAATTACTGAATCACCAAAAAAAAAAAAAAATCCTGTTATAAAATGGATTTACCCCAAAGGCAGCCAGATGGCCTAGTTCCAATGTATCAGAGAGGACAAAAAAGAACAAGAAACATGTTCCCTACCCAACTCCCAAGATATTTATTGTGTTGCGTAGGGGTTTCAGAACCCAGGTAATAGAAAGAAGTTGGTGTCTATAAAAAAAATAACACCAGCTTCAAGACACTCTCAGAGACTGAGCAGAATCTCTGAGACCTGAGCAGTCATCAAGGGAAGAAAGTCACTCTAAACCAAGTTTATTGTTTCCAAAAATGCTAGTGCCACTTGCCTTCATAGGCAACTGTATCTTAGAAACAGAAAATTTAATTGACTGAAATGCACTGTGCAAAACTTAGAATGGAAATTGGGTTCTCCACCTCCGCAGCACCTTTATTTTGGGCCAGAAAGCTTTGGAAGGACAGCAAGGAATGTCAACTGGCTATTGGTTTTCTCCTATATTATTCATTCATATAGTCAAATCTACCAGAAAGCATTTCAGCTTAACGGAACTTGCAGGGAGTGTTAGGAGTGCTGCTTTGGGGGCAGAAGTGATGGCGCAGTGGGTGAATTGCTTTCTAGTTAATCTGGAGAACAGGCTCACCTGTCACTCTAGCATTGGGTGGCAGTGGAGGGCAGATCCCTGAGTTCCCTGACCAGATTGGTGAGCTTCAGGTACAGTTATAGACCTTGCCTGATATAAAATAATGTAGAGAGTCAATGAGACATCCAATGTCAATCTCTAGGCTCCACATACGCATGAGCATGTCTACAAAAACAGGTGTGCAAATATATTCACACACA
>JADRCH010000035.1:1921369-2019478 GCA_019843965.1 Rhynchomys soricoides
CATGCACACAGTAATTGGAAGTAGAGAGGAGGTACCAGTATGTGAGAAGTCGGCAGAGTTTTCACAGGTTTTGAGATGAAAGGAAGGGCAGTCTTGGAGTCCATGACCATCATGGCAGGGAGCATGGCAGCAGACATGACACTGGAGCAGTAGTGGAGAGCTTAGCTGGGAAAACAACAACCAAGAGGCATGGCACCTACTGGAATAGTTTGGGCCTTTTAAAACCTCAAAGCCTATCCCCAGCTGCATAGCCTCTCCAAGAAGGCCACACCTCCTAATTCTTCTCAAACGATTCCAGTATACTAGGATTAAGTATTAAAATGTTAGGTCTTTTAAAACCACTATACCTGGTAGATAGAAGATTACTGGTGAACACTTGTAGGTGAAAAATATAAATAACTAAAGCAATAAGTCTGACTAGGTCATGATTCTATATATATATAATAAATTTCACAGCACATAGACATAGTATATCATAGTAAATAAAAGATAAATTGATTTGCAAGAAAATATATTAGAATCCCCAAGTGATTAATATCTTGACTTTAAAAAATAAAGAAAATGAGGCAGGAATAATGATACAGCTTTCATCTCAGCACTCAGGAGGCTGAGGCAGATGGATCTCTGTGAGCTCAATGCTAGCCTGGTCTATATAATGAGCTCCAGTGAAATGGTACTACACAGTAAGTCTTTCTCAACACACTAAAAAGAATCTTAAAAAATAAAAAATACAAACCTATGAAAATTTCAATATTATATTACTATAAATGGAATAGCAAGGTCATAAAATTTACATACATTTACATATCTCTTGAGTTCTATAGTGTTTTAATAACATCTATACTGTGTGGCTCTTTCTTAACCCATCTCACCTCTAAGTCCCATTACTGTATATTTTCCCCCAAAGGGGGGAAAAATCTTTAAATCTCTCACATGAAACCCAATTACATATATCACATACTGTAATCGATTCCAAAGATGCATTAAAAATTATTTCTCTGTAGCAGTTCTAAAGACTGGCCTAATTGCCATCCATGAGACACCTAGTTTAGACTACACCATTGAGATGAGAGAAAAAAGTGGACAAAAAGATTTCCCAGTAGATTTGGTCGTACTGATCCACATTGTCAGGGAAGTAAACTTGAAAGTACCAAGTTTGTATAATACTAACTATTGTCAAGAAGCCACCTATTCTTGAGCAATGCACTTAGAAGGAACACTGAGGTAGTTACAGCCTCTCTAGTACACGAAGAAAGCACCAACCAGATAAGAAAGAGTGGCCACTGTGTACTTTCACTCAGGAGCCTTTACCCTTAAGTGTTATCTTCCCAAAAGAGCCGCCGGCAGCTGGAGAGTCACAATTTGGGCATTACCAATTTTGCTGAATGCAAATTAGCATGTATGAAAATCCCAGGGATGAAAATCCACATTATATGCTTTTCCTTTACAGAGAAGGGCCACATCTGCGTATATCTGTAAATAAGGCTTCAAGTTCATGCACCTTTACAATATCTAGTGGCATAATTCGGGAAAATTGGTCCTTGGATTTGTCATGTTGTGGGGATTTCAAACCCATAAAATGTTAAGGCATAGAGTAGATAATGCAAGTGAAGACCTACTCAGACTCCTGGTGCAAGGTTTTGTTTTTTTGGTTTTTTTGTTGTTGTTCTTGTTGTAGTTGCAGTTGTTGTTTTGTTTTGTTTTGTTTTCCTTGAGAAAAGGAGAAATAACAATGAATAGGAAGGTCCTGGTCATTGCGCTGAGCTTGATCGTTAAACAACCTATCTGCCTGCTTTTTATTTTCTTTTCCAAGAAATGTGGGCCAGCTAGCTTTTAAATTGCTATTAAAAATACCCATTATAGCTTATTTATAGAGAGAAGAGGTTTATTTGAGGACACAGTTTTAGAAGGTAGTCCATGATTGGCTGGCTCTGGGGCTAGGTTGACGATAAGGTAGAGGATCATGGTTGCAATACGTGTTGCAGCAAAATAATTCATCGAGACACAGACCACAGAGAGAACAGATTATTTCCTTCAAGGGCACTCTGCTAACAACAGAAATACCTCCATCTCCCATGGTATTTCACCCCACCACCTCCCAATAGTGTGCAGCTGTTAAAATCATGTGGACCTTCAGTGGTTTTCCTGATCTAGATTCCACCAACATTCTCATAGCCTTCACAAGTTCAGAGAAGCCATGACCTTCTCTGTGACTCTGTGCCTTGGTTTTAAAATAAGGAATCAGAGCAGTACACACCCCCATTGTTTGTCATAAAGATACAATAGCTTTGTAGAAGTGTTCCTTTAGTATTTATGCATAACATCTGTAGGCAGAGCACTACACAAACTTGTACATTAGAGAAAGCAGGTGTTTTTAAAAAAAATAGATGCAAATGTACATAAGGAAGAAGGTCCCTAGTCTATATGCATCTTAGTCCCTATGACTGTCTAAAAACGACTCATGAATTCTTATCAACTTATTTGATCTAAACTTAAAGCCACAAAGTAACCACTGGCCTGCTACATGTGGTTAACATTAACAAGAAAAGTCACAAAATAAGTGTAACCCCACCTTCCCAGAGAGACTATGGATGAACCACCCGTCTTGCACAACCAAACTTAGCACATGAGGCCAGCTCTGTGGCCTAGGGGGTCATTTTTAAACTGCAATCACAACACAACAGAAATGAGCTGAAAAGCTGAAGAGTGTCCACCCTGATGGCTAAGTCCAAACTCCCACGGATGGGTTGATGAGACAAGAGCCCTGATGATTCATACAGCACTGAAGCTGTGCCTTTCACAAGGTCATATCCTCCTGGTAGTTACTGGATATCTGTGGACCTAACTAGTCAAGAAGTCCTGGAAGAAGACAAGTGCTCCGTTTGACCTAGGTCCATAGCCAAGAAGAAACACTGTTGATGAAGGCCACCCCACACTGCATGTAGTCCAACAGATTTCCAAGGGTCAGATTAAAATCACTTACCCCATCCTGACTTCTTCCTGATTAGAATCTGAGGGGTGGCATAGCTAACCCCCTATCCCTACCCTTTTGCAATGTAATTTACTAGTAATTTCATGTTTGCCATATAATTTTACATACATTAAAAGTTTTTGTTTGCCTGTTGTTTTAATAAAAAGGCATATGTATTTAGCAGTCACTCAGAAGACGTGCTGACCACCCTCGCCCTCAGAAATGCCCATCCACCTGTAGCTCCCTGAGAATCCTGTCCCTCCTTGTGACTATGCTTTGATTCCCATGAATACAGTGACAGCTAAGCACGGTCTCCTACACATCTCCTATTGAGAACATGCTGTGGTTTACCCATGGTGCTGATGCACCATTAATTTCGTGATTACTTTCCCCCATCAAATACCCCTCAACACAAAAGGGTAGGTATTACTCATTGTACTTGGTTTTCCTGCTAATTGACTATTAGGATTTAAGTGATTATGAGTGCTCATGAACACATTTTTATTGATTTATGTTCACACATAGATGGGTAGATAACATTAGAATTGTTGTTTATCATCATTAGGATATATTTTTGTTTTTAATAGCTGAAGATATCTTTTATTCTTAAGCTTAGAAAATTTAAAGTTTTTTATGTTCAATTGAAAAAATGTAAAATATACTGTGATCATTGTTTCCTATCTTTTGCCCCAATTCTCCACCCATCCAACTTCTAACTTCATGTTCTCTCTCTTTCTCTCTCTCTCTCTGGGAAAATTTTAAAAAGCAAATAAACCAGCTAGAATTTTGAAAGACAGCATAAAAGTCCCGGGAAACACACATATACACAAAACAACTAATAAAAACACAAAATTGGAAACCTTAATACACAAGTAAAGATCAGTAAAACAAACAAGCAAAGGAATATGAGGCAAACCAAAATCTACAGAAATGTCATTGAGTTTGGCTTGAGTTAGCCATCAGCTTGCTGGACATGAAGCCTGTCTTTATGTGTATTTTATAAACCCAGGGTGACCTCACTGGAGAACACTGATTGCTTTTCTTTGCAGTTGTCAGATAGAGACAGCTTCTTAGTTAGAGATAGCCGTGGGGCTTGTGTTCACTGCTTGAGCCTATGCAGGGATTACTCATGCTGTCACAGTCTCTGTGTGATCATAGTGTGTTGATCCTATTGCATCTAGAAAGGAGGCAGTAAGAGTCAGAGAAGATGGCTAACACCAAGGAAACAATGTCTCCCATACCCAACTGCTATTCAAAGCTGTATACTATTCCATCATTCCTCTGGCAGTGTGATTTGCTCTACTCAACACTGATGGTTGGTATGGTCAGTCCTTTATCAATTTTAATTCTGTTATGGCAAAACATATAATACAATATGGACCTTGTTGACAAGATATTGAACTGTTCAACAATTTTATTAGCTATGGATACAGCACTGTACAATAGGTCTACAGAACTGAACCATTTGTTTAATTGAAACTTTGAACTTGCTCCCCTTACCCGTGACCCCATTGATAATTGCCACTCCATTCTTGGCTCTGATTTGATGGTGGTACATCCCTCCTGTAGTCTAGGCTTTCTACATGCTAAATCTGATGAGTGTCAGGTGCTTCCTGGTATTGTTTTTAAACTGTATTTTCCTGCTTACAAGTTAAGTCAGCTAACTTCTCATGTGCTCATTTACTCTCAGGTAAATTTTTGTGAAGTGTCTGCCCAGTTTTACGGTTATATCATTGATATTTAATTATAATATTTCCCATATATGCTGGACAGAGCTTCTTTGTCAGATTCATGCCTTGTGCATAAATTCTCATTTGTAACTATTTTTCACATTTACAGTGAATTTCAATGGCCAAATTTTATTAACTTTATGTTGCTCCAATTTTAATTGTTGTATTGAATAATAGATATAATTATACTCTATCTTAAGCTATCATAAGTGCAAGGCACACTAATTTATTTTGTATATTTTCTTATTTACATTGAAATTACAAGAAATGTATTATTTCTCACATTTTCCTCCCTAAAAATACTTTTACTGAGAATATTCTGTATATTCCTCCACAAATTTTGTAACTTTAGATTGCATGTCTTATGATTTACCTCCAAATTTTGTGTGTAGCGTGTGAGGTAAGAGTCAAAATTATTTCAAAACATGTTGCCGAAATAATTCTTATCCTATCAACTTCTACCACATGATTCCTTTATGTAGGTTTCTGAAAGAAAAAAAAAACAGTAGCTTTTGTGAGTAATGTATCCTTGTATTCTTATAGTCTTGCACACCACCCGTGTGATACAAAAACAAAAAGTAAACACTGATTTGAATCCATTCAAGAAACTGACAGAAATCTGGCTTAATACTTAAGATACTCACTCACATGTTCTCAAAATACTTTATAGGGTTCTGCGAGACATAGTGCACTACCCAGCTTTATTGTATAGCAGACCTTGCCATGGGTATACCATGAAGGTACATGGATGATTGAGTGCCATGAACACACACAGACTGTTGAATACAATGTAAGCACACATGAACAATTGGGAGTCATGAGAACACATGGATGATTGGGTGTTATGACCATACATGGGTAATTGGGTGACGTGGACATACATGGATGATTGGGTGCCATGGTTTAGAGAATGTTCACTTACTTTTCCTGTCAGTGTGACAAAATACCAGTAGGAAATAAGAGGGAAGGAACTGTTTAGCTTGTGATTTTAGAGGACTCAAGGAGACATGGCAGGAAAGTCATGGAGGAACAGAGCTTTATTGCCTAAGCCAGAAAGCTATACAAAGGTAAATGCCTTAGTCAGGGTTTGTATTCCTGAACGAAACATGGTGACCAAGAAGCAAGTTGGGGAGGAAAGGGCTTATTCAGCTTACATGTCCTCATTGCTGTTTATCACCAAAGGAAGTCAGGACAGGAACTCATACAGGGCAGGAACATGGAAGCAGGAGCTGATTCAGAGGCTATAAAGGGGTGCTGCTTATTGGATTGTTTCCCCTGGCTAGCTCAGCTTGCTTTCTTATAGAACACAGAAATGGCACCACCCACAATGGACCCTCGTACCCTTGATCACTGATTGAGAAAATGCCTTACAGCTGGATCTCATGGAGGCATTTCCTCAAGGGAGGCTCCTTTCTCTGGGATAACTCCAGCTTGTGTCAAGTTGACACACCAAACCAGTCTGTAAAGTAAGCACCAGTGTTTGACTCCATTTACCACTTTGCTTATCTTCTCTGAGCCTTTATTCCTTCCCTTGAGTTGACCCACTCTGGGATACCTTAGAGTCCACATTCAGGGACAGATTTAAAACTCTCCTGCATGTGGTGTTACTTTAAGAGTATGGACAAGAGTACAGTTGAGGTTGGCACATCAGCTATTTCTGGACTTCCTAATTAGATAGTCTCCTTGAAGATGGATCAACCCAAGTCTTTGATACTGAGATAACTGCCATGCTAATACTTGAGGATGTTGCTTTCATAAAGCAACATAAAGTCCCATGCAAACTTCAAAATGACTGCTACAGTCTCTGTCTTCCTATTTAACTACTCACTCCAATCCTAGATTTCTTAGAGATGTGTTGGTGCTGCAATATTAGTACACTGGTGATCCTCACTTTGTGCAACAGTTGGGGTTACAACTGAGTAGAGATAATGTCAAATACATACATCACTAAATTACCTTTGAAGTGCTGTTTTCTATGGTTTGACTTATTTTCATGTATGCAAGAATAGTTCACTGACCTGCTTCAATAAAGGTTAGGATTTGGAGGCTGGAGAAGTGGCTGAGCCGGTAAAGAACTTACTGACTTTGATCTAGGCTCTGTTCAGCACCCACATGATAAACCATAACTGCCTGTAACTCAATTTCCAAGCAATTTGATTTAATAAACTCATGTGGGCATGTTCACCACTCACATACATTTTTTTAATGTTTTCTATTTTTGAGATTAGAACTTCAGAGAAAGATGTGCCATGACTGAAGTCAAAGTTATATATGAATAGGAAATAGCATAGGCATGGACATTCCAGGATAGAAATACTGATGTAGCTAAAATTAACAGCTAATGTCTTCATATTTCTTTTGATTTTTTATTTGTGAATTATTTTATGATACATACTAAATATTGCTGTAGTAACTTGACAAACATATTGCATTATATAAATACTAAATATTGTTAGTTTCAGTATGGTTTGATGACTTGAATCATGTCATCCAGCATTCCTTTAAATTCTTTATTACACAGAGACTCATTTTAGTTTTAGTGTAAGTAAAACATAGTCCAGGGGCAGATGGTTTCAAAATGACTTAATAATCAGAAAATGATTTTTTTCCACAATCTGGTTCTGTATCCATTGTGCTATTCAAAATGGTCTTTAATCGCACAGATAACAGCTACCAGAATGGGTGGTATTACAAGCTGCTGTCAGCGGCAGGAATGAGAATAAAACTTTAGAACCTTTCTCTAAGGACTGGAAAATTATCATCATTTCTACATCTCAACAAGCCAACACAGTTGACCTTCCTGTTTACAGACTTGGTGTCACTGGCATGTTGACATTACCAAGAGCAATTATAACTGCCATCAATATGGAAGAAGCCACTCTGAGAAAATGAATGCACTCAAAGTCTCTTAAAAGTTGGTTTTCTAAAGTTTTACAAATGATTGAAAGAAGGATTAGAATGCATTCTGGACCTGTAACATGTGCTCAATACTGGTAAAAATAAAAACACAGTCTGAAAACTCTAGCGTTTTTCTCTTTCCAAAAAGATGCCACCAAGTTTGCTATTAACTGCAAATTAAAGTGTTTCCCAAAACACTGTTCTTCATAGAAAAAGAAATAAAAGTTAAGAAATGCTTCTCAAACTAGACAGTAGTGCCATAAAGAAGAGTGAGTCACTAAACATACCTTAATGTTAAAATGAATCATCCCACTCCATTACAAATTATTGTGTATATAAACCAAAATAGAGGTCATAAGAATCACTGTAACTGTGCTAAGTAGGTAATTTAAATATCATATTGGGAAGAGATTATAATATATTTACTCTTAGTATGCCTTAATAAGAAATATTCAGCTATGCTTTGTGTATTGAAATAATAAGAAAGATGATGTAATTGCAAATATGCTAACCTAATAACCTCATTTACTTCTTATCATTATTGCTTGCTTGTATTCTATTTTATTTGTTCTCTGATGCAATATGGTATCAAATAACATGATTTCCTGTATATTAGTCATAGCCTCATTTTTTCCACATAAACTGTTGGTGGTCACATTCATAACCTGCCTGAGGAGTTAATGTCTTTGCTGTGGAACATTACAGAGACAGATGTGTTGGCTGGGGTCCAGTTAACTTTCATTATTTCCTTAAGGACAAAATTATTCACTTTAAAAATGAGTTAGACACAGTCCATCCGTGGGACAAAATAAATCTAACTTATTTTAGTTCAAATAACACTTTCAACTCTAAGTAAATAAATATAGAAATATCATTTTTCATGTCTAATGTATCCAGAAATCATTTTAATGTCTCAAATTTTAGAAATTATGTCATATATATATATATATATATATATATATATATATATACAATTCTTTGAAATTTTTGCATCCACTTTAACAGTGGCTGACTTAAGCTAACATAGAGATTGAACCTTCAAGCTCAATACTATGTACTCCTGCAAGAGGTAAGAGAAACTCAGCCCTCACTTAAGAAGACCTTTATGATATAAACAGCAGATAGAGCACTAGTGAACTACTCTGTCCTCTTGGGCAAGTGATTGATGTTGTTAGTAGAAAGACATAATCACAACATATAGCTGAGCAACTCTCTCTGCTGTACCAGATTTATGAGGCCTGGTTCAATATAAATTGTTATAGGAGACCCACAACCTTGTAATTCACTAGGGAACAATAATTGAAATGAAAACAAGGCCTTGATGTTGTCTTTGCTCACTCTTTTTATTGGCAGATATATAATTGAATAAAAAACTATCATGGCATATAATGAGCAAGATAAAGTATGAGGAATTGCCCTCTGGGAACACTGTCCTTAATCTTTAGAGATGGCTCAAGCAACAGAAACAAAGGTAGGCTTTAAAGACAGAGTTGGCTGTCATTCCACTAGAGGTCTCATCCATTTCCTTTGAATTAAGATATTTAGTTATGAGTTTTTACCTTTCGAGGAAGAAAATTCTCTTAACATATAAAAATAGTGGACATATGAAAATCCCACCATTCAACGGCATATCATTGAACAGCCCACTGTGATTCAAAAAGTTTTTTGACTTTGGAGTTTATTTTAAAGTCAAATGGAAGAAAACATTTGACAGTTTTATGGTCATATAACATCTATCATCTGGACAATTCAAAGGACCTTCAGCCATTAGGTTAAAATAACAAAATAACTCATAAGCATAACATTGAGCACTTATCATCACCCTGTTGTCATCTACAGGACTCATTCCTTTTATTGCATCTATTTCTTATATATATATTTTTTAATGCTTTCAGGCTTTATCACAATTGTTATCAATAAAAGCATCGCCTGTGTTTCATATGGCATTTACTCCTTTTGGTTACTCTATACCACCATCTCTGAAAGGCCAGGCACTCATTGGAGTTCATTAGATGTGCATCCTGAGCCCTAACTGACATGAACATAATTTAGCTTCATCTGCAGTTACAAAGAATAGTGAAGGAAATAACAGTCTAAGATAAGACTGTCAACTAAAAAGCAAGGTAGAAATTTTGCAGCTGATTGTGGTCCTGTCAGTACAGACTGGTTTGTTGCAGTTCCTATCATGTGATGCTCTGTTTACCAAACGAACTTCTGGAAATTACTTGAATATTATTAGTATTATGTTTGCACAATCTAAAAGTAAGGTGAAGTGACAATGGTGTTATCTGCTAGATAGAAAAGCTGGGTCTTTGGAAAGAAATGGTCAAGTAATTTTTTTACTTGTCATCTGAAATAAGAATGGTAAGAATGTGAAATGTTATAATCTGATTGTTATTCTAGAGATCCCCATTGAAGAGAATCTGCACACATGAAATCTCAACAATATGGCTGCTCAAACAAGGCATGAACAATAATAATGCCAGTTTGCATGCCAACATGCATGAGAAGAACCCCACAAGGTCTTGAGCTACAGGCAATTAATGATTGCTAAAAGTGGGAGAGTCAGTTTTCCCCAGGGATGAGCCTCCTAATTGGTTCTCCAATACCAAGTAGCCAACCCTAAAAATATGTACATTTAACAACATTAAATGGACTTAGCAAGTTGTATTTATATATCTCTACATATGCATACATAAGCAGATACAATAATTAAAGAAAAAGGAGGCCATGAACTTTTAAATTAGATTTATTTGTTTTATTTTATGTGTACAAGTGTTTTTGCTTGCATGTATGCCAGTGCACTATGTGAATGCCTGGGCCCAAGTGGGTCAGAAGAGGATGCCAGATTCCCTGGAACTAGAGTTACAGATGGTTGTGAGCCACTATGTGGGTTGTGGGAATCAAAACTGAGTCATCTGCATGAACGAAAAATGCTCTTAACCACTGAGCCATCTCTCCAGCACTGGGACTATGAAATTTGAAAGGAAATGGGCTGGGGATGACACATGAGGAGCTGTAAGGATGAGAAAGACCAGTGAATGTTATAAACACAGTACTCATTATGAATTTCTCAAATAAATACCTATTTAAGAAGGAAAAAGGTTCCTGCATAGTGCCAAGGTGGGTGAATCCCAAGAAGAGTAGGTTTAAATTTGTTCCAAAAGCCATTGGTTGGGAAGCTTGTGGGAAGATCATATGAAAACCAAGACAATCGTGAACTCCCTGAAGTCCTGAAAGAGATTGTCCTATACAGATTGGCTACTATGTAGAGAAACCCCTAGTGAAGGACTAGGCTTACTATAACCAATGTGGCCAAGGTTGGCTTGTTGAATAATTTTGAGAAAAAGTTTAATGCCCTGAAGATTGATGCACTGGGGATAAATGTGCCCTGATGGACACTGTGGAAAGGAAGATGTGAAGAGATGTATAGAGCTCAAGTCTGAATCGAAGGTTAAGCTCAGGAAAAAGAAGAACATAATTTCCTCTGATTGGATGACCATTGAGCATATGAATGAAGTGTCCCCAGAAACCAGGCTAGGCAAGAAGCATTCCTGTTAGCCTACCTAGCTACAAACAGTCAAAGAGGAAGCTGCAACCCTTGTATTACAAACTTTGTACACTAAAATAACATTATTACATACAAAAATAAAAGAATAAAGTTCCTATGTTTATTAGTGAAAAACATTAGAAAAATGGAGAACTTCATTGAATTGTATTGTGACTCACATTGGTTAATGGATATGGGTGGAATTTTAACTGTTAAAACTTTTTAAGAATAAAATATCAAATATCCTTGTCAAAGAAAAGAATGTAGCAAGTTATTAATGCTTCATTCAAAGTAGCTCTGAAATTAATTAGCTAATGTTAACCTAATAGTAATTATGGCAGGCAACACACATGGCATTTACTCTGTGTCCCATGGGAGCCTATGGCTGTATGTATAAAAATTCTAAGTGATTTCCCAGTATCCTTTTGAGGTAAGGAAATAAAGAGTGTCATCATTTGTTTTCCTCCATCTTAAATGTGTGGACACCAAGCTGGAGTTAAACAAATTGTGCAAAAAGCTCCTTGGAGAAATTACTAGTACTGGATTTGCAAGCTAGTGAGTGCATCTGTTCTTTTGACCACTGTGCTACATTCCTTCTACAAAATGACAAGAGTATTATAATATTTGAAGGTCTAGTGCAATGTAGAATTTCAATCTAGCAACATGGCTGCTCTGGCAAGCAATCACATCCAAAATCCTTCAAGATCTATATAATCCAGACATAACACAGACATGCCCTGGATTACAGTATGATTTGGCTGAAATATAAACTCTCTCTCAGTACACACCTTTAATCCCTAACTATGAAGGTAAGGTTAGTTTGTGGAATGAAGCAGCCATGTTTGAAAGTGACATCTAATTGAGGAACAGACAAAATGATGAATCAGAAAAGATTTTGACAGAGTAAGTCAGAGAAAGGATACAAGCAACTCACATGAGAACAGGAAAGAAAGGATACTTAAGACTGGAACAAAAAAGAGAGAGGGAGAAATAGAGGTGATGTGTATGTACAGCAGTTTTATCTGGATAGTTTTATAGAAACAAGTTGCAAAGAGAACAAGCTAGACACAGGTAAAGACAGAAGAAGACAGAGAATGAGAAGAAGCCAGACGATTAGAACATATTACCAAAGTTAGTATGAGGCCAGGCAGAACAATTTCGTCAGAAGCCAAGAGAAGCCAGATTGAACCAGTCAGCCTGAAAGATTAGATTGCACAGAGGCCAGACTCTTCCAGGCCTAGGCCTAGGGATAATTAGCACAGGGAAAGAACTGTTCTGGGCTTAGCCCAAGTGACATTCACACAGCTTGGGTATAGTTCTCATCTTATCCCTTCATCTGAGGAAATAAAATGCCATTTACAGTGCAGGAAGATACAGGAATCAAATAGGGTGCCACAACCACACACACACACACACACACACACACACATGCACTCACACACTCAGGTTCACAAACACACACACAGACCATGCAGTGAATGAAATTTCACACAGATATGTCTAAAGTTAAGAACATGTAGATTAAGGTAAGAAAACTTGATGATTATAACAGTTTAACATATGCAAATATGTATTAACACAGACATATAAATGTATACAATGTGTAGTGTAAGTTGATATAACTACATTTGAATATGACTTAGACATAGTGCAATATATATTAAAATTAAAGGCGAATAAAACTATACCAAATGGGCAGACCTCAAGCTCCAAGTGTTTTCTATCACATTACATTCAATCAGGTACAAACAGATGATCTCATTTATAACTTTTTTGCTAAGTTTTGTATTCTTTTCCATCATTTAATTATCTTTAATTATTATTCATTGACTAAATGGATGACTATTTAGTACGAGACAGAATTAATTATTATTTATTGAGAGCTTACCATGTGCCAAAGACTGCTGGCAGAGCATAAAGGGACACAATCTTGCCTTTGAAGAATTCTCCAGATGAAGAGAAAAGACAAATACGCTTTGCCTTAGTATGTAAAGGAAGTTATTGATGCGTATGTATTGTGAGAGGATACTGCTGTGTGCATGTACGTACATTCATACATGAGTGTGTGCCTGTAAGTGTGTTTTTGTGTGTGTGTGTGCTCATACAACTTATTCATACAACTTAGTTCTCATAAAGTTGAAATTAAAATAACTTTATTAGATTGTAAATTATTGTTATTGTCATTAGATAAATAGGAAACATCCCCAAATGCTTTTGTTTTTAACGTACAATATTCGCGAGGCCTTAGAAGGAAAAAAAAGGAAAAATAGGACAAGAAGAAAATACTGACATATAGAGTATCCATTCTCAACCTGTGGGTCTTGACCCCTTTGAGAACCAATGACCCTTTGATAGGGTTCACCTACGACCATTGGAAAATACAAATATTGACACTATGATTCACAGCAGTAGCAAAATTACAATTATGAAGTAACAATAAAAATAAATTTAAGATTAGGGGTCACCACTGCATAAGGAACTGTATTCAAAGGTCACAGCATTAGGAGGTTGAGCACTATTGACACAGAGCAATAAGAGAAGAATCAAGGTATTTTGTGTCTTTACTTCTTTCTTCTTGGCCAATACCATAATGTTGCCCTGAGTTTCCTACCTAGATTTATCAAGCTCACCAAGGTATGCTATTCCCATGCATGTTTACATTTTTAGTCCCTACCTGAAGTATAAACTACATTTGTTTAATTTTCAAAAATTTACATAAACTGTCATATAGGTTTTCCCAGCAATCTCCTTTCCTCAGTGCTCTCTGGGGTTGACTTAGGCTGACACATACAGTTCCAACAATGGGCATTCTTAGAGTGTTCGAGAGGCCCACAAGAAGTCATGAACTAGTTTCCACTCTTTCGTGGGTATCAATCCCAGATCAGTCTTGTTCTGTGAACCTGGAGAAGCCAGCCTGTGTAAATCATGTAGCTTCTCCAACCAACATGAAGGTTTAGCTTTGTTAGCGGCAGGTTGTTAGCACCACAAGAATTTCTATCCTTTCTCATCACTGCCCATCTCAAAAGGTAGCTTTCTTTTAACTGAAAATATATTTTTAAATTTTACATATATGAAAATTTTGTTTACATATATGTCTGTACAACATGTGTCTCCCTGATGTTAACACTGGACAAAAATAGTCATCTCATTCCCTGGAACTGGTGTTACCACCAATGGCTGTGAAGTTTCATGTGGGGACTGAGATTAGAAAATGGTTTTTCTGACCAAGCAGCCATTTCTTTTCATTTTTAAATTATTTTATTTACTTACATTCCACAAGTTGTCACCCCTTCTTGGTTCCCCCCCCCCACAGTTCTTCATCCCATGCCTCATCTCCTTTGCCTCTGAGAGTCTGTGTACCTCATCCCATACACCCCTAACCCCACACTTTTCTCTAGGGCATAAAGTCTCTACAGTATTACCCACATCCTCTCCCACTGAGGCCAGACAAGGCAGTCAGTCCTCTGCTACATATGTCCTGGGGCCACAGATTAGCCCATGTATGCTCTTTGGTTGGTGGCTTAGTCTCTGGGAGCTCCCAGGGGTCCAGGTGAGTTGACCTTGTTGTTCTTCCTACGGGGTTGCCATCCCCTTCAGCTCCTTCAATCCTTCCCCTAACTCTTTCATAGGGGTCCCTGACCTCAGTCCAATGGTTGACTGTAAGTATCTGCATCTGCCTCAGTCAGCTGCTGGGAGAGCCTCTCAGAGGACAGCTCATCACATAGCATCAGTAAGTGTCAGGTTTGGTGCCCACCCGTTGGGATGGATACCAAGGTGGGCCAGTCACTGGATGGCCTTTCCTTCAATCTCTGCTTATTTTTGTCTTTGTTTTCTGTTAGACAGAAATAATTCTTGGTCAAAAATTTTGAAGATGGGTTGGTGACTCTATCCCACTACTGGGGGCCTTGTCTATCTACTGAGGTGGTCACTTCAGGTTCCATCTCCCCACTGTTGGGCCTCTTGAGAAGGTCACCCCCTTGAGTCCTAGGAGCCATTTCTTATCTATGGAGCCATGTCTCCTCACCCAAAAGATGGTTTTTCAGAAAGAGCCCCTTATAGCTCTGGTATGTATATCCTACTGGAAATAATTTCATCCTTTATTTATTCTCTACTTCCCACAGCAAAGAAAGACCTGAGTCCTTTCCTTGACAATGTAGCTATCTGCTTTCTCAGATAGCCATGTTGGGAGTATTACTCTGATATGGCTTTCCTCTGTATTATCCAATCATTAAATAAGTTTTGGTCCCCCTTTTTTGAGGTGAAAATTCACTCTATATTTTTTTTATTAATCTTTACCTGTTTACATTTCAAATGATATCCTACCTTCCAAGTTACCCCTCCACAACCTTCCATCCCATCCTTCCTCTCCCCCCTCCCCTTTGCCTCTATGAGGGTGCCCCTCCATCTACTTACCCACTCCCACCTCACTGTTCTAGCATCCCCATATGCTAGGACATCACACCTCCACAGGGCCTAGGGCAAGGTAAAAAACTTGTTGGGTCTTCAAATTTTTTATTTCTGACCATTCTGATCCTATTCTTTGGCCCATGGACATCTCTCTTTTAACTATGACTATTTCACTGTAATTGTCTGACAAATTCTCTTTAAAAAATTATTATATCCAAGAAACATTTTTCATTTCTTATAGTCTTGGATTTCTGGAGAAATTGGCAAAGTTGACCCATTCATTTGACTTTATTAATGTTGAAGTAATTCAAATAAACAAATATGTATTTCCAATAGAAGCTTAGGCATCAATCACATACCACTCCATTGAAAATGGAAAGACATTTTGTTATGGTTTCTTGAATGATTATTTAGAAAGAAATATAACCTGCAGAATATTGTGCTTCTCCTTTGTCTTCTTCAGAATTAGCCTATAGTCTGAAACTTAAGGAGAATTCTCCAGATTCACTTTGGAATTGAAACAGCTTTCTTCAGCCTGCACCCTCTGTCCCCAGGGTTCAGCCCTCTTGATCTGCACAACTGCCTTCCTGAGCCCTTGTCACCAGCTGCTGATTGTAGACATTCTTGTCAACCCATCAGAGTACTCCCTCCTCTTCCCAGTGAAATCAGTATCCTGAACAAGTTCTCATTTTCAATTATTCTGTTCCTTCTCTTCATACTTCAGTTTGGCTGTTCTTGCATACAAAAAGAATCATTATTTGGTGCCTTCTTTTATTCAATATAAAGTGTTATGTTTTCCATTTGACTTTATTGAGATATAATTACAAAAAAAACCCCATATTTGATGTGTTCATTTTGGTGAATTTTGAAACACTTTATTCCTATAATAACATCACCAAAAGGAAGCTAATACACATCTCAACCCCTCCATGAGTATTTGTCTTTTTTTGCATATTCTGTTTGCTGTTATAAAGAGGAAATGAGGAATAGAAATAGTTAATTGAATTTAGAAGACTGATATAAATAACTCACAAATTGCTGCTTCCTTTGCCTGGTTTCATGACTGGCTTCATATGTATAATAGAGGAAAGGGCATGAAAACCACAGATTTGGAAAGAATGTCAATATGTAGCTCTAAATAAATGAACAGTAAAGGTGCCATGTACTGTACGAAAATGTTTTAAGATAAAGTATAGCTATACTAGTATGTAACCAAGTCATACAGTTAGAGACAAAAGGAGATGTTATATAATAATTAAACATCAATCTTCCCAAAGATATAACACTCTAGTCATGCACATGCAGTGATCAAAGAAAAACAAAGGGCAATCAATAAAAGCCACTGAGACTCCAAATACAAAGCTATAGGACAAAACCAAGCATCTACAGTCATAAAACGTCTGGATTCAGAAGGAGGTAGTGAGTAAGACATACACTGCTGCTTCCTTTGCCTGGTTATGTGACCTCATGACCCCATGAGCCAATCAGATTGCAGATACCAGTTCATCTGTAATATCCCATTGTTTATTCCTGGGATGGGCACAGGATAGGCCTGGTAGTTGTTTTGGATCTTTTAAGGCACACAGTAACAGCACATATTGTGTCGTCCAGAAGACCTATGAGTTTATTTATATTGAATAACAAAAATTTCTTGCACATTAGAAAAGGATTCCACATTGCTCCCTTCCCTCTCACCAGTCCCTAAGGTCTACCCTTCTTTTTGCTATTAAGTCCTCATTGAGCTTGACTGTCCCAAGGATCTTGTGCTTGTGTGACTAGCTTATTTCTCTTAACATAATGTCTTCTGAGTTTATCTATGTTATTGCAAATGGCAAGAATACCTTCTTTATGATTAATACCCAATGGTACACACATACCTGTTTTCTTTTTTTTAAATATTTATTTATTTACTTAATGTATGTGAGTACACTGTCATTGTCTTCAGACACACCAGAAGAGGGCATCGGATCCCCATTACAGATGGTTGTGAGCCACCATGTGGTGAACTCAGGACCTCTGGAAGAGCAGGCAGCGCTCTTAACGACTGAGCCATCTCTCCAGCCCCATACCTGTTTTCTTTAGACACGCATCCATCACAAACTTCAGCTTGCAAGGCAAGAGTTGGATAAAAAGATGAAAAGTAAGAAAGTTCAGACTTGACATTGCTGATGTTGGAGTCAGAGAGTTATGATGGAGAGATGTAAATAAGGATGGTCCCAGGTAACAACCAGCAAGAGCATACCAAACAGGGTCCAACAACCTTAGGGAACGGATTCTGGTTGGCAGAACTGTAGGGAACACTTTGTGTTTTAAGATACTAGTCCTACTTCAGTAATTCATTTTAGCAGCTACAAAAAATATAGTATTAGGGATAAGTTCTATTAAGTAAGGATTGCATTTCTCTCCTTTTCACGGCCATGAATCAGTGACCAACCTTTGTTCCAAACAGAGAGCCAGTAATCAGTACATGTCTACTAATTAAATAAATAAACAAATTCATTAATACCCAGATAGGTTTACATTATTAGTGTTACTTGGTCTCACTGGGTATTAGTAGAGGAGTAGAATAGATCAATTAGGCTTTGACTTCTGGCTAGATTAAAAATGCAAATCAACCCTGTGGAAAATCTTTGTTTCTTATGTTATTAGCTATATTTAACTGTATGAAAGACAGGGTTGGGCTCTTCCAATGCAATTTTTTTCTCCTTTTACTTGATTAGGGAAATTATTGAACAACAGTGGGAAGCATATCATTGTAGCAATATGGCCCCCAAATTCTAGTCTCATTGTGTCTGTGGACCTGAGTCCCATTAATGCAAAATCAGAAGACTAAGTTAAAACAGTTAAAAAGAAAGTTTACACATACAGCACTTGTTAGGTACTCTTTTGAAGAGGAACTCTTAACTTCTCTGTTTTACTCAGGAAAGAAAAGAACCAGAAAAATGTGCACAAGTGGATTTGTAAAAATTATAAAAGGAGCTAAATAACTTAAGTGTTGCAGTAATTCTAAGCATTTGCTGCTTTGTGTTTGACTTGGATGTAGATTGTAAGTAGTAGGAGATCAAGCTACAAAGAACTGGGGTGCAGATTACACAAGAGAATTTCATGCGGTAGCAAATACTTTGTCACATGTGTGTTTGAACATCATCTGCAACTTACCCATGCTTAGGAATTCAACCTCATTGTGAATCTAAGGGAAAGGTGTAGTCTAGTGATTTGTAGCAATCTGTTCACCAGACTGGTCTTGTAGGACACTTGTAGTGCTAACTCTAAACTATCCTTCATCCGTGACAGCTTCTCCATTTGGCACTTTAGACCTTGCATGTAGAGAGTCCATCCATATCTGTGGCTTTCTTGTCCTTTCCTCTATCTTCTCTACAAAGCCCAAGTCACAAAACCAAACAAAGTAAACAATCATGTGTGAGTTATTCATATTCTGGTTATTTAATTTAATTAACTATGCCTATTCCTCATTTCTTTGAATTTGACTGGTATACCTGTCATGCTAATTTCTTAATTTACTGGGAAAACTGAAATTGCTAAAGGGCTAAAAATCAGAAGTAGTCGATATGTAAGTGTAAAATGCTACAGTTTTTTTGAAGGACTGTATATAAATATACAGCCCTTATAAAGTTAATTACACAGCTGTCACCAATAGCTCCTAAATATTTTAGAAAGCAAGATGCATGTGGATTATGGATGCATAAACATCCAAAAACCTCTATACAAATAATTATAGACACTTATCATAATTACTGAAAATTGAAAATCACCCAAATGCCTATCCACAGGTTACCAAATGAATTGTCTCTTGAACGACTGTACAATGGAATATGACTTGGTAATAAAAATAAATGAACTGCTGACATATGCTGCAACAGGCATAACAGAAAGAAGCCAAGGCACACTGTGTGGCTCCCTCCATCTTACGATCTCAAAAAGAGATGGTGATGATGATGACAGTGAGCTAAACATGCCTGTCCGGGGTGGATGAGGTAGGGTGCTGTGAGCGCAGGGCACATGTCAAGAGAGCCTTTCTGAAAAGCTCTTCTTTGTGTTGGTAATCTGTGTTACTAATTACAAGCTCGGGAGGAAATAATATGTTTTATCTTTCTTGGCATGCTCCTTCTCAGGGGAGTTCCCTTGGGGTTGCCGCTTCTCCCACGATCAGCAAACACTATAAAACTCGGCTCAAGCTAGGTCAGCCCCTTCCTCTTGCATGATTGCAGCATGCTTTCTTTCCTCTTTGAAAAAGTCTTCATACTTGATTGTTGCTCCATGCCTGTCTCCGTTTGACAATCAGATTGCAGAGACTGGATTGTCTGCAGTATCTCATTGTCTTCTGCGGAGACTGGCATAAGATAGGCATCTGCTAACATTAGGAAGCAGACAGGAGCTTAACCTTAAGACACTTCGTTTCCTCTCAAGATTTTCTTCCAAGATTGTTCCTCATCCTGTGTTCTGCAGCAGTTCAGAACTCTCTGGATTCTGTCTTGGGAAAATTTGGGCTCCTTTCTTTTCAGGATGAAAGGAAATTCATTGACCTCTAATCTTTAATCTTTCAAATAGTCCCTTTTATCTCTGGATATAATGCCCAGTAAACTTCCTGTTCCCTCTGGACTCTGCCCCCATCACTGTTTCCACCATTCTGTAGGCACTATGAAGAACTGAATACAGGGGACCCTCTAAGAGGGCGTTTCCTGGCTTCCCTGAAGTATCTGTTCTTCCTGTACTTTGTGTGGGTCAGAAAGTGAAGTATTGATGACAGACTAGAGTATATACCTGGAACACAACATTATGACAAGGTAAAAACGAATACAGTCATCTTTCTTCCGTTTTCCATTGTGAAGGGCTACTTCACCAAACGTTCTTCAGAAATTAAAGTTAATATTCTGAATTAATTATCCCTTCAGTGTTTTGGGTTCTCTTTGTTTTTCTGTTCAATAGTAACTGCTTTTGATGTTAGACCAACAGTCTTCAAGTGTCCTGAACACACTCCAGAAGAGCACTTTGCCCCAGCAAGCACGCCAGCTTTGTTTCCCCTGGGATATTAAATTTATGTAGCTTAACTTTTCTGTAAGTTAAGCAAATGTAATATTTTGCAACAAATGGAATAGTTTATAGGCCTCACGATTCATCAGTAAGACTTCATATACACTGAAAAATGTGTGGTGGAAAAATGAGATACCCTGGCACAGAGTTTATCTATGCTTGGCCACATAAAAAGGTCCCACTGAGCATGAAATCTCATTTTACTTGATCTGGATTGTATTTTAAATGGACCATTCAGGATCCATGCCATAATAAGTTTTTTATCTGAGTATCATCAGAAGACCCTTCCACATTCTAAGCATGTTTTAAAATGCAAATTAACATTTCCATAGGTTCTAGCAAAATGAGCATAGTGCACGTAGTATGCACTTAGTATATACCATTTGAACAAGAAATGAATGATGTACGCATAAGGATGTTAACAACAAACTCTCATAAACTCTACAGGCACAGGCAGGGTCTTTAAGGTCACAAAGCATACGAAGGTTCACGTCCTGAATAGTTCCTAATATTGTCAAATGTAAATGTTCTTTTTAAGAGTGTGTATGTGTTGATAGAAAATCTGAAATATGCAAAAATGTCTCCTACCACCTGGATCAAAATTCCTAATTTGTTTCCACCAATTCAATCTATCTAGACTGTAACTCCTTTCATCTTTATCATTTTATACTTTATCACTCCTATGAATATCTTTATAATTGCTGCTTACCAATATTTGATATAGATGTGAGGTTTGCTTCAATTTTAAAACAAGTTCTTATGAGAACATTCTTAATTATGGATTAAAATCAGTTAACAGGTGGGCAGCAGAAGTTCTGTTTAAGTCCGTATGTCTATTACCGATGTTAGCATTAGAATATCAATGTATTTTTGTCCATAGTCTCTGGTGATATTTAAATACCTTCTTAAATGTTTTTTTTCAGACTGACAGCAGAAAGTTTTCCAGGAATAGCTTAGTTAACGTATGGCCTTCTGTACTAATGCCTTGAAGAAAAGAAAAACTCTGACCACATGCTTCCATCTCCTGGAAGATCTTTCATCTGGCAAATATCTTCCAGCAGAGTAACCCTTGGCTCCATTCATTGTATGAAGTCTGAAGTAAAATACAAAACACACAGCACAAAATGGGGGCAAATGGAAGTTATCTCTCAGCTCCAACCATGGCATATCAAGATAATGAATTTGTACAGGGAAGGATTTAACAAGGAAAGCTGAGCCTAGATTGTATGTTCCTGTGATGGAAGTTTAAAAAATAGTATTTATTTAAAAAAGAAACTTCTTATAAGTTTGCAGTGGGTTAAATAATGTCCCTCGCAACATCCGTGTCTTCCTCCCTAGAACTAATGATTGTTACTCTGTATGGAGAAAGGGAACCTACAGGCTGAATTATACGAGTAGACAGGTCAGTCACAATGGTCTTCAAATGGCAGCAGGAGATCAGAGACAAATTGCTGCTATGATGACTGTCAGAGGTTGGTGAGATGGGTTGAAAGTGGATGAAGCTAAACGTTGTAGGCAGCAATAGAAGCTGAAGAGGGAACAAAAGAAATGGGGGAGAAAATAAATTTGTGTTGAATTTGGAACACTAAATGTGCAGAACTTCATTCCAGTAGCTACAGAAAAGGGAAATAGAACCATCTCTGTTCAATTTGCTAGACATTAAAAGTTTCTCAAAGCCAGAAATTAGGAGCATATGTGATAATAACCTTGAGGTACCATATATCAAACTGATTTTTGAAGTTATGGGAAACATTTTTAAAGAAAATTGACCGCCCCCAGCCTGTTCAGGAAGTCTATTGGAGGAACTTGAAAAATGTGCTGTGTATCCATGAAGCCCGATGAATCAGCTTTTCTCTGATATTTGATAAGAACTTTTGAGAGTATTTGTTTAGTGCTAGGTAGGCATCTGGTCAGTAGTTCCTGGACGGTGGCAGCACACTGAGTTGTTAGGCAACCATGACACTGTAATAACTTTCTTTCAGTGTTGGGCTGTATAAGACTGAATCTCCTCAAAGGCACACTATAGGTCATGATGCAGTCCCCAAGAGCTTCTTTAAATTATTTACAATTATTTCCAATTTCCTGAAATATCTTTCTCTTTAGAGGAAGCTCAAGATGCTCATTACAAAACTCCTCAAAATTTCTCCCATTTTAAAAAAAAACATTTAGAATTTGTTGAAGATTTTTACACTTGAGCATATTGTTTAAAATATAATCCTTCCTTCTGTGTGACAGCCTCACACAAACAAAGTATTTAAAGAAAATGAAGGTCTGTCATTGCTCTGTTTAATTAGCAGAAACTTTTAGAATTAAAAAGATGTTTTAAAAAGTAAAAGAACTTGAAGAGAACTTGAGTGTGATCATGATAATTGTCTGATTTCACATTAGAATTTCAAGTCAAAATTCCATTTATAGGTGTCATCTGCTAGAACTGGTCAGTTTTGTTTCACATTTTTTCTCCAGTTACATTTACAAATCAGATGGTGGAATGCACAAGCATGCCAAGAGATTTAGATTTGTTACTAATTGAGCATATGACGCAGCAGCTTCCTTTATCAGCTATGGCTTTGAACATGCTCAGCCCCTTTCATTCACATCTAAAGTGTTTGCCATCACCTCGTCTTTGCCTTCATGAAGGAAATGTGTTTATTTTTAATGATCTGCACTATGGGAAATAGTTCCTAATATTTCTAGCTAGGTTAAACACACCTAAATATACATCCTAGTCATGTTTCATATTACTCTATGTTATGACTTAACATTTGCAATCTTGTGAACAGAACTCATCTGAGATACAAGTAAATTTACAATAATTAGAAGGCAAATTTTAGGCTTTGGAGGTATGGAATTCTTATAGTAGTCATCCACATTAAGATCAGGGTAAGTCTGTGCAAAGCTCACTATGTGAATAGACTATAGATCCTAAACATTAAATCACTCAACAAAATAGTTCCCCCGAGTATGTGCTACGTGTACCACTACACAGGCATAGTTACTGTTAATTAGGTGGATTTTTGGGTTGTTTTGATTTTTCTTTTGTCCAGTGTTGGCTGGGGGAAAGTATACATTCTAAATTTCTCTAATGTATAAAACTATCTCATAACTACTCCAGAACAGGGTTTTTCTTTTGCCTCTTTATAAGCACATTTGAGACAAGCAATGAGACTGGAAGACCAGAACAAACAGTATTAATAACTTTGCCAATGTTTTGCTCATCTTCAGAGAAGGTTTTGTCATACATTGACTATAGTACCAGTTGCTCTAACAAATTCTTCTATAAAAAATTAAATATGAAATTACTCCATTATGATTAATGGTCAAATTACACATTAGAGTTCAGTGTCTTTTCTATAATTAAATTGGATGTTTACCGAGTGAATACTACCAAACTTTACAAGGAAGATGGCACTCATGACAAATTTGAGATAAATACTTAAAACCTCTGATTTTATCATTTTCATGCAAACATCAGAACTGGGAGGAACTTCTGCTATAACTGAAGAGTTGGCCCCTCAAGCCAGTCGGACAACCGCTCACTAGGTATCCATGTAGAACTTCCCTACTTGCTTTCCAACCTGATAAATGAATAAAGCAACCTATACAAGAGTATTTATATAGAGATGTGTGTGCTATACCTAGTACTTTCATATTATAATCTTCTTCTGGCAGGAGTACAAAAATATATTTTACAGCAAGAGGCCTGTTACATTATGGGATTTCAATAAATTTATTCATTCTTTTGCCCAATTGACTGAATAAATTCTAGTAAATATAGAAATATACTAAAATTAAAATGTTCTCAGAATATTCCATAGAAATTGACTAGACAACACTAATCTAATGAGACTTCACTCTAGCTACACTGACTACAGACAACATTTTCTAGCTTCATGAGCCTACTGCTTTCTATAACTGTACAGCAGATGCACCAATTAGTCTAAGCATTTAAAGTGTGTGTGTGTTTGTGTGTATGTGTGTGATATACATCTTCCCTATGTGTATATACACACCAGCTTGAGAGTAGTAAATTCTAATAGATTTCCTAATGTAATAGGAATGAAAACCTAATAAAAGTTAACCAGAATATGAAAAGGAAGAAATTACAATGATTTCTAATACTTGTAATTTATTCTTATTATATTTTTCTTCAGGACTTTCAAACATAATATCTATAAGGAAATCAACTAGAAATGTCTCCATCAACTTGCTTGCCACAATACAGATAGTGTTTCAATCTTAAAGAAATTAGACTACCTCTGAACAGTAAATAAGGGTCAGAGACATTCAAATTATGAAATTCAAATCATAGAGACACTCATATTTTATATCCAATAAGGATTTATTCATTAAATATAATGAATAATTTGTTTTCTTAAATGATTAGGACAAAGTTCATTGAAAACAGAAGAAAAACTTCTCAACAATTTGAAATATAAGGTTTTAAACCTTTTATGCTCTTAACAAAATAGTAATTAACCATAGATGACAGATGCTGCTCCCTAGTCAATGGAGGCTCTCAAGTTTTACTCTGCATCTCATTGGGAAGGAAATATAAATTTTTAAAATAGAATTAACTTGGGGGAAGGCATCAGAGCTGCAACTCTTAGCACCAAATGTTTCTTCTCAGGGTACCAAATGCTTTACGGAAAACATTCCAAGTATCAAAGTTTTCAGATAGATAAATATTTATGGATCAAATCCATAAAGAACAGACATTGTTATGAAATATATATAGATGCCTTCAAAACTTTCTTTCTAGGCAGAGGAGACACATAAGTTAGGAGTCATTTCCCACTTAATTGCTTTTGCAACCTTATGTAACACAAATGGGTGACGGACAAGACTCATTTGTTTGCACAAAGAAGGAGATCTCAACTGACATCGTGTCCAGGTCAATCACGCGGGAGCTACTGCTATGTATGAAAAGTGTCACACAGAGATTCTCAATGTCCTTTGCCAAGAAGATTAATTTTAACAACAAATTCTCATCTCTGCTTAGATCTGTGATTACAGCATAGCATTAATCTGGTTCCTAACTTTAAGGGCAATGAAATTCCATCTGTCTTTGAACCTTATGAATGATACTTCTTCAGTGTATGTATAGACTCATGAGTCACCCTCTTCATTTACAGATCTTTATTTTTATTACACATCCTCCAGCCAGTGCGACAAGTCTCAAGACAGCTATTTTTGCCATTTAAAGGCAGAGGTTTATTTACATTCCTCATGGTGCAAATATGCTACATGATTCTGTAGAAATTTGAAATGGTTACCAAAGAAACATAGCCAGAGCTTCTGTAGTATTTTTGATGCTCTTAAAATATCACCAATGGGTGTGCCTGCATCAGAAATGAAGTGCCTTTAGGGGAAGTGGCCATAGGTCCTGCTTTAGAGGCAGACAGACACACGTCTACAAAGATTCAACACAGGAAGAGTTGGGTGTGCTTACGACCCTTCTATGCACACACAGATTGTTCCCATAACATCAACCATGTATCAACTGTGAACATGATGGACATTTTACAACGGGATAGAATTCTACCAGAATTACTAACCAGAGAAGTTGTGTATCCAACCCAAGAAAGTGTAAGCTCTATGTGAACTTAAAGAAACTGATAACAGAGACACAGGTAAAATTTTTATTCACTAATATGTGGAGGTGTGACTTTGGATCCAGCCAGTCAGTGACATAAATAAGGTTGAGCAAAAAGATTGAAGCTAGAGAGTGTAGGTGTGTATTTGTATATTTGTATGTGTGCGTAAGGCTTCTTGGAGCAGTGCTACAAACCTGGACGCCAATGAAAAGGACCACTGCGATCCTTTGAAAGTCCGTGAAGAGTACAATGCGGGTAATTATATGAGGAAGCTCTAAATTGTTCTTTCCATCTCGTGCACTCACATGCCCGCCCAACATGAAGCCTTCGCCTTCTCCCCTCCAAAGTGATGGTTGTTGAACTTATTTTTAGTGTCATTTGATAAGCCTTCGTGCTCACAGAGAGACATCCCACTGACCCGGCCACTGGTCATTGTCTATACCAGTTCACATCAAAGCAGGCGCGCTTTGTCAGGTTTCCAGTCGAATATCCATTTCGCATCTGAAGTACAGTATCGAAAGTGACTAGATTATCTGAGCTATTTCCTTCAGCTGCTGCCGCCTCCCTCCCCCACCGTGTTTCTGCTCACGCTAACGTAATTTGGCATCGTTGACGTGACACGATGGTGATATTTCTAAAAATTTATAGTATGTATATTGTCAATGCTTTCTGATGGTGCCCCTCCTGATTTTAATTTATAAACTGAAGGAAGGAGGTCTTTTTTTTCCCAGGCTGAATCACAACCAAGGTGCGGTGCTCCTCAATTTCTAAGTAACATGCATACAGTGATAGGTCATTCAATGTCAAAAGGCATAAAAAAGATGAGCAAAATCTTCACAGGCTGCTGCTTGCTGTTGCCTTTAATTATATTAATTAAACTTTGAAATTTTCATGCAAAGAGAGTTGCTGGCTTGTGACGCTGAAGAGCCCTTGGAGACTTGAAGGAAGAAAAAACCCTGAGCAGAAGCTTTGTGGTTACAGCTTCCTTAAATTAAAAGCCAAACAAATACCTAGGTGTGTTTACAGATATTAATGCTTTATGCACTGCTAAATCCTAAACGCTGAGAAAGGGGATCTACCAGCTGGGGACAAAGTCTCAAATCACAAGTCCTTATGCTGCGCTCTAGGTCTTTGGTTGGAGGCGGTCTTCCTATTGGATTAACGCTCTATTAATTCTCTTGTCTCAAGTGCATAATGAAAGAAAGGTGTCTTGGAAAACTAAAGGGCAAAATCCTGCTTGCATCCAGTACCTTGAGGCGTCTTGTCTACATTTTGTCATGCGTGTGCACTTTCAGTGTAACAGTGACAAGATTTTCTAGTCAGAAATTTCCTGTAAGGCACAAAGTATTGGAAGACTTGGAAAGGTTTTGCTATCTGACATAGCTACAAGGTAGTGGACTCCCTTATCTGTTTAGCCTGATGGGAAATTTCATATTTTGCTTGTAGCTAAACATGTATCGTTCCAAACCAAAGCACACACACTACGCATCCATGTCAGAAGCACCAGTCTCCATTGCAAACTTGCATGGCTGGCGGATTTGCAGTCCTGGCTTTGGTATCATTACATCATTGATGTGTCTGCTTTGTCCTCTTACACAGTGAAATGAGCTTTGCATAAACTGTAGCATGCAAATTAACATTCCTCGGGATTTTCAGTGTTGTGAATCATGGGCTATCGCCGACGACTTTCATCACTTCTCCTGTCGATGACAGAACAAATGTTTGAAAATGTTTGGTGCACAGAAAGCAGAAGGCAGAGGAAACATTTCCTGACAGAGAGAAAATGGACTGTTGTCCCAAGAACTTCTGAGATGCACTGGACTGTCCATTCTGTTGGAAATCAGCATCATGAAGATACGCTGTCTTCTGATTTTCTCATTCTTTGTGCCCCTGTCTTATTGATGTGGAACTCGGGAGAAGTTTATGCACCGGCCCTGAGGAAGGAAGGAAATCCATGGTGAAATAATGAAGCAGTTGTTTAAAAGTCAAGGGACATCTACTTTCCATAGCAAGATGTAGCTAATGATACCCAAGCTCAGAATAATGTCCACATCAGGTACAAAGACTTTTCATTTTCTCTAGCTTAAGACAATATGGCTCAGATTTTATTTCATTATTTTATTTGTTGTGTACAGAAAGTTTACCTATTTGATAGCATGCTAAAATCCATATACAAAAAAATAAACATGGAATTAAAACATCATAAGTGCTGTCTGAAGTGTGGCACCACTGTCATAAAAATCCAACTATCAAACTTACACATTTCTATGATGAAGTAAAACAGATTTTCTTATGCAACTCAGTGATTCTAAAATGTATATATGAGGAGCATATTAAGGAGCTCATTAAAACCAAGGACAAGGGAATCCGAGACTGGATAGAGATGCCTTCTTTGTGCCATAACTTATTCTAGATCACATCCTAGGTTGCTGACCCATTTCTCACACCACTATAGATGCCATTTTCACAAATTAAGACTATTTGCTTGAATTATGTATTTTTAAAGAGTCTAGTTTCTAAACACTTTAGTGAAGGTCATGTAGATTTATTGATTCATAGAATAATCACTAACCCAATAATTATTTGAAAACAAAATTTTGAATTGCTGATAAAGACTCCCCCTTCCCCCTTTCCTACAATACTGTTGACCTGTGACATGTGACTACACTACTGTTGACCTGTGACATGTGACTACAATACTGTTGACTTGTGACATGTGACTTGTGTCCAGAGAGTCCTTCACTGGCCAACGCTAACCCACTCTTTCTTAGTTTAGGCCAGAATTATCATGCAAGTAAGACTTCCATTTGCTATTACATCTGCTCTCAAAAGCTCCTCATGTTAGAGATTCCCATAATGTGAGTGCTTATTTGGAACGAGAAAATGTACAAAACTTAAAAACTATGGTGAAAGAATAGAGGTTAGAACACAAAGGTTGGTTTTATCCATTTCATTTTAGAATACAACTGCTCAACAAATTTAGGAACTTCAGATACTTTTTGAAAACAGAAAACCATAAAGACCGAAAGGACTAAGAGTTTTTAACAACTTCTGCTAAAAGGTAATTGTCCATCCAAGTTTTGTCTTCTACATAATTTTGGAAGCAACAATATTTCTAAAAATACTAATTTTATTAGTTTGTGCCTAGCATCTGAATTGGGTGGCATAAGTTTTAGAAAATAATGTATAACATATATCATAAATCATTCTTGTTACTCTGAGTATACAACTTAATTTTCTTGGTTTTTGAATTTGTGAGTCAATAGTTTTCTAACTAATATTCTGGATTTGGGATCATCCTCTAGCTATACACGAAATTCACATATACTGTTCTGATGTCTTGGACAATGCCCATATTACATATTTATGCATTAACATAACTAACTGGAATTTGATGATCTACAAATGACTGAGTCATGTTTGAGTGATAACAACATTTGTGAATAAACATTGAGTTATATTAATGTCATAACACTTCATTATTTTCAACATGAATTATGAATCCACTTTTTTCTTTTACTTTGGAGATATAAAACTCCTTGAATGCCAGAGAAGTATGATTTAATTTATTCATTGTGCATGGGAAAATATTAGAGGTAGAATTTTCTAAATATTTAAAGAAAGTAAATCTAGGGAGAACAAACACATATTTACTAATGACTTTAGGACTATTTGTGAAGTATTTTACAGCACATTTCATTATAAATTCATTGTGATAATTCAAATGTTGCATTATAAATTCAATGTGATAATTCAGATATTAAGCTGTTGATCTTCCTCAATAAACTAAAATCAATTAGACAAATTGATTCCAAACCAGATCATTCCCAACCAACCTGAGGTAAATGTTTTCTAGCCTGTAAGAAAGGTGTTTTTATGTTGATAACTCACATGATATACTCTTTCTAGTTCAGCATCATTCATCTAATACAAGGTTTAATTTTAAAGGAATAAAATTGCCATTCTTTTAAAGCATACTGCTTTATGCTACATTATATTGAACAGATGATCTAATTACTGAGTGTCTGTGGCAAGGAAACAAATCACATGCCATTTAAGTGGAAGTATAAGTTGGCAAAATCTATATGGCAAGCGACTATACAAAAATGATCTGAAAACTCTACTTTCTTAGGATGACTAGTTCTACTCTTCTAGTCTTATGTTGGGACTCCAAACCAATAAAATGGCTAGAGAGATGTTAAAATATTCACTGTATGATTTTTGTAATAGAAAAACTATATCAATTTCTGCTCAACAATTCAGAAAACAGATTACAATTCACCTAACTCAATACCATGTGGTCAATAAATAAAAATCTTTAAAAGATGAAGAAAAATGGTCATGAAAAGAGGATGCAAATTTTTTACATATACATGATCATAACTGTGTAAATATGTGTCTGGAAAGTAAAAGACTAGCAGACAGATTACCAGGCAACTGGGAGGAGTGGGACTGTCCAAGACATTTTACTTTTAATTATTACACTTTCTGTACACTTGTATATTTAACCTCTTTAAAAGAAATATTAATTTTCAAAGAATGAATTTAGTGCCCCAAAATAAGTTCCCTTACAATTAAAATTCTTTATAATACTATTTGTTTATAGGGTGTGAAAATCACCCCAAACATCCATTCATGTTTTGCTTTTGAGAACCACCATTAACTGCTCTGTCAGAGATTTCCAACATTTGATGGATCCATTCTCTTGTCTGGGTTGCATATGACAGTTAACATCCAGGTAAACCTGTCTGAATCACAGGTCAGCTCAGGGGTGTGAGTGTATGGAATCAGCTGATTGACTAGTAAATCTTGGAGTCTACACTCAGCATTTTCTCTAAATGTATGATCTGTAGTTGGCACTGAAATTCCTACAGTCTAGCATCTTCTTTTTCTTCGTTTTGAAGATACTTAATATCAGGAGTCTTGAAAAAAAGGCTGTTCAGGCATCTAGCAAGATTATTATTGGCTAAATTTTTAAATATGTTTGTTCGTGTGTGTGTGTATAAATACATAGTAACCCTATTTATACCTTACTGCTCATGTATCCAGTATTTCATTATGTTTAACTGGAAGAGAGAGACTGCAATTCTTATGCATCAGATGTTCTAGACACATTGCTAGCTAAGGCATGTGTTTCTCTGTTAAATTAATAATATAAAATATACAAAATTATGTAGCAAAATAGCTTAAGAATCCTTTCTTCATAGACAACTGACAAAGCTCTTTGAAGAGGAGGTACTAAGTAAAATATCAGCCAACTATTTTTCTCCATCAGTGGTGTTCTCATTCTGTGGTTCATAAACTATGGTGGAATCTACATGTACCCAGAAGCCACTAGGGTTTGGATGGTACATGTGAAAGTCTCAAACACAATTTCACCCACGGCTTGAAAATTGTAAGCACATACCATAAGATTTTTCCTGTACTAAAACTTTACTTTGATGACTAATATTACAGAAATTTAACCAGACCGTGTGTTATTTTATTTTTATAGCTCTTATAAATGTCTTCAAATATCTCCAATATTACAACATTATCTCTATAAATTTTTTCTTAACATAAAGAGTCTGTGTGACCATTGGGCATATAAGAAGAAGATTGGGTTTTGGATAATTACTGTTTATGGAGATGATATTAAAGAATCAGTTCACTTGGAGCTGTGACAAGCTTACATGCTTACATGCTTCCCTTCTGTTCTGCCTAGGTTGTAGGGAGCTCTTCCGGGGCGGGGTAATTTAAAATAACAAGGTATCATTACGGTGCATCTTCTGATATAACTGAACTTGAATTTGGCTCATAATAGTTGCCTTACTTTTATTCTGCTGAAGCTTTAGTGTATGTTTTCTCTCAGTACTTCTTTAGAGATAGTGTAGGCTCGGGCAAATATAAATTAATGCACACTTCTTTATTCTTACACTTCCCCGTCATAAAGAATATTTGAGTGCACCTTAACCTTCACAACCCTCCAACAACAGATCTCTTTAACCTCTGCCATGAGGACTCATCATATCTACTTTTCCTCGTTTATTGTGGAGGCCTTTAATGAAGTACCAAACAGCTAGTACTATGTAGATGCCAAATGATGATGTATTTGAACTGAACCTGAATTTAAAAAAAAAAAAAAAAACCAACAACAAAAAACCCCAAAAACAGATAACATGAACTTGACATTTGGACATGGGAAATGCATAAGCCATCCTATTCTTCTATGAAAATAAATCCACTGAATCTGAAGAATGAACATGGACTAATTTTACTGAATTTTAGGAAACAGTATGCCCCATAGGAATTATCACAAAGTGAAAATATAGCTAGGCTGGTGATGCATACTTGCAATTCAGAACTTGAAGGTAGAGTGGAAAGATCAAGAGTCCAAGGTCAATATCAGATATACCAGTTCTACAGCTGTCTATGGTATGTGATACTCTGCCTCAAAAACTAATCTGGAAATCTATCAACATTCTCAATTTGCCCTTTAAAGCAGAGTCCACCTGCAGCTTTATTCTATTTCAAATTTTTACCATTAGAAGGAACAGAATGTGCCAAGCAAGAATGTACTGTGAATAAAATATCGATGCTAACAAATGGTAACAAGGCTAAACTCACAGTCAGATCTGACAGCTTTAACTGCACTCAAGTGATATTTCAGGCAGTAACTAGAAATTTCCTGGGTGAGGATCTATCTTATTGACACTCTTCCAGAAATCATTATTAGCAATGGCCCTTCTCTTGGGCTTCACAATAAATAAGAAATATAAAAGAAAAACATCAGAAACATGACTATCCTGCTATGAGCTTAAGCAAAAGAGGAAAACAGGAGAGCAGCAGGAACCAGCACGTTTGCTGTGGGAGATATGGTTCTTTTGCAGTATTTAAAACCTGATTCACCTCTATATTTTACTGTGGTCAATAACAGCCGCATTAACAAGAGTGGACGCCCTGTTTCTTATCTCTGAAGCATTAAAATTCCACTAGCGTCAGTGTTCACATGGCCCATTGCTAGCTCTCTGCACAAGATGTATTTCACTGCTGTAACCATAGCAGGATTAAGTTCGTCTCATAAACATCCACTGACAAGTCAATGCAAACAACTGCACTTCAGTTGAGACTTTTCAAACACGGGAAGCTGATTCACTTCTATTTCCACCTCAAAAAAACCTCCCTAGATCTCCAAGCACAGGGCAATAGTAAATAGTAAATAAATAGTAAACATCTCAAATTGTAAATGATTAAAAACAATCAAACAAACAAACAAAAACACAAATACACAGACACATGGACATAGAGATCACAGCCGACAAGTCCAAGAAGACATTATTGTTAGGGGACCAGAGAACATAAGAAGCCTTTTGAATGTCAATTTCCTATAGTAACTGGTGATACAGCACTGAAGAAAGCTATATACCCCTTCCCCATTTATAGAGAATCTGAACTAGAGATGAGTTCACCCAAAACTGAAAGATGTTGAGCTGAACTACAATTCTACAGTTTTCTAACTGAAGTTCAACCTATAAACATCCAGTCAATATAGACCATAATTCTATGTTACTAGAGGAATTGCTGAGTTTGCCTAAAGTTTACCTGCAGAACTCTCTCTTCATTCTATCATGGTACCTGCAAAATTTTTGTAACTCTATAAATGTAAGCAATACTTACCTTGCAAATATTTTGTCTATTGACAGTTTTGAAATTTAAGCATATAGTTGGCTGTGAATGAAACATCTAAACAGGCAGTCATAATAAGAGATGAGGTGATCCTTCTAAGATAGTAACTGTAACACAAGATGTGTGTGTGTGTGTGTGTGTGTGTATGTGTATGTGTGTGAGTGTGTGTGTGTTTGAGAGAGAGATAGAGAGAAAATGAATCTGTGTGTATGTGTGAGTGTGTGTGTGTTTATATGTAGATATAAATATAATTTTGACAGTTTTCTGGAAATCATAATTGGCAAGCCCCTGCTATGCTTCATAATAAATTATAGTGGGAAATAGATACCCAAAAGACACACTACATAAGTACACAGTCAAAACAGATTTCTATGTATTTTACTCTTTAATATTTATTTTATTAGTTCTATCATAGGTAGTATAGCAATAATTTTCATTTCCCTAATTTTAGTTAGATTGTAGATGTCTTAAGTAATATTAAAATAAAACAACACCTTTAAAACCATAGGTAATATATATATATATATATATATATATATATATATATATATATATCCAAGTTGGTATAGTGCTTGCCATACAAGTATAAGGACCTGAGTTAGGCTCCTCAAAATCCATTTGTAGAATGTTGGTATGGTCATGTATTTCACCAATCTAGATCTGGGGATTTGGGGATAGGTCTCAGGAGACACAAACAAGTGGACCTCTGGAGCTCACTGGGCAGTTAGTCTAGTCAAATGATGAGCTACAGTTTCAGTGAGAGACTGATTCTAAAACTAAGGTGGGCAGTTATTGAGGAAGAGCCCTGAGGTCACCCTCTGCTCTCCACACATGTGCAAAGGTATGCACAAAACATTCACACACTTAGCTGCAACAGGGAGAAACAAACAGAAAAGTAAAAAAGTAATGCAAGATAAAAAGTGAAAACAAAAATGTAAAATAATCCAAATGTCTATCATTATGGGAGAAATTAATAACCTAATATATAGATAATAGGAGAATAATATTATTCTAAAGAATGTGGGCCACTGTAAGAAAGATGGCCAGAGTTTATTAAAAGAAACTCCATTTACTTATCTGGATGGCATGATATCTATTAGCTTTTATAGTAAAAAAAGTAAAATATAGTTGGCTTAATATATGGCAATATTTTAAAAAGAGAATAATTGCCTCCAAAGTGTATTTAGCCAAAGATGGGGATACACTTTTTATTATGGGATACCAAATGCAAAACATTTAAATATTTTACTTTGGAGGGTGAGTTACTTAATAATAAAAAATATTCTACAAATAAAACAGTGTCACTAAGTGTAAAATTGAACCTGTCAAATGTGGAAAAGATCCCACCACAGGCCAAATAACTTCACAACAGAGCCAGGAATTAGTCCACTGAAGCCTAGATGATGAACAGTCTCCTATTTCCTTAACAAGGGACTACTGGAAAAAGAAGCATCTCACTGAGAGTTTGGGAAAAGACAGGAGAATAAGAGCCTCTGGTACCCAGACACCTCCCCAACCACCAGGATGAAACTGGGCAAACTATGAGCTGAAGGACTGAAAGGATCCTTCCTAAGTTCACATGAACTCTACGGAAACACAAGGAGGCTGCAATCATGGGTCCGTATACTGTATAGAGACAGACCTTTTAAAACTTCAAAGGGTCACTATGAAGCATGAGAGGACTGTAGTTGTTATTTAGAGACATCTCCTTCAACCCAAATAGTTTGTAGACAAGCTCTAAATCAGAGAGAGGGGATCAGGGGAGAAGAGAGAAAAAGTGAAAAGACTTAACTGAAGAAAATTCTTAACCCTACTGTGTAATTCATTGTTGAAACCAGCAGTGAGGTCTGAGACAAATGCAGCTCAGAGAAGATACCTGTCAACAATCTGACAGAGAAAGTGATACATGTTACTATACAGGTAAAGAATATGTAAGTTAGTGTTGTCTGCCTACCTCTCTTTCTTCTCTCTGTATGTACAAGTATATATGTCTACCTCAATTAAGATAGTTAACAGCCAAACAGAGGAAAGATTGCTGGCCCCAAAGGGGTTAGGAAGACCAACAGAGTTAGCTAACCTGGACCCTCGGGGTTCTCAAAGTCTGAACCACCAACCAAAGAACATACATTGGTTCAACCTAGGCCTCCCCACACATATGTAGCAGATGTGCAGTTTGGTCTTCATGTGGGTCCTGAACAACTGGAGTGAGGGCTATCCCAAAAGCTGCTGCCTGTACGTAGGATATGTTCTACTAGCTGGAATGCCTTGTCTGGCCTCAGTAGAATAGGAAGCACCTAGCCTCATAGAGAGTTGAAGTGCCAGGGTGGACGGACACATAGGGGAGCACCACTCACTCAGAGGAGAAGGGGAGGATGAAGAGGGGAAGGATTGTGGGAGGGGGTGACTGAGAGGGGGGCAGTGAGTGGGATGTGAAGTGAATAAGCAAAAAAAAAAATTAAATAAAAAAAGGTACACATGCACATACACAGAAACACAAATTATATACATACATATGTGTGTGCATTATAATATATTATATATCCACAATGGCTGGTATAAAATGAAAAATAATGACAGTAATAGAGAAATAGGAAAATATGTCCCTTTATCAACAAACACATAGCCAATACAGGTGACTTACAATACAGCCTAGCAAACAAGGGCAAACAATAGCTATAGTAAGATATTTAAAATCTACTAATAATAATTGATAGTATGCATATTGAGTATTTCAAATGAAATAAAAGTTTCAAATAATGAACAATATGAAAAAATGGCATATTTGACTGATGTTCATGTGAACTGGACACAGTGAAAGGCTTACTGATTTTGAAATTTCAGCTTTTCAGATTGAAAAAAACCAGAGTAAAATAAGAACTAATGCAAGATCTCTGAGACACGTGACTGTTGTCCTCTGAGAAATCACTGCTCCATGAGGAATAAATGTGAAGCAAATGGGAAATAACTGCTTAGGTTCGCTAGGATCAGTAAACAATCTGAGCTTAAACGACAAAGAAGCTCATTCTGACCCAGCAGAATAAATGCACAGAAATACAGGAAACATGCAGCAAAATTTCAGAACACAAGAGTCAAAGGAAAACATTTCTGTTTGCTTTCCTTTCCTCTCATCCTCTGAAATACAAGAAAGGTCATAAAGATAACGATAACAGCTGACTTTTCCTCAAAGCAATGCAGGACACCTGACAATGGAACATTCTATTAACGTTTTAAAATCAACTGTGGTTTACATATTTATAGAAAAGTAAGTGAAATAAAGATATCTGAGAATGACTGGAAACTGACTTAAACAGGCTATGATTGGAATTTGGGTGTTTTAGTCTGTTAAGGGCTGTTAACATTCTTCTTTGACTTTTGTTGTTTTTAAAATGTGAGTTACTTACCATGCTACTTGAATTTGCACTTAAAGAAAAGGAAGGCTGATGTTAACTCTGTGTGAAGCACCTTTGCTTTTAACCAGGACATAAGTAGTTAGTGCTCTAAGGTTTCCTATGAACAAGAGCCTCTGCAGCCCTGAAGGCCAGTGTCCCCTCTCTGGACTCATACCCCACTTTCTTCACCACTTTCTGATCCTCCTGTATCTATTGCTTTCTTTCTCCACAGAACTAGCAGGGAAACTCCATCCCAGGATCTCTATGACTGCTGGCTTTTCTACAAGAATAATTTTTCCAAGAATAATCAGCTCTTTTTTGACTATTTATCAAACAACCAAGTCTGCATCAGATTTTGGAATGGTACTGGTTATGTAATAGGATCTTCCACAGAAAAACAAATACTGAAATTTTATGCATGTTTGAAAACATGCTTCATAAATAATAACCACTAAAGAGTGCTATCTATAGAAGTGTACAGAACCTTACAGCTTCGACCTGAAGAACAGTCATGGATTACATTGTGAAGGACTACAAACATTGTTCAAGTATGTGTATATGTCTATTTGTGAGTGTATGTATATAGCTACAGATATCTCCAGAGACTAGAAAAACATCAGATCTCCTAGGCCTGAAAGGGCGAGCTGTGAGCCATCCAAAATGGGAGCACAGAACAGAAATCATGTCATCCAGGAGGTGGTGAGTGCTCTAAGCTGCTGAAACATCTCTCTAGTCATTGTCTTATGAAACACCTTCCTAAAGCATTCACTGTAAAATTAGCTGCTGTGATTCTGTTTGCTTTCAGTCCAGAAAGGTCTCAGTAAATACCTTCAAGGTATGTAGTGTACTAATAGTATATGTAAACATAATTGAACTATGAGACCACAAATGTATGTTTATAATATTTTCAGCACACTTTAAATAACTGCTGTTTGTTTTTCTATGTTTAATAATTAAATTAATAATTAAATATCCATCTTCGAAAGTCAGGGTTTAGTTTTGAGTACATGTAGATTAATATGATCTAAATTCTTAGAGCAACAGACAAATGACTGCATTTGTTGCTAAGTTGAGATCCTGGAGAAGAAAACTCCAAACAGCACTTTAAATACTTCATGTACACAAACTTAAAGCTAATAACACATGAAGATCACAATGGTTCTATATGAAGAACAGATTATAGGTTCTGAATAAGGAGGTTTTCTTTCAAGGGAAGATGGCAGACACAGTGGCACATGTGTCATCTCACTGAGCAGTGACTATACAATGACATTCAAAGGGAATGTCATGTTACAGTTTGGAAAGAAACGGGAATGTCATGTTACAGTTTGGAAAGAAACTAAATGTGCATTAATATTACCCTTTAATTAATATGGTTATCACTGATCTGCATAGTTTCTATCAATTATAAAAGTAAATTTTAAAATGATTATGAAAATACTAAACATTTCTGGAGATACAATTAGTCTCAACAAAATGAATGGTGTAAATGTTCAATCTTAAAAGAGTTTATATAGGATACAGGTATATTCAAATGCCTAAAGACATGATAGAAGGATGTTTTTAAATGACAGTTGATTAAATATTAGAGTGTATGGAGTCATTTTTATGTACAAAGAATAGTTTTCTAACTCAAAAATGTCAACAACAACAAAAACGAGATTAAAGTCAAGTTATAAAAGGTGATTGGTTGTAACAACGCAGCATGATGTGACACTTCAGTGTAATGATGCATGTTACAAAGCCAGACTCTGAAGTTCAAGTCTATCTGCAAGTCAAATAATGCATAAAATTAATGATATATCATGAGATTTATGGATACACAGGTAGATGTATGTATGCATGTATGTATGTATGTGTAGATAGATAAGTAGGTAGGTAGATAGATGCATAAATAGATACATAGATACACAGATAGATACATATAGATACATATAGACACATATAGATACATATAGATACATATAGACACATATAGACACATATAGATACATATAGATACATATAGATAGAAAATAGCAAGACAAATAAGGATATGGATATAAATATAAGGTTAGTGTAGAGAAATCCATCTGATATTCTAAGCAGACATGACTTTTTAGTAATAATATAATTTACTAACTTATTACATTCTCTGAAAACAAACAAAAACTATAATAAGATGCTAGAACAGTGGGCTTATCATTATAATAACTCTTACATTTCCTACTATTTTCATTTTTTAGTATGTAAGAGTAAGTGGGTAAAAAAAAAGAGAGTGAGTGTGTATGTGCATTCATATTATAATATATGAGAGAGAGAGAGAGAGAGATCTGCATTGTCTTGAATGTCCTGCTCTGTCACTGTCTGCCTTGCTCCTTAGAGTTAGTACTTCTCACTGAACCTGGACCTTAGACTGGTAGTCAGCAAGCCCCAGAGACCCTCCTCTCTCTGTTCCCTCTAATGCTGGGTTTTCCGGAGCAGGTGGCCATGTCCTCTTTTTACATGGGTCCTGGAGATCTGAACTCAATTCTTCATGCTTCCATAGCAAGTGTCTGCCTACCTTAGTTTTTCATTCTTTTTTCTTTTTAAAACAAACAAGTCTTAGGTATTTGTTTCCAGCCCCTCCATCCTGTTTCATATACTACAAACCCCATGAAAATCTTTTCTATTCTCATTTTGTTTGTTTGTATATTTTTGTTTTGGTGTGTTCTTGTTACTGTCTTATAAATATTAATACAGTGTTCACCCTGTAATACAACTGATAAAATACTGGATGTATGAGTGATTGCTAAAGTGTACAAGCACAAGCTGGCATGGGGATACACTGTTTTAATCTCAGCACTCTCAAGGCAGAAGCAGGTGAATCTCTGTGAGTTCTCAGACAGCCTGATCTACAAAGTAAGTTGTATGAGTTCCAGGACAGCCAGGGCTACATACACAGAACCTCTCTCTCTCAATCAATCAATCAATCAATCAATCAATATTTTTTTAAAAAAAATTAAAAGGAAAAAGAAATATAAAATCAGCCTTGAAATTTAAACTATATAGCCAATATTCTCTAACTCCTATAACTGATTTTTTGGTAGGGATATTGAAACTTTCAATTTAACAACACAGCAATTAGTGAGCTATAAAATAAAACGCAGCGGTTGGCTTGCGTAACATCGTGTCTACAGACCTACACACCACTGTCCACTAACTGCCTTGTAATTAATCAGCAGCTACCACCACCCCTTGGGCAAGAGTCTTCCTGCTTTCCTTTGTCATATGGATTTTCAAACGCAGCCCAGACACTGACTCTCAGAGAAGAGGACAGATCGCAGACTGGAAATGTTCTAAACTGGGCAACAGAAGGCATTCTAGGGAAGCTGACCTTGATGTCAGTCCTGAACACACAGCAGATGGCAGGAGGTTGGGTCTGTTTCACAGTGGAATCCACCAGCAGACAGAGACAGTAGAGGGAAGTAGATATTCCAACTTCATGGCAATTCTTAAATCCACATACACCCCACTTGGGCAAGTGAGGAACAGCCCCACCACTGTTCAAGGCAGGATGCAGAGGCTTAACTGGGTGCAGTTAACATGAGCATTTGTTCCCCTCTATGTCCATGTTATTTAATCAGTATTTGAATGACACTCCTTCACACAAGTAGCCTAGCTGAGCCTCATAGGTTGTGAAAATTCCAGCAACCAAACCGGATCAGAGATGTCATCTAGATTTCATTAACAGAGCTATTCTTCTTGGGGTGAAAGACTAAAGTAATTAGTAATCTATAGCAGGAACAGAACACAGGCATGCTTTGGAGTTGGGAACATGAAAGACAAAAAAGCTGTACTGCAAAAAAGGGATGATGATGATGGTGTACTGGCTGGTTTTGTGTCAACTTGACACAAGCTGAAGTTATCACAGAGAAAGGAGTTTTGGTTGAGAACCATGAGATCCAGGTGTAAGGCATTTTCTCAATTAGTGATCATGGGGGTAGGGCGCCTTGTGGGTGGTACCATCTGTGGGCTGGTAGTCTTGGGTTCTATAAGAAAGCCAACTGAACAAGCCAGGAGAAGCAAGCAAGCCAATAAGCAGCATTCCTCCATGACCTCCGCATCAGCTCCTGCTCCTTGATCAGCTTGAGTTCCAGTCCTGACTTCCTTTCATGATGAACATCAATTGGAAGTGTAAGCTCAATTAACATTTTCCTCCCTAACTTGCTTCTTGGCCATGATGTTTGTGCAGGAATAGAAACCCTGACTAAGACAAATTGGTACCAGTGAAGTGGGGTATTCCTGTGACAACCGGACCATGTTTTGGGGAGGACTGTGGAAGGATTTTGGAACTTTGAGCTAGAAGAGCCATTGGCATGTTAAGAGCTCTGTGGGGTGTTCTGTAGGAGCTTGGAAGATAATGTTGAGAATAGTGCAGAAGATAGAGGCCTGGCTTGTGAAATTTCAGAGAGAAGATTAAAGACTCTTATCAGGGCCATTGCTAGTTTGATTTAAGATTCTGTGGTTTTGGTTAGCTGGGGCTGAATACGTCAGCTGTGATTAACAAGACACCGGAACTACTAAAGCAAAAACCATTGCATTTCTGGGACTATTGATGCTGGTTAGCTGGAACTAGGAAATTGGTAGCGATTGGGAAGAGACCAGCATTATTGAGATGAAATCTTCTGAGAAGTGTTTTCTGAGCACACAGAGGCTGCGTTCCAGAGATAGCCAGGGTTGTATCTTGTGCTGTGGCTGGACTTGGTAATGTGTAAGAGTCACCCAGGTGGTACTGGTTTTGAAGGCATGAAGGAGTCATGAAGAGCAGCTGAGGCCTGTGAGATGTCACAGAATGCCATTGGTGATGCAATTCCAGGACTGAAGGGGTCACGCAAAGGAGTTGAGGCTCAGTACTGTGAGAGGCCATGGGAGGCCATTGGTGAAGGTGCAGCCTCAGTTGTAATTGATGGCCCAGGACTGAAGGGGTTCATTCAATGTAGGTGAGGCTTGGCACCATAGTAAAGCCTAGTTGCAGCAGAAGACAGCAGTGTTTTGGAGATGCCAGTACCATGAGATGACCACCAAGAACAGCAGCAGTAATGGAGTACAGGCATCTGAAGCCTAGAAGACAAGGTGTGTGCTACAAAGGGCAGAGCTGGAGAAGTGACTCAAGCCCTTGGAGGAATCCAGAAGATCATGAGTGGATCCCAGACATCAGACAGTTGAAGTTTGATTTTGCTTTTGATTGTGACTGTGCCCTGATATATTTTCCCTCCTGAAGGAGGAAGGTATTTTAGTGGAGCCCACAGTTAAGAGCCTTTTGATGGTAAAAAGACTTTGAATTCTAAGAGATTGGATATCTTTAAAGGGATTGAAATTTTAATAGTAAGAATTTTCAAAGACTTTTCAAATTATTAAAACTTTTAAAGTTTTAAAAGTTGGGACTTTTAAAGTTATTTAGATCTTGGGGATTAATAAGAAAGTAAGGGTTGAGGCTTAGTAGTGGTGTATTTGTGTGTCAAGTTGACAAGGGGTCAATTGTACTGGCTGGTTTTGTGTGTCAACTTGACACAAGCTGAAGTTATCACAGAGAAAGGAGTTTTGGTTGAGAACCATGAGATCCAGGTGTAAGGCATTTTCTCAATTAGTGATCAAGGGGGTAGGGCCCCTTGTGGGTGATACCATCTGTAGGCTGGTAGTCTTGGGTTCTATAAGAAAGTCAGCTAAGCAAGCCAAGAGAAGCAAGCAAGTCAGTAAGCAGCATTCCTCCATGGCCTCTGCATCAGCTCCTGCTCCTTGATCTGCTTGAGTTCCAGTCCTGACTTCCTTTCGTGATGAGCAGCAATTGGAAGTGTAAGCTCAATAAATGCTTTCCTCCCCAACTTGCTTCTTGGTCATGATGTTCGTGCAGGAATAGAAACCCTGCCTAAGACAGGTTCATGATCATGACCATGATCATGGTGGTATAAATGCTTGTAAAGTCCATGACCTTTGGATCGAGTTTCAGAGCCTTATCATTTGGAGACACCATTTGTAAGGTGCTTGTACTAGGAAGAGAATCTGAATCTGAGCCCAAGAATCCACATAAAAACAAAAGCCTGGCATGGTGGTATGCATTTATAGTAATAGCCCTAGAGAGGAAGACACGAGTAGATCATGGCCGCTCACTGCTAGACTATCCCAGCCTCATCTGTGAGTCCCAAGTTGGTGAGAGACCCAGTCTCATTTTATAATTCACGGTTCTTGAGGAAAGACACTTCAAGATTTATCTGTGGTCTCATCAGGTATGTAAATGTACACATACACACACACACACACAGATACACACACACACACAAGACACAAACACATTTCTACATATAACTTGTCACTTGAAAATACCCCTTTGACTGAAGCAAATAAATAAGGTGTTACATGTCATGTAGCCTTACAGTGTGACTGTAAAGCTGTTGCTGAGAGGCCATATTGCCCCCAACTCCCCTATACAGCCTAGCAGGACAGACAGAAAGGCTCTGTGAAATGACGGAGGCCTTTTATTTGAATGATGCCTGTACAGAAACCCAACAGTAACAGTGTACATTTTAGATTGAAATGTGGAATGTATGTTTTTTTAATCACATTTTTCCAGCAAAATCAACACTAATCTTTGGAACTTGGAAAGCACTCAGTGAACATTATGGTTGTTGGCACCCCCCAAGAATGGCCAATTATATCTGCATTTTCAAATCGTCTCTTCCGAGAACTCCAGTGCACCTGGTAGAATGACAGCCAGCTGTGCACTCTATTTGGTGCTGTTAAAATCTGTTCTACAGACACAACTTAACATTCTCTTTCCCACTCCAAACGACGATGGCACCAAAGCCTCAGATAATGAAGAAAACATATTTTATGTGGGTTTTTTTTTCAGTGCTTCTAGTTTTAAATAACATCTTAACATATGTTTAAAACAGAGCATATGGAAATAAGAAAAAGCAAATCTGAATTCCAGGCACAAATATTGGTTAAAACGATAACACCATGCAAACCTATTACTTTTACAGTGACCTCAAATCATGCATATTAAGAAATCTACAGACCAATAAGAGCACAATGGTTTTCTCTAATCTCGCCATCCTCTAGAAGTCCACAATGTCTACAGGTAACATCTCAGCCTTTGCGGGATGTGAAACTCATTCACAGTCAAAAGGATTACATCAGAGCTCTCGTATATGGCTAGGGTCAGTTTTCATTGATCAGCATTAAAAAATGCACCTTTATAAACCAGCCACCGAGTAACCTCTGCAGCTCTCAGGCAGCATCAGGGTCACTATGTCTACCTGGCTGTAGCATCAGGTAGTGTCTGTGAACAGGAAAGCCCCATGGAGCCGAAGTCGAGCATACAATTCAGTATCATTCCAAAATTCTCCAGACAAAGAGAATTTGAAAGGAGTTTTTTTTTCTGTATTGTTCTTCACGTGTATGGGAAGAGACAAATTTATGTCTAAGAGCAAAATGGACTTAGATAAAATTACCAATCAAAATGTCCTTAGATAAATGGCTTCAGTGTCCTTTTTTTTTTTTTTAAATTGGGAGAGGTTAAAAATTAATGTTTAAAACAATGGCTGCACCAACTGTCAAGATTATGGGATCAATGTTGATTGCTACCTAACTCAGATAAGTGACAAATACTTATGGATGAGAATTTTCACACAGCACCTTAGGAATGGACAACCCAACCAGTCTCATCTTTCTGTTACATATTTAACGGTTTTAGTTAATGGGTTACCAAGAAGTTTTATCAAAATAGAACAATCCAACCACCTCTATCTATAAAAACAATTTTCTATATCACATTTCTAATATACCCAACTCAATCTCAAGGGCCCTCAGTTCTGGTCCTACCTTCTCACAAACTACATGTCTACAACACAGGTCATGTGAGCTAACAAGTCAGGAAGAGAAGCAATTGCCACACTGAAGCAAAGGATGAGTTCTGGCTTCAAGCTGAAAGGGGAAAGGATGATTTATAAAGCTCTGTAAAGATGTGTGTGCTAAAGTATCTATTTCATTGCAAAAATACATCAATTTCATCAAACGAGACAGCTGCACATGGCACGGCTATAGATATTTTTAAATGAACTAAGAAGTCCGATTACATTTCTTCTACAGAAAATCTGTTGTGAAGTTACTATATCTCATCCAACTTCAAGTCTTTGTGTTTTTATTCCTATGCCAATCCAAATGCGTGAGTGAGGAAAAACAGCACTCTTGTGTGTACAGAAATTGTGTGTACAGAAATACTGGCAGAAATCTTCACAGTAACCGAAGTATAGAAGCAACCTGTGTCTACCAGCAGATTATAAACAAAAGTAAAAAGAAAACATTTTTATACAACTTATTTCTTTAAGATGAATATAACTTTAAAGGAAAAGCATAAAGAAAATGTGGCATATAAAAAGATGTTCCTCATCATTTAAAAAGAATAGTCAGCCATGTACAACGTAATTGAATCAAGATGACATCGGGCAAAGTCACAGAAGCCAAACAGAAAGACAAGGACAAGATGATCACACTTATCAACAAAATATTTTCTTAAAAGTCAAGCAGAGCAATTGGGTAATGATGAGCAATGGAGGCCAAGGACAGGAAGGCAGAGGGGAAACGATAAAGTAGGTTGAAAGCTACAACTTCACACTTAAAAGGTGTTTCAATATACATAGTGTGAAGGTTGTAACTAGTAATACTACATTGTGTGCAAGGTGTGAGCTAAAAGTATGCTTGGTGCTGCACACACACACATACACACGAAGAAATATGAAAAACAATACCAACTAACTGGACCTTTCAGAGCTCCCAGGGACTGAAGTACCAACCAAAGAGTACACATGGAGGGATCCACGGCTCCAGCTGCATATGTAGAAGAGGATGGCCTTGTCTGGCATCAATGGGAGGGGAGGCCCTTGGTCCTGTGGAGGCTTGATGCCCCAGCGAAGGGGGATGCTAGGGTGGTGAGGCAGGAGAGGGTATGTGGGTGGGGGAGCATCCTCATAGAGGCAAAAGGGTGGGGGATGGCATGGGAGGTTTGTGGAGGGGAGACTAGGAAGGGGGACAATATTTGAAATGTAAATAAATAAAATAAACAATTAAAAAGAAAATTTGCTCTGGAACAGGGTGAATATGTGTTTGATTTTAGTATTTTATTATATTTAAATCATTTTATATATAACAAATATATTAAAATAAGAACTATAAATTATTTATAAATAAAAAGTAAGGAAGAAGTAGAAGCTTTAAAAAAACATCATTATCCTACTATTCAACTCTTGGAATGGCTATCATTATTTTTAAAACTGAAGAAATAAAAGCTTGGAGTGGATGTAGAAAGTTCAAATCCTTTTAATTGGCTAATAGGAAATGAAAATATATGTGGTCTTTCTGGAAGTAGTCAGAAAATAACCACAAAATTGCAGTATGTACCAGAAATACCCTTTCTCATATGGCTCTAAAATACCTGGGATCAAGATTCCCACATCCATGGCAACACTATTCACAAGAGTGAGAAGGCAAAAGAGCAGAAAAGGAGTGTGTATTCAGGGATCAATCAATTTTAAAATTAGATATATGAATACAGTAAGCTATTCTATTCCTCCTTCAAACCGTGAGTCCACTACTGCCACTTTCCCAAGCCAATACAATTCCTCAATGCATTCTATATGTTTATCTTTATATGGAGAGATAAAGGTAGCTCTGACCTCTCACCAACAAAATTTCTGTTTTCAACAGATACAGACTATTACAGACATCCATAACTGGTCAAAATTCAAAGAATAATGGCGAGTCTCAAATTATAGACCCATGATGCAGACAACTCCTATACCTGAGGCTCAGGTAATGCCATTGAAGATGGGGGTTGGGAAGATTATATGAGCCAGAAGACCAGGATGTCTACTGCCTTCTAGATATGACAGGGATGTCGCACCCATGGAATCTCAACAATATGGTTCCTTAAGAAAGACCCACTTAGCTGGGCAGTGGTGACGCACGCCTTTAATCCCAGCACTCGGGAGGCAGAGGCAGGTGGATTTCTGAGTTTGAGGCCAGCCTGGTCTACAGAGTGAGTTCCAGGATAGCCAGGCCACCCAGAGAAACCCTGTCTCGGAAGAAAAAAAAAAAAAAAAAGACCCACTTAAATGACAATACAAGTTGGCATTCAATGTGAAGGAAACCTAAGAATTCCCTACCACTAGATGAAGAGCTACAAGCAGTCAATGACTTCTGAGATAAGGAGAATACGTCTTCCCCACGGATGACACTCTTGATATTTTGCCCAAACCCAAGTATCCAGCCTTGTTTACACAGACATATGTGAGACATTAACTCACCATGTATGCCTATGTGTATGTGCATGTGTAACAACAATAATAAAGCTGTCAATAATTTGAGAGAGCGGAGCACACAATAGTGTTGGATAGGGAGAAGGAAGAAAATGACATAAATATATTTATGTATAGACGAAATTCTAAAACATAAAAAATTTAACTTCAAGAAAAGGAAATAAAATTCTAACATTGCGTGCTCTATCATGGTTGTGCTTAGAACAAGTTATACCACTGAAATAACTAGTCACAGAAGAGGGATGCTGTATGATTCCACAAATGGGTCAACCAAAAGCTGCCCCATGCACAAAGACAGATGATACAGTGGCTACTGGGGACTAGTAGAAGGTGAAGGACTGTTCTTTAGTGGGTATGAAATTTCAATTTGTGTTAATGATAAAACATCTGGGAATGTATAAAAGTCATGGTTTTAAAATAATATGAATGGATTTGATGCTACTGAATGGTACATTTTAAAATGGGTAGCATAATAACTTTTGTGTAATGTACCATTTAACAAAATAAAATATTGTTATTATATTTTATTTTATATATACATGTTTTATATCGATAAATGTTATATATATATATATATATATATATATAACTGAAATGTGATTATAGAATTCAGTGATGAGGTGAATTAAGGTATACAGATGAAGAAGGGGTTCAATGGGAGAGAAAGGATAAGACAGTGCAATGAAAAAATATATTTAAGACTTGTACTGAGGAGGCAGTGGAAGGCGGGCTACAGAGGCAGGGACTGAGGAAAAGCCGGTAGGTAAGAGCCTGCCTGCTTCCACCTGTGGCCAGAAACCCAGCCTGGGCCAACAGGCCTCTCCATATACAAGTAGCTCAGAGAGAAAGCTACCCGCCTACTTGTGCTGAGGAGCCAGCAACAGGAGGACTCCAGACGCAGGGTCTGAAGAACAGCTGGAAGAGAGAACTGGTCTCCCAGGAATATTGACATCTGAGCTTGAAGGAAAGACAAGCCACAGTCAGAGAGAGAAAGACCAGCTAACTCCAAAGATAACCAGATGGCGAAAGGCAAGGGCAAGAACACAAGGAACAGAAACCAAGACTACTTGGCTTCAGCTGAACCCAGCTCTCCCACCACAGCCAGCCCGGGATACCCCAACACACCAGAAAAGGAAGACTCAGACTTAAAATCACTTATCAAGAGGATGATAGAGGATTTTAAGAAGGAAATAAATAACTCCCTTAAAGAAATACAAGAGAACACAGGTAAACAACTGGAAGCCCTTAAAGAGGACACACAAAAATCCCTTGAAGAATTACAGGAAAACACAATCAAATGGGCAGAAATACAGGAAAACACAATCAATCAAAAGAACAAAACCATTCAGGAATTAAAAACAGAAATAGAAACAATAAAGAAATCACAAAGGGAGACAACCCTGGAATTAGAGATCATAGGAAAGAAATCAGGAGTCATAGATGCAAGCATCACCAACAGAATACAAGAGATGGAAGAGAGAATCTCAGGTGCGGAAGATACCATAGAAAACATGGACACAACAGTCAAAGAAAACACAAAATGCAAAAAGCTCCTAAACCAAAATATCCAAGATATCCGGGATGCAATGAGAAGACAGAACCTGAGGATAATAGGTATAGAAGAGAGTGAAGATTCCAAACTTAAAGGACCAGTAAATATCTTATATAAAATTAGAGAAGAAAACTTCCCTAATCTAAAGAAAGAGATGAACATAAATATACAAGAAGCCTACATAACTCCAAATAGACTGGACCAGAAAAGAAATTCCTCCTGTCACATTATAGTCAAAACACCAAATACACAAAACAAGGAAAGAATATTAAAAGCAGTAAGGAAAAAGGGGCAAGTAACATATAAAGGCAGACCTATCAGAATTACACCAGACTTCTCACCAGAGACTATGAAAGTTAGAAGATGCTGGGCAGAGCTCATACAGACTCTAAAAGAACACAAATGCCAGCCCAGGCTGCTATACCCAGTAGAACTCTCAATAATCATAGAGGGTGAAACCAAAATATTCTACGACAAATCCAAATTTGCACAGTATGTTTCCATAAACCCAGCCCTACAAAGAATAATACATGGAAAACGCCAACTCAAGGAGGGAAACTACATGGAAGAAAAAGCAAGAGAGTAATCTTTCAACAAACTCAAAAGAAGATAGCCACACAAACATAAACAATTTCAAAAATAACAGGAAATAACAATCACTATTCTCTAATATCTCTTAACATTAATGGTCTCAACTCCCCAATAAAAAGACATAGACTGACAGACTGGATCTATAAACAGGACCCAGCATTTTGCTGCATCCAGGAAACGCACCTCCGTGTTAAAGACAAACACTACCTCAGAGTAAAGGGCTGGAAAACAATTTTCCAGGCAAATGGCCCCAAGAAACAGGCTGGAGTAGCCATTCTAATATAGGATATAATTGACTTTCAACCAAAATTCATCAAAAAGGATGAGGAAGGACACTTCTTACTCATCAAAGGAAAAATCTACCAAGAAGAACTCTCAATTCTGAACATTTATGCCCCGAATGCAAGAGCTCCCACTTTCATAAAAAAAACTCTACTAAAGCTCAAAGCACACATTGCACCTCACACAATAATAGTGGGAGACTTCAACACCCCACTATCAACAATGGACAGATCTTGGAATCATAAACTAAACAGAGACACAGTGAAACTAACAGATGCTATGAACCAAATCGGTTTAACAGATATCTATAGAACATTTCTTCCTGCATCAAAAGGATATACCTTCTTTTCAGCACCTCATGGTACCTTCTCCAAAATTGACTATATAATTGGTCACAAAACAAACCTCAACAGATATAAGAAGATCGAAATAATCCCATGCCTCCTATCAGATCACCACGGATTTAGGTTGGTCTTCAATGGCAACAACAACAGAAAGCCCACATATACATGGAAGCTGGACAATGCTCTGCTTAATGATAAGTTGGTCAAGGAAGCAATAAAGAAGGAAATTAAATACTTCCTAGAAATCAATGAAAATGAAAGTACAATTTACCCAAACCTATGGGACATAATGAAAGCAGTGTTAAGAGGAAAACTCATAGCTCTGAAAGCCTCCAAAAAGAAACTGGAGAGAGCATATACTAACAGCCTAACAGCACACCTGAAAGTTCTAGAACAAAAAGAAGCTAATACACCCAAGAGGAGTAGAAGGCAGGAAATAATCAAATTAAGGGCTGAAATCAACCAAGTGGAAACTAAAAGAGCTATACAAAGAATCAACAAAACCAAGAGCTATTTCTTTGAGAAAATCAACAAGATAGAAAAACCCTTAGCCAGACTAAACAGAGGGCACAGAGACAGTATCCAAATTAACAAAATTAGAAATGAAAACGGAGATATAACAACAGACTCTGAGGAAATTAAAAAAATCATCAGATCCTACTACAAAAGCCTATATGCAACAAAATTGGAAAATCTGGAGGAAATGGACAAGTTTCTTGACAGATACCCATTACCAAAGTTAAATCAAGATCAGATAAACCATCTAAACAGTCCCATAACTCCTAAAGAAATAGAAGCAGTCATTAAAAGTCTCCCAACCAAAAAAAGGCCAGGACCAGATGGGTTCAGTGCAGAATTCTATCAGACCTTCAAAGAAGACCTAATACCAATACTCTTCAAGCTATTCCATAAAATAGAAACAGAAGGATCACTACCCAATTCATTCTATGAGGCCACAGTTACACTGATACCAAAGCCCCACAAAGACGCAACAATAAAAGAAAACTTCAGACCAATTTCCCTTATGAATATTGATGCAAAAATACTCAATAAAATTCTTGCAAACCGAATCCAAGAACACATCAAGACCATGATCAAGTATGCTTCATCTCAGGGATGCAGGGATGGTTCAATATCCGGAAATCCATTAATGTAATCCACTACATAAACAAACTCAAAGAAAAAAACCACATGGTCATCTCGTTAGATGCTGAAAAAGCATTTGACAAAATTCAACATCCCTTCATGATAAAAGTCTTGGAAAGATCAGGAATTCAAGGAGCATACCTAAACTTAGTAAAAGCAATATACAGCAAACCAGTAGCCAACATCAAACTAAATGGAGAGAAACTTGAAGCAATCCCACTAAAATCAGGGACTAGACAAGGCTGCCTTCTCACTCCCTATCTATTCAACATAGTACTTGAAGTTCTAGCTAGAGCAATCAGGCAACGAAAGGAAATCAAAGGGATACAAATTGGAAAGGAAGAAATCAAAATATCACTATTTGCAGATGATATGATGGTATACTTAAGGGACCTGAAAAACTCCACCAGAGATCTGCTACAGCTGATAAACAACTTCAGTAAAGTGGCTGGATACAAAATTAACTCAAGCAAATCAGTAGCCTTCCTATACTCGAAGGATAAACAGGCTGAGAAAGATTAGGGAAATGACACCCTTCACAATAGTCCCAAACAATATAAAATATCTTGGTGTGACTCTAACCAAACAAGTGAAAGATCTGTATGACAAGAACTTCAAGTCTCTGAAGAGAGAAATCGAAGAAGACCTCAGAAGATGGAAAGATCTCCCATGCTCATGGATTGGCAAGATTAACATAGTTAAAATGGCCATCCTGCTGAAAGCAATATACAGATTCAATGCTATCCCCATCAAAATCCCAACTCAATTTTTTGTAGACCTAGAAAGAGCAATTCTCAAATTCATATGGAATAACAAAAAACCCAGGATAGCAAAAACTATCCTCAACAATAAAAGGTCTTCTGGGGGAATCAGCCTCCCTGACCTCAAGCTGTACTACAGAGCAGTAGTGATAAAAACTGCATGGTATTGGTACAGTGACAGGTAGGTTGATCAATGGAATAGAATCAAAGACCCAGAAATGAATCCACACACATATGGTCACTTGATCTTCGACAAAGGAGCTAAAACCATACAGTGGAAAAAAGACAGCATCTTCAACAAATGGTGCTGGATCAACTGGCGGTCTACATGTAGAAGATTGCGAATTGATCCATTCCTATCTCCCTGCACAAAGCTTAAGTCCAAGTGGATCAAGGCCCTTCACATAAAACCAGATACACTGAATCTAATAGAAGAGAAAGTAGGGAAGAGTCTCGAATTCTTGGGCACAGGGGAAATGTTCTTGAACAGAACACCAATGGCTTGTGCTCTAAGGTCAAGAATTGACAGATGGGACCTCATAAAATTACAAAGCTTCTGTAAGGCAAAGGACACTGTAATTAGGGCAAAACAGCAACCTACAGATTGGGAAAAGATCTTTACCAATCCTACATCAGATAGAGGGCTAATATCCAATGTATACAAAGAACTCAAGAAGCTAGACTCCAGAGATACAAATAACCCTATCAAAAAATGGGGAAGTGAGCTAACCAGAGAATTTTCAACTGAGGAAACTCGAATGGCTGAGAAGCACCTGAAGAAATGTTCAACATCCTTAGTCATCAGGGAAATGCAAATCAAAACAACCCTGAGATTTCACCTCACACCAGTCAGAATGGCTAAGATCAAAAACTCAGGTGACAGCAGATGTTGGAGAGGATGTGGAGAAAGAGGAACACTTCTCCATTGCTGGTGGGAATGCAAATTGATACAACCTCTCTGGAAATCAGTTTGGCAGACCCTCAGAAAATTGGACATAATACTACCTGAGGACCCAGTTATTCCACTCCTGGGCATATACCCAGAAGATGCTCCAACATGTAATAAAAGCACATGTTCCACTATGTTCATAGCAGCCATATTTATAATAGCCAGAAGCTGGAAACAACCCAAATGTCCCTCCACAGAGGAATGGATACAGAAAACGTGGTACATTTACACAATGGAATACTACTCAGCTATTAAAAACAATGACTTCATGAAATTCGTAGACAAATGGATGGATCTTGAAAACATCATTCTGAGCCAGGTAATGCAGTCACAAAAGAATGAACATGGTATGTACTCACTGTTAAGTGATTATTAGACTAAAAGTTTGAAATACCCAAGAGTCACTTCGCAGGAACAATAGTACTGAGTACGAGGTCCCAGATGGAGGGCTTGGAGAAAGGACTGAAGGAGGTGAGGGAGTGTGCAGCCCCAGGGAGGTAGCAACACTGGCAACTGGCCTGACCCCCCATATTTCTGGAGACTGATCCACCAACTAAAGAATACACATGGAGGGACCCATAGTGCTGGCCACAAAGACTGCAGAGGAGGGTCTTGTTACCCGTCAGGGGGAGGAGAGGCCCTTGGGCCTGAGGGTGTTAGATCCCCCAGTATAGGAGAATGTCAAGGAGGGAAGATGAGAGTGGGTGGGGGTTGGGGTGGGGAGGTGGGTTGGAGAATATCCCCATAGAGGCAGGGGGAGGGCGGAAGGAATGGGGAGGTTCCAAAGGGGAGATCTGGAAAGGGGGAAACATTTGAAATGTAAATAAAATATGAAAATTAAAAAAAAGAAAAAAAAGAAAAAATATATTTAATATATATATATAAAATTATCAAAGCCAAAAATATTGTTTGAATATAATAAGAATTAATTTCCCTATAGTTACTGAGACTTTGGCTGTAAAATAATTTTTTTAATTAAATTTACTCCCCCAATTAACTTTTTAAAGATATGATGGCCTTCAATTACAAATTATTACTACATGATTATTGATAAATATGACCATGGTTGTTTTATTTATCATACAGTTGATTCCCTATAATGTAATGAATCTGTTGATGGTATGTACATACTAATGTTTAATATGTATTTTTACAAGGCAAATATTCAAGAAAATGCATACTACTTCACAATCTACTATGAATAATGTGGTAGAAATATTACTGACTTGATCTAATAGGATGTTTAATGGAATTGGAAAAGTATTCATTCTGAATAATAGCTAGAAAATCTGGGATTGAAACTAGAGCCATTACCTTCACAGTCTAGAGAGGAGGGGTGGAAGGCTGGTTTCCTGCCCATTCTACGCCTGCCCTCAGTCAGTAACTAGACACTGGGTGGGCTTTTGTCATTGCAAACCATCTGGGAAATGAAGATGAATACAACCAAGTTCATAGACCAGGCCATCAGGAAAAACAATCAGTGAAGAGCCCAACACTTGTGAATGAATACTGCTGTGCTTAGCTGTTAATGATGTAGTTGCAACCACTAACTCCCCACCAACACCATGATGGGCCAGGATCTTTGAACAATTCTATGTGGCCTCTTTTCCTTAAGCTAAAAACGGACCTGTGATCAAGACTTTTTCCACAACAACCATGCTGAATATCCAGACGACAGTAAATCGGAATTACTGGTGGAATTACTGAAAGTACAATTTGTCAGTGAGCAGTGTGATACATTTCTGTAATCTCAGCATTGGAAGAGACAGCTGCAAGGGGATCGATACATGTTTGAGTCTAGCCTTGTCTACATGTGAGTTCTCAGCCAGCCAGCGCTACATTGGGAGACTCAATCTGAATTTCTCTTTGAATCTAAAGTACAACGCAGGGTAGCATGTGAAATAGTTATGTTCACTATGCTCTAATATTTTATATGCTTTCCATTTGGGGTTGAGTCTTCTCAAGAACATAGTCACACTTTCATCTTCCTAGATTGAGCTGTGTGCATGGTCCTCATGCTGAAGTGGCTGTGATTGCTAGAACCATTTCTCTACGGCTCAGGAGTATCCTCGGGGAGCTGTCTCTTCTCCTGATGAGCAGCTTTGTACTGCAGTGCTTTTCTTAGTCCCCTGTCTGTCTGCTCCTTCCCTCCTCTTTCTGAGGCTGCCACCTTTCTTCACTGTGTTATATCTTTTGCTAGGGGCCCCCTCTGACCCTAGTTTACCACCTCTGAACTGCCCCAAGAATGGAAACCAGATGATCAAGCATCTGAAAATAGGCACAATTTAAAAATAAACAGCGTAAATGAGCTGAAACTTTTCAACATCTATTTTTACTGATGAGAAAAACGATTCATCTATTTCCACTCACAGCTTAGGGTGTGTCGGAGGCATGAGAACTGTGGTAATACCATATGGCTTAAAATAATAACGTCTTGGAGAGCGTCTATGGAATAATTCAGCAATCTGATTTATATGTCGAATAGAGAGCTACCATTTCCTAAATAAAATTGTGAAATTAAGTCTACACGTCAACACATTGATCAAAATAGAACTCAGTTCGAGTATCTACCATATCTGTTCAGCCACACCAAACCCCATATTATGTATATTCACTATCACATGAGAAGCATCCCCGTATTCAAACTGCACATAATTTCTCTCGTCTTGAAAATCTAGCAAAATGTGTGCTTTGTTTTATTCCCTTATTTAGACACTGGGTTGTAACTCCTATTCCATTTTAGAGGCTAAAAAAGAATAATAATTATATTTAATTTTCCAAGAGACAATGAATTAATAGAGATGGTTTTATATGTCTCCCTTACCAAATTTTGCTTATGCCAACAGTGAGTAATCTCTCTCTCTCTCTCTCTCTCTCTCTCTCTCTCTCTCTCTCTCCTGTTTCCAGATAAATGCCAGTCATTTGGACAGGGCTAACTCACAGAAGGTGCAGCAGGCACAGATGGTACTAATGCATAAATGTAATCTAGCAAAAGAATGCCAATGCCAAGCCAGAAAAGGTTCCAAGTAACTGCAGTGCACTTACAGGAAGTCTGTGATTGGCAAGGTTAGTGCCGCGACAGTGAGGGCTCACTGTTTGTTCCCAGAGAAGCACTAGAAAGTCTCAAGTAAATGAGCACATCTCATGTATGTGCCACAAGTGCACTCATTTACAGAAAAGATATATCCTTAGAAATAACAAGGTTCACACAACCAACACACAGACATGTTCCTCCTACCTCAGTTTGTATAGTAGCTGGTATGTGCTAATAAGAAAAATACAATAAATACAGATACTATGATCTTTGCTATTGTCTGAGTATATCCAGATATTGAGCTGAATATCTGTAAACATTCCCTATGATTCTATATGTATATTTTCTTCATAGTACTCACTAAAATTGTCACTGTTTACCTATAGGCATGCCAAAGTATAACCCCCTCAGTTACCTTCACAAATATCCTCATTCATAGGGGAATATCTCATACTAATTTTGATTGTTAACCTACTGTCTACCTTATGAGCTAGCAATTAAATCGACAAGAGGAAAAATTCAGTGTGAGTCTTGTTTATTAATTCCTCCAGTGCTTTTAATACATCATGCAGTAGATATATATTAAATGAAATAAAAACCATGAAGAAACTCATGCTCTTAATACTCTTATTTAGCATCACATGGATACACATTTGAAATTATTGCAAACCAAGGATAAGGCTATTAGCATATTCTCTGCCCCTTCTCTCCTCCTCCTCTTATCTCTCCAGTCTTCTCTAAGCATGGAATTCCCACCAGCTATCCATTGTCTAGGAAAATGCAACTATACCGTTAACATTTATATTTTGTGAAATGTTAAATACAGGCAAAAGTTTAATAGGGCTAAATTTGTTCAAGAGTCTCGCTTTGTCCCTGTTCCGGAAGACGGCTACCAAAAGAAGGGAGATAAATTTTGTAGAATACTCAGTCCAGGAAACTATGAAGATAGGTGACCAGCAGGGGTGTGGGGGGCACATGGAGGGTAAAAGCAGCAGTGCAGGAAGGCTTTCCAGAACAATTAATTAAAATGCCCTCACTAGCATTAACTGGATAAAAGTGATCTACTTGGCTTGAAAAAGAAGGAGAATTCTTTTTTGTCTTCTTCGTAAACCCATGAATTTTATCCTTAAAACACTCCCTTGAATACACAATGGCCATGTTCTAAATGGCCACCAATGCCTAACCATGAGTAGCTCTAAACACCAAGGTGCTAACGTTTTCGTGTGTGTATGTACATAGAGGATGTGTTTCTATCTTGTCTAAGCAGCACCTTGCGCTCAGGCATATGTTGAGTACTCACCTCTGCGGTACCACAGCAGAAATAACACTGATTTCTTTCTACCTCAGCAGTTAGTGGACAGAAAGACCATTTTGATGACAGACATGAGCTTCCCCAGAATACAACTGCTCTTCCTTAAGAGGAGAACTTAAACATTTTCAAATTTTAAAAGTATCTTAGAGGTTCTCACTTGTGCCCTAGGGCCACTACCAAATAAAATAAAGTCAACTGAGCACAAGCACTGTGACAGCCAATCAGATGGCATGCCAGGCGAGGACCAGGCAAGTCACACATACAGTGTGGATCCACTGCATGGAAGAATGATGCATATCTGTGGCAGACATGGCAACACCACGCATGATACCATCCTTCAGAAAAGTACGAAATCTAACATTTAAATGTTTCTTCCTGAAGCTCTCCATTTAATGTGAAGAATACAGTGGACTTCAAATAACTAAATGGGTGGAAAGGAAACCTTAAATAAGAAGGAACCCTAAAAATATTGCTGCTTTGCATATAAACATGCCATACCTAATGTGAAAAAATATTAAATATCCCAATACAGACAAAAGGACAATCGCAGACATGCATAGTAAACGCAACATGGTGGTTGTGAATGCCCTGTAAAATAACATAACAAAGTATAGTTTGTTTTTATTCCATTTAGTTGTGCATATTGTGATGGAATTCACTGTGAAACATGTGTGTGTGGAGTGTGTGTGTGTGTGTGTGTGTGTACTGTGCTGTAATCATATAGTTCACAAACAGGAAAGAAATTAGTATTTACGTAGCATAGTCTAAAGCAGATTTTTAAAACAGCCTGAGAGGGAAAATATGATAATTCTTTAATTCTTTAAAGGTTGGTAGAGGATATTTTTTGTCTTACCCCTTCTGACACTTACAGGTTTTCCCTTTAAAACATTGTTATTTTCTATAAGCAAAAGAAAAGGTGTTTGCCACATACTACACACAGAACCCGCACACAGCACATAAACAAAGGTTATATTACTTTCCCCCCTCATATTCCTTTTGTGGCTGAGTAATTACATGGGCCTTTGTGTGACAGTGCACCTTGGGAGGTCAGAGGACAACTTTCAGGGGTCACTTCTCTCTCTGTGCCATGTGGTGCCAGATCAGACACAGACCCTCAGGCTTGGCAGCAAGCACCTTTACCCCCCAATCCTTTTACCACATTCCGCTCACACACTTATTTTTGAAGCATAATGTTATGGAGTCAAATTTCTAGTTTTGAGGTATTTTTCTCAAAAAAAAAAAAATGAGTTGTAGGTTATTATCAAACTTTCCACATGGAAAGAGTAAAGGAAGCTCTGGGAGCGATGTGGGTGGATGGGTGCCTACAGTTTTGATTGTGATGACAAGAGTAATCAGCAGTATAGCTTGTCTGTAAAGCTACATCTCTCTTCTCCACCTACCCTTCATTTATACCATGCGGAACAGTGTGCGCCCACCTCCTAGGGTTACTTGGGGAAGTGTGAAAATGCATGTGATACTCAATGCCCATGTGAAATGAACACTGAAATGCCATGTGTTGCACTGCTGTGTCCACTTAACCTACCTGAAATACTCTGATACATAAACTTGCTTTCAAAGAAAACTTCAAGGTAGATGGTAGAGCTAAACCGGAAAAGGCTGCGGAAGTGAAGCTGAAAAGAAGATTCATCTGTCCAGCAGCCCCTTCCTGAAATACGCACACTCCTCTGCATAAGATCCTACTTTCAAAGAATTTACCTCTTCATTTTACTAAGACAGAAATTAGTGGTGATGAAAGTTTAGATGGATATGCAGCACACCTCTTAACAGTGTAGAAAAGCTTGACATTTTTATGGATCTGGTTTTTGTTTTTTAAAGAAAAAAATAAGCCTGGCAGCGGTGGTGCATGCCTTTAATCTCAGCACTTGAGAGGCAGAGACAGGCGGATTTCTGAGTTCGAGGCCAGCCTGGTCTACAGAGTGAGTTCCAGGACAGCCAGGGCTATACAGAGAAACCCTGTCTCGAAAAACCAAAAAAAGAAAAAATAAATAAATAAGGTGAGAAAGAGACAGAGGGAAGAGAAGAGTGGAGGAGTGAGAACAGGTCGGGAAGAGAGAAGGGGAGGGGTATGGAGTGAGACAAAAACAAGAGTAACAATTTTGCCACTAGAACAAAACCCCTCACTCTCTAGCTTGGTGGGAACACCGGGTTGAATCTCAGCGTATCCCACAGCCAGTGGCCCGACCCCATTTTCGGTTTCCTGCAGGCTATAAGACGCGCAGTTGTGGGCAGCATTTCTGAAATCATACGCCCTGCAACTGTCCTGGTGTGCATGGACTACAAATAAATCAAACAGTGGCCAAGAGTGAGTGCAGACGCAGTTCATCTATAGAGAAATACTGAACGTCGAAGGAAAAGCTGGAAGGTGACCTGAGACGGGAAAGGAAAAGGGCCAAACACAGGTAGATCAGGTAGAGAAGGGGCCAAAGCATAAAGACAATGAAACAACAGATAAGTCCAACTTCAAGCCATTGTTTCTTACAACTACATAAATAAAGTGGGGTTGTTTCATTTATTTTGGCTACATATACTGTAACCTAAAAATAAATACTTATATATATTTATACCTTATGAAAAGACCTGGGCATTTAAAATTAATGGGATGAAGAGGCTGGGCCCAGTTTGCTAAAGTTGGCAATTTCTTTTCAAAGGAAATACTTGATACCTTGAATCCATTGTGGAAATATGTAGCTCATTTTTATAGCAGCCCAGCTGTTACCAAGATAGTGTAAAAAATAACAATTGAGGTTACGTGCTCTCAGGAGAAGTCTTTCTTAGGTTTGATTAGAAACTTTCTGAGTCTATGAAAGCCTGTTCCTAATCAAAGTTTCAATGTTAGGATCCATCCCATTCCATAATTGTAAGGAGGGTATGACGTAAGTGCAGCCTGATTAGAGATTATTAGAGACAACACAGTCTGATTCTGCGATCTCATTTGTAGCTCTAAAGACAGGAGTGAAAACACATCAGTCCAGAACCATGGTGATGGTATTCTGCAGAGACATTCAGACACATTCATCATCAATGTTAAATGTGTGCCTAGCCTCACAGACTCGATGTACCAGGGTAGAGGGATACCCTGGGGGTCCCCACCTGCTCAGAGGAGAAGGGGAGGGGGTATGGGGGAACAATTGTGGGAAGGAGTAGCCAGGAGGGGGCAGTGAGTGGGATGTAAAGTGAATAACTAATGATAGATAGATAGACAGACAGACAGGTGGACAGACAGATAGATAATTAGTTGTTTCTTTGCCATGTGTTGCTGCTCTTATTCATAGTGCCAGACTTTCCCATTAGGCTCTTCCAGGTTTTATTTTTTTAGATTTAATTATTTATTTTATGTATGTGAATACACTGTAGCTGTCTTCAGACACATCAGAAGAAGGCATTGATCCCATTAGAGATGGTTGTGAGCCATCACATGGTTGCTTGGAGTTGAACTCAGGAACTCAGCAATAAGTGCTCTTAAACACTGAGCCATCTCTCCAGCCCTTTCTTCCAGTTTTTGAAGTGCCCATGTGTGTTGAATGATGAGTATGAAAAACATTATGTAACTATCACAAAAGGCCAGTTACTGTGTAGCTATAAATAAGAGAAATTTACTCCTCACCATTATGGAGGTGGACAACCAGGGTTCATGATGTCAGCTGATCTGATGTATGCTAAGAGGTTTCTGATTTATAAATGATCCCCCCCCCTTTTTTTTTTTTTTTTGCTGCATATTTACATGGCAGAAGAAGCCAAGCCTATGGATCCTCCTTCATAAAACTGTTGATCTCATTAATGAAGGCTCCATCTTTGTCCCATAGAGCTTCCCTAAAGACCCCCACCTCTTAATACCATTAGCTGGAAATTTTCCATCTGTAAACTGGGAAGGTCACATGCATTCAGCTCGTAGAAGGTTTGAGCTACTGTTATTTGTTCTGTCTGGTTTTGAAGCCATTCTGCAGTTTCTCTTTACAAAATCATCAGCACAGGACACAGATATTATTCCCATGTTGCAGAAATGGAGCTAGGGCCAGAAATATTAAGAGACTTACACTGGTTCCCTCACCCAGGTAGTTTGGTGCTGGTCTATGACTCTCAGACCCTGATTTTTTACCTAATGGTTTCTCTGATAATCTTTTGCTATTCCTATCTTCTAGTTTACTGGTTCTCTGAAATGGATTTTATATTTTCATTAGTCCATTCATTTAGTCCTTAATTTACAGAGGCAGAGACTTAATCACAGGGTATATATACAAATCAGTATTCTTAACTGTAAATCTCTCTCTGCTAGTTAATGATTATATAATACTGAGGAAATGAGTCAGATTTTCTGCCACCATCGTCTACATTTATAAAATAAAACTACTGGACTCATTGAGAGTATTATTTAGCAAAGCCTCCTTGTCTTAAGTTCACTCTTGTGTTTGCCATCTTCTGTGAAGTTTATCAATTCTAGAATGTTCTACTTTCCTTCTACCTGAAGCACACACTTTAAAATTATTTCACTACAAATATCTTATGATAAACAGTTAACATATTTCTCTATTAGTAAAAGAAACATATGCTGCTTAGGCAATATTAGGATATATTTTCTAGTGGTGAATTGAAGTCAACAACCAATGGTCCTCTGACCTCTGTTACTGCACAGCAGGGGCCTCCTATGTAAGCACTTCTCCCTGTGAGTGTGGCTCCTTCACCCTTGCAGCACTTCTTCTGTTGGGTCCTTCTGTTGGGTCTTCTATACTTTTATTCTGTGTGAGAACATCCTTCCTAAGCTTCCTAAATTGCTTTTATAACTTCAAGTTCCAGAACTTTATCAAACAATATGTAACTTACTATGTATTCATTGTTACCATCCCTTTCTTTTCTACATCTTGAACTAAAATTATGTAGAATAAACATCTACTTTATTCTCAAAAAATAAATGTGTACCACAAATGACATAGTTATTTAAGCACAGGGGCTTTTATGGGATTTAACTATTCTCTATGTCGATCTATTTTTAAATGATATGTAACAGTCTTATTTCAGACCTCTGTTATCAGGATGTGGCCACTGTTACATGATCACTGTCCAGTCACAACCAGCACTGAAATCAGTGGCAATATGACAGCACTCAACTTAGTTGTTGACCACAAGTGTTTTCCCCTGAACCTGACTGCCCCAAGCTAAAGACACCACCATGATGTTCTCGTATATTCTAATTCTATAAGACCTTCTTTCCCTTTGAAGATAGTTTATTTTGCCATAAAGCCTTCACGTGTAACTGTTGATGGAAGTCATTAGTGAAGCAGTTAAATTTAAGGACTGGCAATGAAAGCAAGCCTAAAACATCAGATGAAGGAAAAAGTAACACAGAGAATAATTCAAAAGCAGTTGACTTAGGATCACTGTACAACCTGAAGTGAATTCACTTTGTCAGTTGTTATACCATGGAAAGTCACAGTCTTTAGAAATCTAAAGACTTTTCTACCTAGTATCAAACATAGGTAAGATCTAATTATGTTTATTACTTTTTCAAACTACTGACTGGTGCTAGATGCAATTACTTGGAGGGAAGAATTTGATCATCCAATCAGTGGAAGACATTTTTTATTTTAATGTTTGTTACAAAGATGAAAAATGTATTGATAGTTTTTTGGCTTTAACTTTTAAGAAAATTAGTAAATGAAGGAGTTCTAAATTTTATTAGCATTTAGAAAACATCCATAAATGTCTATAAGGTTTTCCTACCACAAATTAATTATTTGATTAATTAATAAACTAGAGGATCTTTCCATTTCTTAGCTATTGTGAATAGAGCAGCAATGAATACTGCTGAGCAAGTATCTGTAGCTGCTGTAGATCTGTGGGATGCTGAGTTCTTTAGGTGTATTCCAAGGACTGCTGTATTTGGGTCATAAGGTAGATTTATTTTTAAAATTTAGAGAACTCTCCACAGTGATCTCCAGGATGAATGGACCAGTTTGCTATACCATTAACAGTGAATGTGAAGTCCCCTTTCCCACATCCCTCTAGCATTTGCTTTCTGTATAGTTTTATTAGCCTTTGCAGTTCTGACTGGGTTAAGACGAAATCTCAAAGTTGATTTGCATTTCTCTAATTGCTAGGAATAAAGATCAATTTCGGGATATTTCTTAGGCATTTTAATGTCTTCTTCTGAGAACTGTGTTCTGAACCCAAGCCCAGTTTCAAATGGATCATTTGTTGGGTTGTTTGTTTGACTCTTTGTGTTTAAAGTTGTAAATGTAATCAGGATTATTGCTCTTCTGTCAGATGTATAGCTGGCAAAAATTTCTCTCAATCTAAATGTCCTTCAACTGATAAATGGATAATAAGAATGTGCTACATACACACCATGGAATACTGTTCAACTTTAAATAAAAATGAAACCATCAACTCTGCATGAAAATGGATACAACTAGATCATGTTGAATGAAGTAATTGACCCAGAAACACAAATGTCACATGCTGTCCCTCATTTGAGCCTCCTAGCTCCAAATCTTCAAATGTGACTACAAAGTCAGGAGGAGCTGCAGAAACCTGGACAGTAAAATGGAACCACTGTGGGGAAGAGTAAGCAATAGAGAGGACAGCAGGTGCTACGTGAGCTGAAAGGGGAACGTGTTAACAGCAGAGAGAATTTAATTAGGGAGAGGGGGAGAAATAAACAATGGGAGAAGGGAGGAGAGTAAAATGGCAGTATGGCTGTCTGAAAAGTTATAAGATATTATACAACTATATATCTATCTATTTATGTATCTATCTATCACCTACAAATTTCCAAACTGGGCTGACATTGATCCCTCAAGAGCCACAGACTATTTAACAAAAACTCCAATGTCTGGCATAAGAAGCTTACTTTTAAATTGTTGATCATGATTGACCAAGGGACTCTCAAAATACTACAAGTTGTTACTACTGCCATTGGTTACCCCCAAACATGGAAGGTAAGTCTTTATTGCTGAAGATACCATTCACTTCATATACAAGGCCCAGAGGACCCAAGCTGGATCTGATCTGAAAGCCACTTTCCTAATGACTAGCTTTCACAGTACCAAAAGGTGCCAAGTAAATTTCCAAAGTACAGAAGAGAACCAACAGTCCAACCCACCTATGAGGCACAGCAATGACCAGCATGACATGATAACTCTAAGGGTCCAGTAGTGGTATATGTACCCTGGTGGTAACCAACAGCTCCTTAATTGAATTTATGACCTGCTCAACAAGAAGGAGGTGTGCCTTGTACCAGAAATCTAGTCACCTACTCAGGACTAGTGAAGTCATGATGTTTGGTGGAGAACCTACAAACAGCACCTCATCAGTATAATCCCTAACTACACTCTAAATAATTGTTCTTATACTCACATATAAATGCCGTTTTCATCCCTCATCAAGGGAACTTCTCTATGCAACAGAGACCATTCAGAAAACCACAAACAACAAAAATGCACAGTTGTGGAGCCCGGCCCCTACTGATATATCTACCATATAACTCTCGCACCTAAGGTTGGGGGATCAGGAAGTTTGCTGTAAGATTACTTCTCCTGGAAAAGTCAGTGAAGTGACACATATTACATATCACCAACATGACTGTCTAAACCTAATCTGAACAAGGATAACACCAAGAGACATGCTAAGGTGGATGGAGGAAAACTCAAGAGGTCTCAACCCTAGACAAAGAACCACAGGCCGTTAAGGGATTCTGAGAACAGGAGAAATAATCACTGGAGGGAAAAGCACACCAACTGGTTATCTAATACCAAACGGTCAGCCCTGAAAGCACACGTATAAGGAGTATTATACAGACACAGCAGTCTCTGTCTGTCTGTCCGTCTGTCTGTCTGTCTGTCTCTCTCTCTCTCTCTCTCTCTCTCTCTCTCTCTCTCTGTGTGTGTGTGTGTGTAAGTAACAGCAATTGAAGAGGAAGAGGCCATGAATTTTAAAAAGAGTGAAAGATTGTTCATCAGAGAGTTTGGGGGAAAAGGGGAGAAATGGGGGAAATTATGTAATTATATCTTAACTTCAATAAATAATAAAGAAAAGGAATCAACCCCTCAAGTCACACAGCAACATTAAGAAAACCTAGACACCCATTTCATATTCTTAATGGGGCAGTTACTCGTCCTAGGAAAATCTCAAAAGTCCCGACTTGACTTAGTAAGTTCCTTGCAAACCTATCCTTACTTAAAACGTTTAAGACAACAGAAAGGCAGTCAGAAGCAGCTCTTTGGAAGATGGCTTGCAATGGCTGGCCAAGCTTTGGCTCACCTGGCTGGCTTCTATTGAACTGCACTGACAATCTCTATGAAGAACACCCGTGGAAACTGGCCTCTTCGGAAGCAACTTTGCACGCCACTCACCTGGCCCAGTTCTCCCAGATCTGATTTCTAATTGGAATCTACACTTATAAAAATACTGCCTTGATCATGTCTTTCTGAAAGAATAGGTTTGAATTGTTATCTAAACTAGAAATAAAGAAACTATGAAATGTTCTTTCTCATTAAGTAACAATGAGAATGATAACATATTGAGTATCAGCTATTACTAAACACTGTTGTGTTGTTTTTGTCATTTTTTTTTTGTTTTTTGTTTTTTTTTTAAAATCATCTAACAGTACCCAATAATGCGTTGGTTATAAACTAAAAACAACAAATATGAGGCCTGGTTACTTTTTTATCTACTCATTTATCCCAAATGACTCATCGTGGGTGTGATTATAGATCTTACTATTTAGACAGACATTGTCACAAGAATAGCACATGGCCTGAGTCAGCAGGTTCTCTTGATGATTCTAGATACACCCTAGAATGCCCTAGGTGGACCTTGACCGAAGCTACTGCCCATATGGATTACAACACAGAAGCCTCTAGAGCAGTAGTTTTCAACCTGTGGGTCACGATTCCTTTGAGTCACATATCAGATATCCTATATATCAGATATGTACATTATAATACATCACAGTAGCAAAATTACGGTTATGAAGTAGCAATGAAATAATCTTATGGTTGGGACTGGCTACAACATGAGGAACTGTATTAAAGGGTCACAGCAGCGGGAAGGTTGAGAACCCCTGCCCTAGAGCATATGTTTGTGGAACACAGAACCCTTATGGAAGGGAGGGAGGGAAAAGCGCCATAGAATTCCAGCCTGATGAATGTCTCCAGAGTTCTTGTGCATTTTCATGTCACACTTTCAATTACTAATGCTGGCCATACAGGAAAAATTAAGTAATACTGAAAAAGTCATATATTACCTTAAGAACTGCTACTTTGCTATCTGTAGAGGCTAATATATTGCATTACATATAGAAATAATTGCTACTGCTGCCCTCATTAAAAACCATTAAATCATGAGACCATTTAAAACTGCTGTAGTAGGAGAAAAATGTTCAGCTTATTTTTTTTTACTGTCTCCTACTCTGGAACCACACATACACACACACACACACACACACACACACACCCCACATACTGCACTGATTGAGGTAAAAATAGAGACATGAGATCTTGTAACTCATGTACATTTCTAATTTGTGGGATAATCAAAGGTGCATTTTCAGCCTTCCAGATCTGAGAAAAAAATCCTGGCTCCATTGTGCCCCCTCCAATACAGAAGTAAGCCAAGGGCTAGAGCTGCAGCCCGTGTGGTTGCCATGCATGTATTAGTGAGCTAGCACTGCACACTTTTGTTGGGGGTTTTCATTTGAATAGTCCATTAATCCTTTAAATACATTAAGCATGTCCAGCACTGCTGGCAGACCCTTCTGCCCTTGTGATTCTCGGTTATAGTTCAAGGTTTTATCCCTGGAGCCCGAGCAATAACTGCCAAGAGCAAGATGCAGTAATTGAATAAAAAGTATGCTCTCGGGCATTCAGTGATTCCATAAATATCCTTTCCTTGCATATTCCAATAATCATGTATAAATATATTAGAAACAACACGTGTTGATTTAAAGCACATTTGTTTAATCTCGGCTTCATTTCAAGCTGTTTACTGCAAATACATTCTTTCACACCAGAGCAAGCTAAGCGAGGACCACAAGCCTTCCCCTTCATGCCAAAACCCCCAAGAAGAGCTGCCCACTGCAGGCACCGATGAGAGGAGATCTACGGAGATCTGCTGTCTGACAGAAGACCACTCAGTACAATAAGCATTGTGCAAAATTACGCCCAGTGTGTAAATTCCACTTTTAGGAGGATACTCTCCCAACGCATCATTAGATAGCAATATTTAACTTGACTATCGAGAATGCTCATGCCTCAAAATTCTCATCACTCCATCTTCCAGAGTCCCATGTCAGTCAGCATCTGCTTTCTCTGCCAGTGTTTCAGCCCCAAAGGCTAACGTGGCTACAATCACCGAGCATGTGTTTACTCCAAGTCTGGCAATGCTCACAGTGATTCACGTGTCTTAGCTCATTTAGTTCTCAACAAAAAGAGAAGCTGGGTATTTATATAACACAAATTAAAGCTGGGAAACCAATTTTAAGTTTTCTGTCCTAATAAACACGTTATTCTCTAATACACTTTTTGTGACATAATTCAACATTCCAGCTGCTGGGGTTTCTTGTATCCATCTGGCATCTTCTTCTAGCACATTTAGGTGTCTCACCTATGACACGATGAAAATGAATGAAGACATCCAATGCAGTCAAAAGGAGCTACAGGCCCTACATCAAACTTGATTGGCCAAACACAAATGTGTATGCTACACATTAAAACACAGCTGTGCTATACATAAACACAGACCCTAGATATGCTGTTCCCTGCACAATCTTTAAGATGGTTTGTGTCTTAGGGTTTCTATTCCTGCATAAACATCATGACCAAGAAGCAAGTTGGGAAGGAAAGGGTTTATTCTGCTTACACTTCCACACTGCTGTTCATCACCAAAGGAAGTCAGGAGGGAACTCAAGCAGGTCAGGAAGCAGGAGCTGATGCAGAGGCCATGGAAGGGTGTTACTGGCTTGCTTTCCCTGGCTTGCTCAGCCAGCTTTCTTATAGAACCCCAGACTACCAGCCCAGAGATGGCACCACCCACAATGGGCCTGCCCTCTTGATCACTAATTGAGAAAATGCCTTACAGCTGGATCTCATGGAGGCATTTCCTCATCTGAAGCTCCTTTCTCTGTGATAACTCCAGTTTGTGTTGAGTTGACAACCAAACCAGCCAGCACAGTTTGAAAAGAGGAAAAGAATGAAGTTGAAATCAAAATGAATGAATGCTTCCAGAGTGCAAAATGCAAACTGTGAGGTGTGAAGCCGAGTAACCGAGATGCCATGTTTGAAGAGAACAGAAATAAACGTAATAAAAGTTCATTACTAATATAAATACACTAATACTAAATAATGAAGTATTTAAAGCTTTCTGAGATTGAGTCACATCAGTACAACTTTTCCTATGTCAGTGAATCTCCAACTGTGTGATAACTGCTATTATATTATTTAAAAATCTCATTTCAAGCATTAAAAAGAAGAAAATAAATGTGGGGGAGATTGGGAATTTGCTTATGGAACCAAGGTAGTAGAATCGGGATTGGAAACCTATATAGCAACATAGCAGAGCAGAATTTTTAACCTGGCCATGGGCCTATTACAGTGGTTCTCACCCTTCCTAACACTGCAGCCCTTTAGTACAGTTCCCCATGTTGTTGTGAACTCCACCCATAAAAGTTTCTTCATTGCTACTTCATAACTGTAATATGATTATGAATTAATTATGAATTGTAATACGATTATCTAATATGCAGGATATTTGATATATGACTCCTGTGAAAAGGTCATTTGATCCCCTAAGGGGTCATGCCCCACAGGTTACAAATCAATGGCCTGTAACAAGACACGACCTTGAATCTAGTAATTTCATTCTTGTTGAAATCAGAGGACTTTTAGTTTCTTTATGCTAATGAAGTATCCAACTTACCAAAATGTACATGGATTGGGTTGTGAATAAACACAGGCCTGCGTACATTTGTTTATCCCCCCACCCCACTGGAGGCCTGCATTTGTATAGGGTGATTACTACCACCTGAAGACAGAAAAAGAAATATAAGAGAGTGTAATAGTGTTTATGTTTTATATTCTGAACTCTTAGTGTCTGCATACGACAGAAAACAAAAGTCACAATGTTTCATTGTTTTTTTCCTACCACAGTGTCCATGGAGATCATATTGCAAATTATTATGCATCTCTCCGGTGTGTAAGCTATTGGCTGCTTCCAGACGGAAGCAGATACAAACCCCACTATAACAGCTGACAGAGTCCACACTTCCCATGGGGCTGCTGTAAGACACTCTGTAGCTACCCCAGATTTGCAGTTCCTGCACTATAGCCACCGTCCCTTCTCCAGATGGTGACTAAATCATCCAGGTTTTTCTCCTTTAAACTAGCTCCTATGAAGAAGCAAAGAAAGTTTTTATAAGTAAAATATGAGACTGGAAGAAAATTACACTGCTCTGTATGTTGCTACCTTCTCTTAGAAATAGGCCAGATCTGTTCATAAACTTTAGTCCAATGGGATTACCCTGGTAGTCAACTGGGTAGCAAAGTTCCCTCTGTAATAAAGATGTGGTATGCCATCATCTCTGCTTAAAGTGTTACAAAGACTAAACATTAAGATGCACTTAATATATACAAAACCAAATGACAGTGTTTATTATTATGCCCAGCAGAACATTTTCTAGCCCACAGCTTCCATCCACCCTTTGTCACGGGTGGTGTCAGAAACACTTACGGCACAGGCAGAGAGCTGTGTTTCCTTCGCTACAGACAATAAATCGTTAGTGTCTTCTCCTGATATGCATGGCTCCACTCGCTCTCATGAGACACGGTATGTCTCTCTTGCCATTCCTCCTCACCTAACAAGGTCATTTCTGAGTGAGAATACAATTTAAGGAGAATGTCCAGGCATGCACAATAACCAGGATCGGCTTTCAAAAGCCTTGCTTGCACATATTCCAAAACTCAGAAAAGGACTCTCTCCCCAAGCATAATGTATCCAGATTAATTTCACAAATATAGTTAGGAGTCAGTCTAAGTTAAAATATTTCTGCCCTATTTGTTACTAATGTAAAAAAAAAAGTTCATATAGAAAATGGATATTTGAGAAAATAATTTTAGCTTCACAGAAACCACCTCGTCATTAGAAACTAATGTAGAACTAAAAATAAGAAATTATCACTTGTCTACATTCACTTCTATATTGAATCTTTTTTCTCAATTTATGAGAAAAAGTAGTGGCAGAAAGAATATGGTAGAAAATTAAATTTGTCCCCATCAGCCTGTCTAAGCCAGGTTCCGAAGTGCATGCAAACTGGATGCTCAAAAATGTCTAGTCTGTACAGAAGCCATCCTCTCAAGCAGGTCTTATACTGGCCATGTGGCATCTCTGAGAAAACTAAGAAGACTCTCTTGGAACATTGCCTCTGTTCTAGGGTTCAGAGACGAAGCTTCAGTTGACAAGGTCTGTTCTAAAACAAAGATCTAAGTTACCCCAGGCCAATCACCAGTAAATTAAGAAGGCAGCATTTGACTCTGTGTTTCTGACACAGAGGGTAAACCACAGCACATTCAAAAGAACCATGCTGTTCTAAATTTCAGTCATCACATTTGGTTTTCTTAAAGTGTCAAGCCAAGACACACAAAAATTCAAGAGCTCACTTCGGATTTGCTGTCATGGAGCCTGTAAGATGGTTCAGAGGTCAGATATGCCTGCTGCCAAGCCTGGCAACCTGAGTTCCATCCCTAGAGCCCACAGGGCTGACGGAGAGAGATAACTCCCAAAAGTTGTCTTCTGCCCTCCCCATTCACACTGCGGCACATGGGAATGTGGGAGGAGAATGCACGAGCACATATACACACACACTCACACTCACATGCACACAGGCATGCATACACACGCGCACACACGCACGCACACACACTAACTAACTATATGTTTGTTTGTTTTAAGTTTAGATAAGTCTCCTAAGCCAGGAAAGGAGAAACCATAACAGTTATCAACAAAAAGGGTCTTAGGAAAAACTCAAAAGTCAGATGTATCAAATGTCAACATCTGAGGAACTGATCAATGTATTCGATAACACACACTATCATGACAATTCTAGATTTAAAGATTAAAACCATCAAGGAGATTTCTTCCATTTCCACTTCAACCATTCAGTGAGTGGAAAAGAAGTGATGAAGGGAAAGGCAGAGAGACAAGGGGCAGTGAGGTAAGAAGAAAGGGGAGGGAAGGGAGACATTTGGCTTAGAGCAAAGGTTTGATATAGATGTTAAGTTTCTGCGGGTGATTTACAGTCTGGATTTCCGGAGTCAGCACTACTGCTGGTTCTCTGATTTCTCCTCTAGCTCTCCAGGATGTTATAGCAGGATAAAAAAGAGAGTCAAATCCACTGGCCATGCTTTATGTTCAGAAAATATTACTCCCTAATAAATGTCAGACCATGACTTTGAAACTAAAGAAGATCATCTCCTTTGAAACTAAGGAGTGGCATAATGAAAATTCATCAATTTAGCTGTGAAAATGTACTTCAACGTCATGAAAAAGAAAGAAAGAGAGCAGACAGAACTGCCCACAAGCAGCAGGAGAAGAGCGGATCACCTGGGCTTGGTGCATTGTGCCATGACAGTTCCATGTCTGGAATGAGTAGGGGCTGTCTATTAAATAGATGGTGAGAGGCAGTAATTATTCTAATGAACATATGTGTACACTAAGCAAAGATGGCTGGGATACAGTGTCAAGTGCAAGTCATTAATGGTGACAAGAGCTGGATTCAACTGCAATAGCTGTCACCATGTGAGGTCAGTGACCACACTACGACAATCCTTAGAGGGTAATTCCTAGAGAAGTGCAGAGTATTTTAAAAAAATAAATGGCAAATGCTGCGCACAGACACAGAAAATCAGGATCCTCGACACCTCAAGACTGCTCCTTGATAAATTATGTTATCAAATCCATGTAAAGGAAAGCTTTGCTATCTGGGGCATGCTGCTGGCTGTTGAGACATTACTAACCTCCCACACATGTGATGAAAACTACATCTCATGAGGCTCCAGTGAGAGGAGGAATAAGCAGCATCATTTCCATTCTCTTCCAAACCAAGCTTTCCTGGGAAAGTTGGCCAAGGTGAGACCTAGATTACTTTCTGATAGTAAAACTATACCATTCTTACATATTTTGCTGAAAATATGATAAATGATAAAAATAATGATAAATCATCATCCCTCACAATTTTTAGATAAAAATAATATACTTTATAAAAAAGATGAAACCACGCATTTTATCATAATTTAATACTTTAAAAAAGCAACTTAGTGATTTATACATACACCTTCAAAATTATTTTGTAGATTATAAGGAACTAACAGTGGTAGATGGAGAGTCGAAAACTCTTGCGGATGGCTGGACGGCTGGAAGAGGCCAAAGGCCAAGGCCACACAGGTAGTAACATCAGGCTAAACAGTCCAGGCAGATGCATGTGCAGCTTTTACCATTTGCAGGTAGAGTAGGCTAAGGCACAACACAGCACTTTCTAGAACTCCATGCACTGTGCAGATGGGAAGTGATATTTTAGAAAATGTCTAGAAGTTATTGACATTGATTTTCAAATCATCTCTGCTTGTTCGGTTGATGAAACGCCTGGCAGCCAGTGCCTCCAAGCACTCCAACTTGAAGTCTGCCTTCATCCCTCACATTTTAAAGTGAAGTGGGTAGCTGGTGATTATAAAATGTTTCCAAATGTAACATCTCTTATCTTTCAGTTTCACTGTTTCTACTAAACTAAAAAGAAACAAAACAAAACAAATGAACTTCTAGCCCTGGCTGGGGAGGCATCTCCGGTGGTAAATTGGTTGTGACACAGGCTTACTGAGGTTTAGCCCTACATGTCTTCATAAGAAGTAAAACAGAGTCAAGTGGTATACCTACCATCCCCAGAGTGGAGGCAGATAAGAGGTCCTGCCATCACCCTTGTACGGATGGAAGGATCCTCCATTACCAAGAGCTAGGGAGGCAGATGGGAGGACCCTGCACTTTCTGGACAGCTAGCCTTGTTAGGTCAGTGAGTTCCAGGTTTACTGGCCTGACCCTCTCCACCCCTCCACCCCCCATACTCCTGGAGACTGATCCACCAACCAAAGAATACACATGGAGGGACCCATGGTGCTGGCCACATATGTGGCAGAGGAGGGTCTTGTTAGACATCAAGGGGAGGAGAGGCCCTTAGGCCTGAGGGTGTTAGATGCTCCAGTATAGGGGAATGCCAAGGAGGGAAGACGAGAGTGGGTGGGGGGTGGGTTGGGGGAGTGGGTTGGAGAATATCCCCATAGAGGCAGGGGGAGGGGGAGGGAATGAGGAGGTTAAAAGAAAGTAAATGGAGAAAACTAGAGAAGGAAACAAAATAGCAGATTATGTAAGTGAAAAGAAAAAGAAAGTATTTACTATAAATAACTTGAATTTAAGATATAAATTATACATTTTTTTTCTTTTCTTCTGTCTTTTCTTATCATGGAGAGAAATCTGGCTGTGTATTCATTTGAGCATCACTTAAATGCCTGGTGCCCACAAAGGCCAGAAAAGGGGTATTTGATTCCCTGGAACTAAAGTTCCAGACAGCTGTGGACTGTGTGCTTCCATGTGGGTGCTGAGAGAACCCAGATCATGTTCAAGAGCAGCCAGTGATCTGAACCACTGAGTAATCTTAGAATAATCCTACCAGATCATGAACTCATTATGATCTTTCTACCTCAGCTTTCTTAGTTCTGGGATTACAGGAATGAGCCACCATGCCTGACATAAATATTTTTCTCATGTCTATGATTAAACAGTCTTATCATTGCTCTTAAACTAAAACAATTTGGTCTATGCAAGATATACCAAGAATGGTCTCCTTAAAGCAGGGGAATCTTCTGTTTTCTATAAGTCAATACAAAGGCATTTCCTTAGCAAAATAATAGCATCAATAATAATTAGCATGACCATGCCATGGTGTGAAAACCTTTCAAAGTGTCTCTCAAAAACACTTTCTGAACACAGGTTCTGGAAGAGGACCATTACTTGGTACTCTCAGCCACCCATGGAATTTGAGAAACATGGGCTACTCACTACAGGGCTCTGTATTGCTGTGTACCAGTGAACCTCCAACGAGGAGGCCATAATTCCTATGTTCAACTATGAACCCCCACATACATCTTTAAAAGAGTAGCTGATGGTATCTTTGCCTCAATTTTCATGAACACAGCTAAAAGGACATTTTAGTAACTATCTCATAATTAGAGCTTTGTAGGAGGATGGTGGGCATGCCATTATCAGACAGATCAGGGGATACATTTGATCAGGTGTAATCAGTTTGATCAGGTGTAATCAGTTATACCAAAGGTCAAAATGAGAGCCCACGTTTGCAGAAAGAAGGGCCTTGTAAATAAGCTGTAAGCTCAATATAAATTTAACTGAAGTCTCAGATGATGAGGAAATACTCTGACAAGCAGATTTCAAGAAAGAATCACAAGTATTAAATTATATGATGGTGCTGACCAATATTCAAAGTAGAATTATGGTTTTCCTGTAAGTGAGCATGAGAGCTTTGCTGTCTGAAAACCGTAACTGGGATGGAAAGCCAAGCCTTCAGGTGGAGCTCCTCCTTCATTCTCTGCAGTTCTAGATTGGGAACAAATCATCTATTTTGATAGTTCCATATTAAGAGTAACCTACTGATTTATTATAGTCTATTCCCTTTAGAGAAGCAAGTGTATAAGTCTTATCATTATTCCTGACTCCTTTATGATATCCATAGGTAATCCCAAAGTCTACAATTAATATTCTTGCCCAAATATTCACAACTGAATAACAGATTAAGATGCTTAAAGTTTCTGCTTCAAATGTCTGATATTTAGTGCTGGGGCATCCTACATTATCGAAACAGCTCACTACTACCTACCCTTCATTTGTTGATTTTTAAATTTCATTTCATTTTACTCTTCTAATTGAATGCATAGGCCAAAAATGAGAAGCAAACCACGGGGTTCAAAACCTCTGTTTATGCGTTGGAAGTCGATAAATTTTGAAATATAAATCAAAATTTATCCATTATTTACATTTTACAACTCATGTGAAGTCCAGTTCACTCATCTGGCCATATACCCATTGGCAAGACTTTGGTAACTCACCTGACTCTCCCCTGCCTTGGCTGCTTTAGCTTTAAAACAGGGATAAGACCCTTTGCAATGAGTTGTTTTAAGAGTTAAAATAATACGTGTAAGTTCCCTAGAAGAGTATCTGTCTGGCACACCAAACTCCTAAGATCAAGCTCCTTTATTCTTAGCATTGACGATGACAGTAGTCATAATGACTGTGTTTGTTAATGTCTTTAGAATGTGTCCTTGGACTACCAGAGTGCTTCCTTCAGGTTTTGACCTCTGAACTCTGCCATCATAGTGCCTCTACATAAATATGATTATCATTCACTGCATTTAATGTCATGGTAACTTCTGGATTTTAGATTGTTAACTTGCTTAAAACTAAAGTTTTTCCTTGATAAAACTAGCCTTGTATTCTATTCTTAATGCAGCATTATATGTATTTAACATATTAAGTGCCTAGGGAAGTGCAGTTCATTAGTATTTTCTACTTATAAACAATCTAAAATATACATTTCATCTAATTCATCAAGAGTAAGGTAAGCATGATGTAAGGATAAAATCACAGGCAAGCCATTATCCTTAGAGCTTTGTTGAAACCCAGGGCGAGAGGTCAAAGGCTACATGAATGTTATCTGTCATCCAGTTAGCTGTATGGGGCAAGACCACTTAATAAAAGAAGTGTATTTATCTGATTTAAATCACAGTGATTGATTTTCATTTAACATTTGTCCAGTATTGTTAGCCCTGCTTGAAAAAAATCAATTTTAGTGTGACCCAACGGGAGAGGAGTTCCATGAATCTCTATATATTTAATGACAGGGACATGTTAGTGCCCTTCTGTGAGCAACGATTAAACAAAGGGAAAGCTTGTGGTTTTAGGACACACAGTAGCAAATCGCAGCCTATCAAATGACTATGGTAATAATCCAATACCACATATTAAGTTATCGCTCTCTCTCTCTTTTTTTTTTTTTTTTTTGGGAAAATCATCAAGAAGGAGAGATGTTCCAAAAATAGAACACTAGCGTACAATTAGCTATGTGGGTCTCTTAAATCGTCACCCCCTTTATTTCCCTCCATATGTAGCTATTTTCAATTTATCTTAAAGCATACCAGTGGCAGCTAAAGGCCACCATGGATCTAGAATTGTGCCTTGTGAGAGTCACTGAGCAGATTTCGGCATATTATGAAGAGCACATGCCATTTTTCAGGCTTATATGTTATGAAAAAAAAGTTTATGTTTTTTCTTAATCATGGACAACCTAGGAAATGCTTTATTACTGTAAGTAAATATGTGCTACTGTGAAAAAAATATCTGTTGATAGCAAACTAGATTTTGCCAACAGAAATTCTCTTAGAAGCTTCCTTTCTGAGGGGTGATGAACAGGGTCCAGGGATTCCCTTATGTGCATAACAGGAAAGGGTTCTTCTTCATACAGTTGTCTTGTTTAGTTTTCAATTTAAAAGAATAAAATAAAAAGACAAGCTCACTAGGGAAAGAACTGAAGGAGCTGAAGGGGATTGCAACCCCATAGGAAGAACAACAATATCAACCAACCAATCCACCCAGAGCTCCCAGAGACTAAACCGCCAACCAAAGAGTTCAGATGGAGGGACCCATGGCTCCAGGTACACATGTAACAGAGGATGGCCTTATCTGGCATCAATGGGAGGGGAGGCCCTTGGTCCTATGGAGGCTGGATCCCCCAGCAAAAGGGGATGCTAGGGTGGTGAGGCGGGAGTGGGTGGGTGGGAAGTACCTCATAAAGGCAAACGGGAGGAGCGATAGAATGGGGGGTTGTGAAAGGGAGACTGGGAAGGGGGTATCTCTTGAAATGTAAATGAATAAAATGATTTTAAAAAAGACAAGCTCATATCCACATCCAAAAGAGAGGTATTGGTGTGTGTGTGTGAGTGTGTGTGTGTGATCTTCTCAGACTCTACACAAATGAAAACTCTACACAAATGAGGGCCAGCAGGATTAGAAAACTTGGGTTACATTCATACAAATGAATCAATTGTATCATTGATACAAGTGAATTATATCATTGATACAAAAGTGACAGTGTAGAAATTACGTGGCCCTAGGCTCCCAGGAAGTAGTATTTCTAGATGCCCATGGAGTTAGAATCCGCATTAATTCTGTCTTCTCCTAACAAGCTTCCTTCCAAACTCCTGGTTTTCTGCACTTGCACAGAAAACAGCTATGAGTCCTGGGTGCACTGGCTCTTGGTCTCCCTCGGGACCCTGCACACTCTTTTCTACTGGGGCACAGAATTAAAAGTAAGGCTCAAGCTGCAATTAAAGAGAATAAATCACACACTGCTAAAGTCCATCTTGGTTCAATTATTCCTTACTCTGTCTTATGAGCTTTCTGTGGATTCTATTGCCACTGGGATACATCAAATTTTATTAATCAATGCATACAAATTAAATAATACTATATATGTATATCATAGAGTAATATGCATGCATTCTGAATACATGAACAAAGCAGTTTCTCAGGAATGATGATTTAGTTGGCAGGAGAATCACATTTAAAAACCCAAAAGTTTAAAAGCACCTCCACACCTGTAGAATTGTCCTCATTTGGCTAGTCGTTCAAAATACAAAACATTGTTCTGTAAAACGGCAGCTTGGAACTGGATGTGGTGGCACACGCTTGTAATCCTAGGAGGCTGAGGCAGAAAAATCACCACACGTTCAAAGCTAGCCTGGATTACAACAATAACAGCAAAACTAAAACAAAACAAATGTTGAATGAGAAATCAAAGAGCCTCAATCAGAGTCTAGGTCTGACTAATTTCCAACAGTGAGATATTAAAGAATGTAGTAAATATCAGAGTCTCATTATTTCAATCCATAAATGGGACTGATATGATATTTAACTCTGAGACTATTAAGATAAAAATGAGATAAAATATTAGACAAAGCAAAGATGTCATAGATACTTACCTGCTGACTGAATTGGGGTTCTAAATCCTTCCTCTGAAAAGAAAGCCATAAGTTTCCTCAAGAATTGCAACACCTGTGTCACTACACTAAATATCCAGCCAACTTTCCACCCAAGCAGTTGGGAATACTGAAATTCTGAGCCTTAACACTCTACTCAAATATTCTCAAGAAGCAAGGAAAGAGACCTCTAATCACCAAGAAATGTGCACAACTATGGATCCATAATGTCCCAGGTTCATAAAGCAGAACGGGTGCTCTAAAAAGACCGATATCGATGGTTGCCTTATACAAGAATCTGCTGAAGTCTTGAACCAGTAGAGCTGCAGTGCAGGCTTCATACCATTCTGCTAGTAATCCACTATGAGTGACTACAAAAAAATGCAGAACCCATCAATAGAGGCTGAACTACAGAGAAAAAAGCATTTCCACTGCATGACACAGTCTGAAAGGCTTCCAAGGACCTGGTCCTAATCTCCTTTGTACTGTGTTATCAATGACCATTCCAAAATTTCATGGGCTCTTTAGAACTTATAAGTTAAATCTACACTGTTGGCATCAGTGGGCTTTTACATCTGCAATAGTTACTGCATATAAATTAAGCAGGCAGATAAATGAATAGAATATGTCATTTCTGTAGTCTTTCTCTATACAATGTAAATCACTCATCAAAAGAAAGAAAACACTTTCAGAAGAATAGCGTATACCTCAAGGTATAATTTGTGGCTCTAAATCTGTTGACCATTAACAATGCCTGCCCCCCCACCCTGAACAACCCCTACTTCTGAGGTTTAAGTCACTTCTATCAACCCATGGTCTACTATACAATGTAAATCACTCATCAAAAGAAAGAAAACACTTTCAGAAGAATAGCGTATACCTCAAGGTATAATTTGTGGCTCTAAATCTGTTGACCATTAACAATGCCTGCCCCCCAACCCTGAACAACCCCTACTTCTGAGGTTTAAGTCACTTCTATCAACCCATGGTCTATGTGGAAAAGCTGCAACAATTCCATAGCTTCTATATTCTTGCCACTGGTTCTTTCTCATCCAAACACTTAGAGAACATGGAATATAATCCTAAAAACGTACCTCAGAAGTTCATAGCTCTATCTATTTTTAAAAGATTTTCCCTTGAAGATTTACAAGCCAGTTTTGGCAGCCGAAAGTACTCATAAGTAATATAAGTAGTTCGAACTTTCCATTGAAAAGTAACCCGGACTTAAAGGGTAAAAGTTAAAGTTAATGGTAAGCTTCAGAAAGAAGGGGGAATAGAGTTTAAGAATAAGTTTGTTTTCTTCAAATACGACCAGGACTGCAGCTGTTAAAATACAGCCTCCGCTGTCTAATCGAAGCAAGCGTGACATGTTCTGATGTCTCGAATTTTGTTCAGAGAAATAACAGGTCTCTATTTCTTTATCTGCCCTCTTCTGTCCTTTTTGCTGCCCCTTATTCTAGCTCTGATTCTCATTCTTCTGACACCCCACAATCTGACATCTATCCTGACATCAGTGAGCTATTTAGTATTCAGGTAAACATGAAAGTATCATTACTCAGACTTATTGCTACTGCTGTATCTAGAGGTTTTATTTGGATTTATTGTTACTTGCCCATCATTTCGGCATGCTCACAGCAACTGTCAAAAGGTGAAGGCCTGAATATTAACCCAAGTTAATACTGGAAAGATATAAATGAAAAAATTTTATAAGGTGCATACATGATCACGTGCACGCACGTGCGCACACACACACACATACACACACACACACACACACACACACACTTCTCTGCTTCCTAAAATTCGTATCTTGTAAAACACTATTTGACACCAAGGAATGAATAGCAAATTAAGGGCTTAACATCAGTATTAATAACTCAGATTTAAAATTCTTGGTAATTAATTAAGATTAATGACAAGAGCCATCCCTTTTCCCCCAAGGTAACAAGCGCTTCCTTGCACCTTTTCCGACTTTTCCCATCATCCCTTTCAGGCACAGTTTGGGCTGTGAAAACAGAGGTCCAGAATCTGTGATCCTGTTCTTTTTTTGCAGCAGAGTTAGAGAAATAGACATGAGCAAATTTACGACCAGCAGCTCAGACAGCTGCCTTACTTAGCAGTTAATAGAAAAGGCACTAATCTAGTTAGGACCTAGGACTAGTTCATAAATCTGGATTCGGAGGACAGTTTAAGCCAGTTTTCCAGACAGTAGGATCTGAATTAGACTGTCAAGTTTCTCACCACGAACAGTCAGTATTTCTGTAAATTAGAACAATGTGATATGGAGCTAACACAAGCTACACACTGGGTGAATGATTAAGAAACATGGAGATTGACAAGAGTCTACACGGTTAGGCCAGGGACTAATACATAGCTAGAAAATTTTCAATCACTAAAAACCTTTCTTGGATCCAATAGGGAAAAAAAAAATAGGAAGAAATGCTACTTTAAGCAAAAAAAATAGAGTCATACTGTAATAAAAGAAATTAATAAAAATAACTAACCTTCATCTATGCAGAATTCAACCTAAGGGGAAATTATTGTGTCAAACTTTTATAACTCAGGAAAATGCTTAGTAGAATTAATTATAACTTAAAATTGATCATTGCACAAAATCAACAAATTTTAGCCCCATAAAATAACATTTTTATGGTATTCCCTACCATACCTTCATAAGAAATTATTCCAACTTGTCAAATACTAGATTTGCTTTGTCTTCACATTCTCAGCAGCTTATTTTCAGCAAACTGGGGAACAGTAAAATATGAAGTAATGATCATAGGAACACTTAAATCTACAAAGTCAAAGGATGTATTTCTCACACATCACTAGGGTCTAACACATACATTCCCCAATCATTTATTTTTATAAAGTACAACAAAACCTGAAGTGACATTTGTATAATGGATTCTGTGCATTGAATCGATCTCATACATATAACAGAGTGCTAGGACTCTGTACCCAGACTTAGAACGCAAAAGCTCCTTACTAAAATCGTAGGAACCACAGAGGCGTGTTTGTGATGACTGTGTCTCTCCTTAGATGTGCCTTAAAGGAAAGAGCTAATGACTGAGGGAATGGTATAACTAAAATCTGAAAGCCTCCATGAGTCACATGGTTAAGTCCAGTTAAACACAGATCATGTAGTGACAACCAAGCATCCAAGTGGAAAATCACATAAGCTCTCGGACATGCGGGTGGAAGTTGGGAGGGAGGGCAAAATTGTCTGTGAATGGTACTCCTAATGGTGAGAGCAAATCAGGGAGTTTCTCTGTGCTCTCCAGAGAAAGGCAAGATGGCAGAGAAATAGACCATGGATTCAAACTTGGGAACACACCAGGGTTATAAGAGCTGTGAAGGGTTGAAGTGAGAGAGAGGGCCCTGCAGGAGACAAAGCACCTTTTACTCTAGAAAACTTATCAGTATTCCGTGTACATAAACATGCTATATGAATATTCTACTGCAATGCTCTGCAGACTTACTAACTCTGTTAGGCAATTAAATATGACGAGGATTTATGTGTGTGTGTGATCCTCCCTTGGGTAGACTTTAAACTTATGGTATAAAATACAGTGAATTTATAATAAACTGCTAAGAAATCATTCGTGTCATGAAGTGCTTTAGTAGGACATTTATTTTAAGAAGGAAACAGCTTGATTTTTAAAAGCCTGTTTCAAATCTGTAATTTTTATTTAAAACAAAATATGCTTAGTAATCGACCAAATTGTGCAGTATAAATTTCATGTAGGTGTATGTGTACGTCTATGAAATATATATTTGTAAGATACAGATTTAGCATTTAGTACATTAACCATCTTGCTAAGAAATATCATATGAATCTAAAGTGTAGGAAATGTATTATTTCTGCCAAGTACTGTGATTGATCTATGAACAGAAATATACGATGTACTCAAAGAATAAAATTAACTTGAATTGAGTTTGAATAAACTATCCAATTTCATTGTTTTTGAAAAGCATAAGGAGAAATAAGGATAATTTCATATAATCAAAGAAAAGGAATTAGTTATTATTTCAAAACCAGAAAAGATGAAATTGTGATCAAATTAAAGGGTATTAGGGGGAGTGTGTATGTGTGTGTGTGTGTGTTTGCTATTTGCTCAGTTTGAAAGTAAATCATGCCTATTTTACACATAAAAATCATATCAGTTTCAAAATAATTAGATGAAATTTCATTCAAAGTAAAACTAGTGAAAATATAAATATGAAAGAATTTTTGAACATGAATTACAGATTATATGTACAGATTATTAAAGATCTTATATTTTATTTACAAATAAAAGTGAAACAAGACATTTAGCAAAGAACAACAGGCAACTGAGGAGTGGGAAAGACACTCTTCCCCAGGGAAAAGCTCATACCACCGAGTGCTCAGTATAAAAGCGCACAACACCAAATGCTGAGTACTGAAAGCATTCATACAAGCAGCACTATGTAGACTGAACAGATTTACATTTTGGGGTGTATAAACATATGTGTGTGTGTGTCTGTATATGCATGTATGTATGTATCTATGCATGCTTGTATGTATGTATGCATGTATGTATGTATGTATGCATGTATGCATGTATGTATGTATGCATGTATGTATGTATGTATGCATGTATGTATGTATGCAACAACTAATGAAGAAGAGGCCACGAGTGTGAAAGAACAAAAGGGAGTACGTGGGGAGGAGACAACGGGAATGGAGACTGTGATCACATTATAAGCTCAAAATAAAGGAAGTGATTCTTAAAGTATTTAGCAAAGTAAGCAAGACCCTAAAAGTGTGAATTTATACAATGTGCTTATATGAGTACACATTTTTTTGAAAACAAAAATACACCCAGACATGCTGGCATTCAGGAGCCTGAGGCAGGAGGATTGCTGCGTGTTCAGGACCTACATAGTGAGTACAAGCATTCCAGACCTACAAGGCAAGATTCTGTCCTTGGGAAAGAAAAGAAAGGATAGAGCAATAAACACTTCTACTCAAACAAACTTCCCTAAGTGAGTTGAGAAATTGTTTAAACTTCTAATTGGACATCTGGCAGACCTCAAGGCATAATCATAAAACAGTCTTTTAGAATAATAACATATTTCAAAACATTTTCTTTCTCTTCAGATTGAATAGTGAACCAGCCCCAAATTAAAAATCAAATATTGAACATATTAAAAATACAAATTTACGTCATAAAGTTTGAGAAGGGACAGAGTAGAGGTATATTTTCTCCTTTACAATAAAAATTATACAAACAGAACTAGAGCGATGGCTCAGCAGTTAAAAGCAGGAGTCAAAAGCTCCTGCAGAGGAGCCTGATCTACTTCCCATGGTGGCTCACACCTGCCGGCAACTCCAGTTAGAGGGGATCTACTGACTTCTTCTGGCCTCTACAGGCATGTGCATGCATAAGATGCACATACAAACACTCAGGAGCGCACACAGACACACACACACACACACACACACACACACTCACTCACATGCACATATAGCTAAAATAAATCCTGTTTTAAAAGATTATATTTAGTATTTTTAAAGGCAGAGGGGAACGTAAACATGTAAATTTGTGAGGCTACTTCTGTCCTGAAAGGGAGGATGTGTGTGTTGATGTTCTCAAGATGATCCCATGTGAGCACACACTATGCTTATAAAAACAATGTGCTCAGTCCTGGAAAACTGAGGTCAATTTTTGGCCTTTTTTCAAAAAAAAAAAAAAAAAGTTTTTGCTTTGTTTTTTTTTGTTTTTTGCAATATAACATAATTACATTTCTCATTCTCGTTTAAATGAGAAAATTCCATATAAACCCCAACCTTTCTTTCATATTAATGGCCTCTTTTTTTGTTGTTAACTGCTATGGCATGCATACAGGTAAATATATACATGTATACATGTACAATATGTATATTCCTGTATATGATCCTGTATATATTCCTGTATATATGCCTGTTTATATTCCTAAATATGACCTGCTCCATCTGTTACTTGTATATATGTTTTCAGTGCTGACTATCTGAACAGCCAACTGGTGTGTTCTTCCCTGGTGAAGACTACCTCTTGCACTTTTTTTTTAATTTTACATTCTTTCGCTGTGCCAAGGCTTATAGATGAAAGAAAATTTACATTTCTAAAAAGCAATGTATTAATCTAAAATGATGTGTTCATTCTAATGAACAATTTTCTTTGTTAATTATTAAGGTGATCATTAAATATCCAGTACTGTATGTAAGTTCTCTGAAAAAAATTCATCTCGCTTAGTAATTTATGTAACTGAATCTTACATATCCCACATCTCACTTCAGGAAACCGGAATGAATTAACACATACCTGTTTATTACATAATTAAGAGGTGAACTTAAGCTAAGAAATGGTACCCAAAGAACATTCTTTGTGAATGTTAATTTCCAGTGCAAGAAACATTAGTTGATGACTTTTATAAAAAGCAAATGTGTTCTACAGTACTGCAAACATTTCTATAACTACAGTGTCAATGCACATCCATCTATACAGACACACTCCCCTGTAGCAGTCAATGGGATTGCCATAATAGTGACATGCTCATGACTTGGATTATTCTAGTAGCAATTTTATCATGTATCAGCCAAAGGTAGTTAGTTGTATCTATTAAGAGGCTGAAATGGGGTCTGGAGAGATGGCTCAGCAGTTAAGATCACTGGCTGTTCTTCCAGAGGTCCCAGGTGTTATTCCCAGTACCTATATCATGGCTTACAACTGTCTTTAACTCAACTTCCGGGTGATCTGATGTCCTGTCCTTCCCTTTACCTGCATTGCACAGATGAAGCACATAGGTATGTGTGCAGGCAAAACCCCTATACACACACATGCAAGTATTTTAAAGAAAAAAGAGAGAGGATGAAATGGCACTTTAAAAGGTATCCTGAGTTAAAGGTTGGACAGAGAAGCTGTACCCATAAAATCTCAGCTCAATGTTCACCTAAACAAGACCTGCATTGCAGCAGCAGCAGCCAAAATGCCAGTGTAGATGAGGAGAGTCTCACAAGGCCCCACACCTAGATGAAGAGCTTTAAGTGACCAATGGCTGCTGAGAAAGGGAAACTCGGTCTCCTCCAGGGAGGAGCTCCTCGGGTTATTTAACCCTTGAAGCCTATAGTAATCACATGTACACACGGGCAATACTGAGTAGACTGGGCGGGTTATGTTTTAAAATAAATACAGCAAGAAATAATGAAAATGTAAGATGCTAAGGTTACCTGAGGGGCAAAGAGTTGGCAGTGTTCTCTAAGAAGTGTTTACCAGATCATAATTGGCCTAACGGACAATACTTAATTGTAGATGTCTTATGTGATAATCAGTTTAGGGTTTTTTTTTTAAACAGTTTTGTATTTATCTCTATATTTTCATATTAAGTACTGATAGTAGTATATAAAAGTATGAGTGTTTTGGGATCAATGGGATCAACTAGGGCTAAAACAGGAGTTTATTCTGGAGCCCATAAAAATCTAATATATAAAGGTCACCCATACGCCACAAAATACATACACTGATTTTTAAAAACAAAGTATATGAATGCACTTTGCGTTTAAAAGATGACAATAGCGAACAATATTACTGAGTAGCCGAGGATTCAAAATAAACCTTTTTTAAGATTAAGATTTTGGCATGGGGTTGGGGATTTAGCTCAGTGGTAGAGCGCTTGCCTAGCAAGCACAAGGCCCTGGGTTCGGACCTCGGCTCCGAAAAAAGAAAAAAGATTTTGGCAGATTTATTTCCAAGTCTGAAGTCATTCACAGTATACTAAAAATATCATAACTATAGAATCATTTGAGTGAAAGATCAGTCTTCTACAGGAAACCCATAAGAGGTTTATGCCGCAAACATGGTAGACAACAAAAGAAGGTGGTGGGAAGCCCTGATGGTCAGTTTGCAGATGGAGCGGCTGAAAAAGGCTGAGCTGAGCTCCATGTGCTTCATAAACACGAGGCAGCTCATAGTGACACTTAAGAAGGCTGGGGTCATTGAAGAAGGTGCCAGTCAAAAAGGGTCAGGCCTGCTCGTTAGGTCATGAGGACTCAGAAGTGGGACTAACCGGAGTGTGGACATAAATCTGCAACTGGAGCTGTAAACCGGAAGTGAGCTTCAGCCATTGGCTGAAGTTACAAAGGTCTCTTGCTTGATGCCTTCGAAAACAACTTGAGCTCCCTAGGATCTTGATGCATCGTGTCTTGTTTTTGCTATAAACTTTTAAAAAGTGGAAGAACGACGTTCTATCTGTGTGCACATCAGTCATTTCGGGGAATAGAGAGCAAAGCTGTATAATTTATAAGTGTTCTCTACATAGAAGGTCTGGCTTTACCTAAGCCTCACTATATACATACGCTGCTATGGCACTGCCAACTCTACGCTGCTATGGCACTGCCAACTCCAGCTTCTAACCCCAGGCCCTGCTCCTCGGCTAATCCTTTGCTCCAAAGCACACATTTATATGACTGCTCTCATTTCAAGATGATCATGCAGCCGCCTCACTGCACGATGGGGTATAAATCACCCAACTGCAGTCTTTAGTTGCCTGGCTATCATCCCATTGCCGTTGTATAAATACCTGTGCACTAATTGCAACTTTTTTGGTATTAATTAAACTAATTAATAAATTTTCTCTCAGCTAAATACAGGTAAAAGAAGGGATGTTCTCCTTCCAAGAGAAAAACGCCTCCTTATTTTGACGTACTACAGGTATAGAGCCCTGACAAACAAACTGACCTGCATTCAATTTCCTAGATATTTTTGCTTTTAGGGGTGGGGGGAGAGAGAGAGAAGAAATCAACACCACCAAAGCAAAACCCCGCAATCCTTTGAAAAGAGAACCTTAGATTTCACATCTGCAGAGATAAGAAATTCTGATGAGCATTGGATGTAAGCAGAAGTCCGTGTGTTTCAGGCATATTCTGGGATTCTTCCGTTGCATGTGTAAGTTGCTGTCTGCTCCCGGGTGACTGTGGAGCCTTTTGAAGGTTAGCATAACCTCGAACACAGTCAAGAAGGTCTTCAGAGATTTAATTGGTTTGTGGAACAACTCCAGACTAGTGCTGTGCTTTCTTTTTTTTCTTTGCCTTTCTGCTTGTCATAGGGAAAAAAAAAGAGGACGCATGGTAATGCATCATTTATAAATTACCTTGTTATTGCGGGCGGGGGACACACACGCACATACAAAAAAAAAAGAAAGAAAGAAAGAAAAGAAAAAGAAAAATACTGCTTTGAAAAGCAAACAAACTCCTGCTGCGGACTCCAGCCTGTTTGATGGAGACCCTTCAAAAGAGTCCAGGGCGTAATGGAGGTTGTTTGTGCAGAGACTTCGATCTGTACCTGCTGTCCCCTGTCACTCCCTGGAAACTTGGCGGCAGATGTTGCAGCCGTAAGTTGTCTCTGAAGTGGCTCTCTGTCCTGTCTCCCCACCGCCGTGGAGTCAAACTGCATTAGATCTCCTATTTGTGCCTCGGGCAAGTTTGGGAGCACAGCTGTGTCCACCCCGCTCCTACCTTTGGAGTTTGGGGCCTCCAGGCAGCGCGCGCGAGACCAAAAAACGGTCCTGCCGCTCTCAACTACCTCCGCTGACAATCGGCCGCTGCCGCCGCCAGCAGATGTCGGGACAACCTGCTAGCTCGCACCTGGCCGTGAAACCCGCGACTCCCAGGACCCAGCGCCTGCATCAAAGCCCGCGCCAGCTCGCCCGCAGCCCCGCGCAGGGAGCCTGCCCGCCCCGACGGCCGCTTTGATACTGCACACGCCAGCTCCAGCCTCCGCATCAAGGACCCCGGGGCCGCACAGAGCTCGGCCCGGGAGCCCCCCTGGCCACTGCGCCCCAGCACAGCATCGGCTCCAAAGGCACCGTGAAGGGCTCTCCGCCCCACCTGCGGGACTCATTGCAGTGCTGTGCTCTCAGGTTTGTTTATCAGACAGAGCTCTCCGGAGGCAGAATCTGCAATAAACTGTTCCTACCGAAAGGACAAGGTTGTTTTCCAAGGCACAAAACAAGCTGCTGGGTAGGCTGGGGTTGTGTTCCTTGGAGCCATTAGTCAGGCTCTGAGAAAAACTGTGCCTTATTATCTGTCCTGCAGCTTAAAGTCAGCTTCCCAGTCCACCCTAGGAGGATGCCACTCTTTGGTATCCAGATAAAAAGGTATTATTTATGTCCTGACAACGTAAATGAGCACGGCCATCTAAATCCTGGAGTTTCCAAGCCTTCCTAACGCTGACAATGAGCTAACTGTCTCACAATCAATCTCTCTCTCTCTCTCTCTCTCTCTCTCTCTCTCTCTCACACACACACACACACACACACACACACACACACACTTCTGTATCAATACAAATACTTCATAAAAAGCACAAACTGATGTAAATGATGTGTTTGTATATATGTGTGCATTCAAAGAAGGTTGATGACCACAGGAGGCACAGGCAAATAAAATCAGTAATGACACCAACTTACAAGTTGATAAATTTCGATTTTTTTCTTTAAAGAAATTGACCTTAATATCAGATAACATTTGTTTCAATGAGTTAGTTGATATGATAGCCAAATTGTTTCAAAGGGAATCTAACATACTTACCTAGGCTGAAATCAGACTGTTTATAGTTTCTAACATTTAATAGGATAGTTTACTGGAAAGTAAAGTTTTTAGAGCAAACTGATAATCAGATGAAAATGAAGATCACATCCACATAGGTGCAGTTCATATTTATATGAAGTATGTATATGTAAATTCAGTCAAGGTTTAATGTTTAACTGAGGTAAATCAGGTATTGGTGGATTTTAAGGGAGTAAATTTTATAAATACCCAAACTTCCCCATAATAGTTAAAAGAGCATATAAAATTTTAGGAAGAGAACTGAAATCCCAATGCATCCCAAATTCCCACCAATTACTCAATACTCAGCCTTTAATAAGATGGGAATTATTAAACATACAGACAAACATCTAACCTGGTGAGAAGCACGGGTGATGAGGCAAGAAAGTCATTGTCATGAATGAAATGAATCGCCAGCATGCTTGAGAGGAAGATGGGTTACACGTAGCTCCCAAAACAGAACTCAAGCCCACACCTGAATTTAAACTGACACACAAGTTTCCATATAAAGGAAGTTTCTATTGATAATCTGCAATGACCTGGTAACAAAAGAGGCTGCTACCTAAAGCACATAGCTCCCTTTCCCAGTGGTCTTGGCAAAGTGCACTGGCCTCATGTCAGAAAGTACAGCTATATTCTCTCAAGTTGGGTACCCGACTGGCTGACCTCAGATATTTCTGAAATGTTCCTAAGTTGATAGATGTAAAAATAATTAATAAACAAATTTAAAATTCATTTAAACTTTTAAACATCAAGTTAAAACTAGCTAACGCTAAATGCATCTTATCTTGGCTTCGAAGCATAAATAACTAACTGGACGGATTATGCCATAGTTTTCAAGAGCAACATGTCAGACCTAAATGTGGAAGCCAAACACCTCTAAGATGTGCATGGCATTCTCCTCAGTAGGAAAGGAAGGGTTGCACTCACACCAGGAAAGCAACCTGCTAGCATGATGAACAGCACTGGGTTTCTCAACCAGACCTGCCACTGTTGCATATGAGGAGGCTTTGAACAACTTTTCAAAAATGGTAGCACTGAGAAATGATGCACAAAATCAGGAAAAATACTAAGAACATAATAATTCTAGACAGACTTCTAAAAGGCATTGTTGGTATCAGGATCGGCTCGAACCCAGTGACATCACACCTAGGCAACAGCAATCCACACATCTGTTGCCAAGGCAACTGCCATTATATTCCCAGAATCCACTTAGCTTACCTCCCACCTTTACCCCTCTGACCCCCCTCTCTCTCTTTCCTCCCCTTCTTCTTAGCCCCCACCTCTGCCCTTTTCTCCTACAATAAACTTCATGTGGAACTGTTCGGCCTGGTGTGGTCTGTCTGGAGTCACGCATCTACCACAACAGACATGATTATGGCACATCTGTAAGGATATGCATCTAAGTACTACTAACACAGATTTCTACAGTGCTTCAAGCCCTAAGGACACCTTGACATATTCCAGAAACCAGCCTGTGACCGCTACCACTATTAAAGGCAGGTAACATGTTTATACCCAAAGAAAACGGTTCTGAGGTGGCTTGCCCAGATCTCATTGCTACACATGTTAGAAGAAAGGCTTCAGATGCTAATTCCCAGTCTGTTTCTTCCAAAGGAAAATAACTCAGAACACATGTCTTCAAAGTCAAATACCGAAGCAATGAGCATGCTTATGACTTTAATTAATTATCTGGAAAGACAGTGGTATGAAATTGGCTTGGAAAATGCATTCGGAAAACACAGAATTTAACAAGCACCCTGTGTAACAAGAACAGGCAGCGGTCAGCATCAATTCTACCCTGCATGCTAACAGGAAGTTTTAAATTACTTTCATTACATGCCCTGCCCCCAGCCACTTTTCTTAAGAAATCACATACCTCATCACCTTCCTGGGGTCTCATCAAGGACACCCGATCATACTGTTTCATGATCAAAGCCCAGAGTGCATCCAGACGACCCTAAAGAGATATTGGACTGGTAAACTTGGGTAGTTTCATTTCATTAATCAATTAAGCAAGTAAATAAAAACATAAAGACTTGTGCTAAGAAAATATGCAGTTGCTAGAGCATAAAAATGGATGTCTGCTATTTCATAGGCCTTAGTCTTCCTCGGGGAACAGGAGAGACTATAAAAGCTAAGTCCCCATTAGGTTTCAGCTAGAGCACACAAAATGCAGACACAGACCTTAATTGGAGTGTACCACTTTGTCTGAGGTGCCTGGTATGTGGGTTTGGGTCGAGGAGGTCTTGATGGGATGGGTATCTCTTCTTCAGGAATCATCACCACAGCATTTTTTGCTTTCTCTAGCCTTGCACCTTCCTCAGTAGATCCTTTGTCTCCCCAGCGGACCTAGAAAATGAAGAAGGTGCTGCTGTCAATCAAAGTGTCCCAGCGGAGCAAGCTCTTATATGGCCCACAGTCCTTTGATTCACCAGTCCGGTGTAAGAAGATAAATTTATATACTAACTCCAGTTCCTTTTCTTCTGAATTTTAATAGATTCCTTACCACTCATTATATTTTCCTGTATGTATGGGTATATATGTGTTCATATGTGTGTGTCTGCCAGAGGTCAACCTCAGGTATCAATTCCTCAGGAGCCCAGGTCTCTCAGTGGACCCTGAGCTGGCCCATTAGACTGGGCTGGCTGGACAAGACAGTCCAGGGATCTTCCTGCCTGCTTCCTCATCATTCTTTACTAGGATATGACCCTTATGCAAGATAACTCTTCCAAGACATGACATCAGTTAAATCGGGCGCAAAGGACTTTCCGCCACTTCAAATAAGGAGACAATTTTGGTTACGTTGAAAATGCAAGACTATGTTGTTCAATTCCACCAGAAGGGATGTAAGGTGGTAATAATAGCATTTATTCAGTGTGTTCGTGTTTATTAAGTCCATAAAAATGCAAAGAAATAGATATTATATGTTTCCCTTCCAGATGACAGAACTGTGGCATGAGTTAAGCAATGTCCTCAAAGCCACCACAGCTGTATACTGGCAGGGGTACGGATTTGTTTGTAAGCAATAAGAAATAAGTGGAGAAGTTTTACATGATTTTTGAGTTGTATGAATTTATATTACAAAAAATAATCAATGTTTTTTTAAAAAATTTCATAATATTTCACTGATTTACAAAGTTACAACATTTTACATGCTAAGGTAGCTTTCTGTCTTTGGTTCTTTTGCTTAGCTGAAAACAGTCATTTAATAAACAAATTCTTAGCTGAGAGACATGACTTGGATAATTTATATGGCAGGGGGAGAAACACAGACCATTATGGAATCCCACAAATTTTAGGTAATTTCACTCTCTGGGAAGTCCTACTATTGACCGAAACCATGGGGATTTGGGTTATTATTTTTCTTGACTTTTCAGTAAAGAGAAAAGAAGAGGCAAACAGGAGACTAGCAATATATGACTGGGAAGTGGTCTCTGAAGGAGTTTATCCAAGCAGGAGCAGTGGGAGAATCCCAGGACATTACCAAAGAAGTCAGAGATAACAGGTAGAGTGTATGAAGAGAAACAGGGACAAATCCAATTCATGCTGCCACGCACTATTAGGCCATGTCAGGGAGAGAAGAAGTCCAAAGCTACTAACCTGAATTGCAGGAGTAAGGCTACTTTTCATAGGAGGAACTATGCACAGCTTTTTGATAAAGCCATTTAGATATTTTTACTACTATCACGCCTTATTTACTACAGTTGTAGACTGTTTTTCAATTTCAAGTGGATCCTGTTGAGTTATTAAAATATATTTGTATCTCTCAATGTGACTGATGACAAGAATGTTCATTATGCGGTTGTTAAATTTGTTTGCAATAGATTAAAGCTTTAGAACTAGATAGTGGAGCTTCCTTGTGGAGCTTTCTTTAAAAAAAAAAAATCAAATCAGTCTTTGACTAGATAAGCTGACACTGAGAATAAAATCTTTAGACATAACTAATTGAATTTAAAACTCTAAAACCAGCATGTATTTCATGCAGCTGTAACTTCACATCTTTACAGAATAAAACAAGACAAAACAAGAAACAGATTGTTTAGTGAACACAAAGCAGAGAAACAATCCAGAGAAAAGCTGTAAGTGGATAAAATTTAGAGCCATTTAGAAAAAGTGGATTTAACACAAATAGCTCCTTAACCTAGCCTTCACAGTTGAAACCATAGATGTTGTGAAATTAGACTCAAATATCACTGGGACCATAAAAAAAAAGTAAAAGCTGTTCATCCAATGTGGCACACCCAGGCTCTGATGACTATACGCATGGCCCTCGGTAATGGAGGCCTAAAGAGATTTAATAAGTTTACTGTCTTTGTTTCATGAAAGAGCTTCTGAGTTATCATCAACCATCACCAAAAACAAACCACACTTAATCTCAGGATCTAAAACTATAAGACATCTTGTAGAAGTTTCTTTCAACTCCACAAAGGAATTAAGTGTGTGTGTGTGTGTGCACGCACATACACGCATATAAATCTTAATATTTTGAGTTGAACACATTGAGGTGGCCTAAAAGGAAGGTAGAAAGAAGAACAAAAAATATATTGCTAGAGAAAGTCTTAGGAGAGTTGGTATCCCCAGCCTCATTTTATCACGGGGGAAATGCACAAGCACAGGCTTCAGAGCTGACTTCCTCTGTCACACTTGGCTTTCATCCTCAACAACGAGTTTCATAATTTCCAGAGCACATCTGCATAACTAAGAGTCTAGATAATTAAGGAGCAGTTTCAGAATTTTTAAAAGTCAGTTTCAGGAGAAACTGGCAGAAACACCCATGGGAAATTATTAGGAAGTAGTAAGTAGATCTGTCGTGCTAACAGATATCAGAAAACTCAGCTCTAGCTTTCTGCAAACTCCACCCCCAGAAGGTTTAAATGAGCATTTACATTAAAAGAATGAGATCTATAGAATCAACAACAACAACCAAATGTATCAGTTTTGACTTACTAGAACCACAGCTCTGAAGTTTTGGTCTGAGTCTTTTTGTTTGGTGGTTTGTTTGTTTGGGGTTTTTTGTTTGTTTGTTTGTTTTTGTTTTTTTCAAGACAGGGTTTCTCTGTGTAGCCATGGCTATCCTGGAACTCACTCTGTAGACCAGGCTGGTCTCAAACTCAGAAATCTGCCTGCCTCTGCCTCCCAAGTGCTGGGATTAAAGGTGTGTGCCACCACTGCCAGGCTTGGTCTGAGCCCTTCTATAATTAACTTACTTTCTCCATCTTAAGCCCTCGGCAGGCTTGATTCAGTGTGCTGATAAAAGCATTATAGACTTGATTTTCCCACTCAAATTTTAAATTCACATTGGACACATTTTAAGAATACGTAGTTCTCAATTCACTTTATTGTCTGTATTTATATACTGAAATTTCTTCATTGTAAATATCTGTGAGGAGGTTGTCATTTTAAAATGCATTATCATCCACGTTACTATTGCATCCACAGACCAGTACAGTAATGTGGCCAAAATGTACGAGATTAATGGACACAGATTCAGTGAAAGTTGGCTGATTCTTTTTTCAAAAATTTTCTGTAACTGGAAAGGAAGGGCAGGTGATGCAACTTCACAAGCTGGGATTCAAGGACTCTTGAACTTTGAATTACAGGCTACTGGGAAGCGTGCATGTGCTTTCTTGAGCATAAAGAAATCACTGCAAGTTGGATATGGGAAGTCCCTAACGACACATATATTAACATCTTGGTCACCAGTAAGATAAGAGCACCTGTAGGAGGTGGGCCCAGGAGGAGGTCTAAGACATAGGACTTTGTAGGTTGTGTGTGTAGGGGTTGATAGCCAGACATTCCTTTTCTTTTTCTGCTTCTTACATGCCCATGGTAAGCCTGGACACAGGGCCAGAACCAGGAAGGCTTATGAACCCTAGGTTAAAACTCCAAGCCAAAATAAAATCCCTTCTTTGTAAGTTGGTTTATCTAAAGTGTTTGTAACACAAACCTACTAATAGATAAAATCACGATCCTTTTGCTCAGGATCCATTCACTGGCTCATGTTACTTTTTTCTTTAGAAAGAATCTCCAGTTTTGGACTACTGGGCTAACAAAAAATAGTTCAACATAATAAATAATATGAAGTATTAACCAGGAGAGTTGGTGAATGGTAAGTCAAAGCTGTTGAAATTTTTTAATGTGCCACTTCTGTATTTGTGCTAAAGTCATATCCATGGTATTGAGCATTTGAAAAGCGAATTTCTTCAAATAGAAGCTTACTGTTAGGTCTTTTCAAAGAACAGCATTGTTGCAACTGGAAATGACTGACATTTTTGAAGTTGATGTTCCATGGGGTATTTTTTTTCAAAGCAGTGAGGAAACCCATAACTATTTTTATCCTTAGCATTCATAAATCTTATCAATGTAGTCCTTTGATTGATGGAACCTGCCGTTCTTCACCAGCTCTGGACACAGCTGGGATGTTTCCACAGAGAAGAAATATGCACAGAGAGGACTCAGTGCTGACTAAAGATGGACGAAAATAGGAAGCACAGTGTCTGTGGCTCGAGAATCCTACAAACATATACTTTAGAGCAGAGCTTTCTGTTGCTTTAAGAGACCAACCTCCATCCTTTTAATTCCTCCGACCCCTCGACCACCATAGTAGGAAGCGTCCACAGTCGGCCATTTCTTGTTGGGCAAAGGCTCTTCCTCCTCCTATGGAGACACAGTTTTTAAAAGTGGATCTAATTAATTTCTTAAAATGTTGCTTAGTCAGAGGTGGGTCATACTGAGATGATTTAAATTATTCCATTGTTCTGGGAAAGTGCAAAAATTATACATGGGATATACATTGTATTTATAATCCCACACAACAATTTCAAGTGATTGTGCATCACCCATTGGCTAACAGAAGTTGCCTTTTGAACAATGAGTATCATGTATTTGAACAAGTATGCTCATCAATTCAAACTTGAAAGGATTATTCAATGTAGGGTCACACTTCAATTACTTCATGTTTCTGTATATATGTAACTTTGAAGTATAAAATTTATAATGAAAAGAGAAATGTTAAGGAAGCCCTGAAAACACACAATACAAGACATTCCTTCCTTTATGTTGCTAGTATGATGCCAGCTAACCGAGTAATACAATAGCAATTATCACTCTGAAGAAAGTAATGGCACCTTTACATTTTAACAATTTTTGATAAGTGTCATCGGGACCATTAATACATGATTATGAAAACATATTAAATCCTCATGTACTTTTGATCCTGTAACTGGTCTGACTATGTCTACCAATGAAGGGCCCATGCCTCCAGTACATTAAAGAAATCACAAGATTAAAAAGTTGGAGCTGGTTTTCACAAATTAAAAAGTAGATTCTTAGCTGTCACATAAATGGAATTGGCCTAATTTGGGGGTGAGATATATATATATATCTCAACTCTGAATCACTTTACCAGGCACCCACTTACCTCCTTTGGTGCAGAAGGTGGTGGGGGAGGAGGATCCTTGATAACCTGTCACAAAATAGAACAAAATGAAATGTAAAAGCTTCCATTGCATGAGCAAAGTAAGAATGTGCAAAACAATGACCACTGTGGCTACTCCAGAGATGGGGTTAAGACTCATGACAAAACGGAGTCAAATGAAGCTGACCTGACTTCAGGTCATGAAGTAGATACCCCCTTCACTAAGAAGGGAGCACTTTTATCTTGACCAAGCTGCATATCCAAAGGAAACACTACTGACAGCATTTCACTCAGTAAGATCAAAGACAACCCAAACTCTTCCCAATGTCCCGTTCTAGTGCTCACTCTTTCCAGAAGCAGACTAGAAATGGCAGAGGAACCTCTAATCTCTCTTCTTTCTCGTACCTTCTCCAAGTCCTTCCCAGGTCCAGTGGAGTCCTTGAAATATTTCTCTACCCTCTCTCCACCATGAATTTCTGTCTTCTCAAAGCAGATTATAATTTCTATGATATTCACAGACACCTCTATCTTCTTCCCCAAGATTTATATTTATATATATTTATATATATTTATCAGATATATAGATTTATCGCGATTTTATCTAGCTTAAAAGAAAATCTTGCAAATGTCAATACAAGTTTCATATGTGCCTTGCCTTCCCTCTGTGTTCCCACGATTGGTACAAAATATTCCTTTAAGGATTTAAGGCAGAAGGGAAATGGGGAAGTCAGGGGGAGAGGAAGGTGAATGGATTGGAAAGAGGGAAAAAAGTGAGGAGGAAGAGGGAGGGAAGGAAGAAAGGAAGGAAAGCAGGAGCGAGGGAGGAAACAGAGAAAGGAGGGAGGGACTGCAGAAAGAGGAAAAATGAATAAATAAGAAAGGATTATTTTTATTCTGTTCTCGCTATCACAACTCAAAATCAAGGACTTAGAATTCAATGAACTTTGAAGATGTCAAACACATTTTTCAACTCATGCGAAGTACACACAAACCAAAACTTCAATATTCTAAAAATTCCCTACCTAGTAGTGGTTACAGTTCTGTTTGGACGGTTGCAGTGGAGAGATTCACTGCTTCATAAGCATCTTTTGACCGGCAAGAAACTCATCCTTTGAAAGGTTCGTCCCCACATAAAGCCAAACTTCTCTAACAGTGTCCACACTTCAGCCCTGGTCTTGGAGTCTGGAAAATGTGAGCGTACATATGCACATATGCACATACACACATACACACACACCACCACATACACACACACCACCACATACACACACACACACACACACACACACCACCACATACACACACCACACATACACACACACACCACACATACACACACACCACACATACACACACACACCACACATACACACACACCACACACACACCACTACACACACACACATACACACACATACCACACA
>JADRCH010000035.1:2024478-2035701 GCA_019843965.1 Rhynchomys soricoides
ATATATATATATATATATATATATATATATATATATATACACATACATACACACACACACATATATATCTCATATATATTTCTTGACAAAACTACGGATCAAGGACAATGCTTTTTTTTTTTTTCTAGAGTACTTAAGCCCTAGGTTCCCTTAGATTTGAACTTGGAAAGCCCTTTTCTGAATCCCTCAGTTGGACATTGAAAACAGCCCAGTAGTCTCTTCCTTCTTTTCTCTCTTAGCAAATTCACTAGTCTTCAGAGAATCTTACCTTGAACCACAAACCAGAAGTCAGAAATCTACATAGTAAATACAACCTACAAAGGTCACGTGGGACACGGGAAGAGCAGTATAAATGTATACCCTGCCAGGAGTTAGGAAAGGTGCTGCTGCCGTAGACCAGGAAGAATTTGATACTGTTTCCAAAACGATTCTGTTGGAAAATATCACCATGGAAGCAATACATCCTAGCATCTATCACACTGTATTTCAACGAGGCAACCGAACATAAATCATTTTAATTAATGGTGCAAGGAAGGCATATTAAAATTTAAATTACTTCTGTTTTATTGCACATTCCTCCCAAAATCAGGCCTCTCTGAAAGTAACTCAATAACGGTACCAGGAGCCCTCCTCAATAATAAAAAGCAAGTGCAATATAGAAACGTTATTACGTGCAAAGGGAACAGTACAGCTGTTGCTGACTAAGAAGATTATTCTATAGTGCACTGGTCGGAAACACCACCATGAAGCTTAACTTGTAAGTAAATTGTTCTTTAAAAAGGCAACTTTAAGTTGTTTCTAATTTAAGATTCACAAAGCCTTTCTTTAACATTCTAAGTGCCCTAAAGACACAATGAATGAATATAACAATGTTTCCTTAAGGGTGGAGAACTCTGGCTAAGGACACAAGACTAACACCGACTGCATTATTTCCTGCGTAATCAACTGTCTTTACAGCTGTGTACCATGCTCATTGACAATAATCCAGAAAGCCTCTGTTTGCCACCTCATTAGGCTTACATCTGTAATTCTGTGGAGTGTTTGGCTATCCCAAACGATGCTACTATCTGGCTGTCGTTTCTGCTGTCCTCTTTAGTCAAACAAATCTGCCAGAAACACAACAGATACTCTAAGCTAAACAGAAATGAAAGCGTCTACATTTTCTGATAGTTTATTTCCATGTTGGAGCAGTTCACAAACACGACCTACAGATGACTAATGGTGGGGCCTGTTCATCCAGTTTATTGTAAGAGTTCTCTTGTTAAAATATCGATAGATACAGCCTCCTCGGCCAAATTTGCTCCTGTTTCTGCTTCTGTATGAGATCCAGGAATGCAGAGGACACAACCTGTGGCATTTTCAATCGCAATCACCCTTTCCTGTCATTCTTAAAAAGCACTCCTTAAAATGAATGGCAAGATAGAAAAGAATAAACAGCCACAATAAAAAATATCTTGAGTAGCCAGTCTATAGCAGACACCTCTGCCTTTTCTTTTGTTTCTGATGCTCTACTTTAACAGCCTGGTGAATCTACAGAAATTTTCTCATATTAACAAAAACAAACAAACAAACAAACAAAAACCAAAAACAAAAAACCTCAAATGCCTGGGATTTGGAGTACTTGAATAATATTGAAATTATATTATAAATATATTCCATTTGTCAAATCTATTAAAAGCCTGTTACAGGAGCAGGCATGCTTCTTTATTAACTTACTAAATAATGAGACCAAGTACAGACATAGCACCTATTGTACCTCTGAAGTAGGTGTCTTAGTCAGAGTTTGTATTCCTGTACAAAACATCATGACCAAGAAGCAAGTTGGGAAGGAAAGGGCTTATTCAGCTTACACTTCCACACTGCTGTTCATCACCAAAGGAAGTCAGGACTAGAACTCACACACAGCAGGAACTTGGAGGCAGGAGCTGATGCAGAGGCCATAAAGAGGTGCTGCTTACTGGGTTGCTTCCCCTGGCTTGCTCGGCTTGCTCAGCTTGCTCTCTTACGGAATCCAGGACTACCAGCCCAGGGATCACTAGTTGAGAAAATGCCTTATAGCTGGATCTCATGGAGGCATTTCCTCAAGGGAGGCTCCTTTCTCTGGGATAACTCCAGCTTGTGTCAAGTTGACACATGAAACCAGCCAGTATAGTAGGGATGCATGTAAAATACGTTTGAAAATTACCTGAACTACAGATGTGTTATAGAAACTGTGTTTTCTACTGGTGAGAGTCTTCAGAACTCATGGGACTTTCAGGGACCATAAGCAAAGAATGAAGGCAAATGATAGATTTCCATTACAAATAGATACAGTGACTTTTTTCATACAAATTCATAATCCCTGGGTTAGAAAACCCCTTGTGGGTTTCATGGAGTGGCAACTCCATAAGAGCTAAAAAAGAAAAACAAAAAACCCTCAGATTTTATTACAGTGAAGAATTCTGATTGGATGAAAGTACTAAATGTGCATTTTCTATTGTGTACTCATTTATAAGAGACAAGTTTTCAGTGAAAATGGAAGAACCAGGCATGCTGGGTAACAACTACAAATTCCTTCCAGCACAATACGTTTCCACAGCCAACAGGACTTATTTTATAACAAGCAACAGAGCGCTCTATTTTAAAGTTGATGTGGGTAGATACAGACACTACATCTCTCAGTGTCTGTGATGACATAGTTCAAGATGCCCCAGAAGAAGTATTTACTGAACATTTATTTGTTACTTGTTTATGTTTATACCACTGGGCATATTTACAATAAATAACAATCACAATGCCTATTTCCATAAACTTGCTGAGCTACTCTGGAAGATATATTTTAAATAAGCAATCACACTAAATGCTTGCTTATTTACACATTTAATTACGTATCATCAATAAAATGTCCTATTTCACCCTATGCATTTTGAGTAGAATCAGTATAAAATAGTTTAGGATTAAAGCTTCTGGTTTTCATTTGTTCCTTGTGTCCTGGAATGAAGCTGGTCCAGCTAACGGGCACATGCTAATTTCACAGATACTGTGTTTATCCAAATGTCTCATGCCTGCTATTCTCTGCCGGAAAAACACCAATCTCTCGCTTTCAGAAAAGCCACAGCACCACAGCAAAATTTGAAAGAAGCCATGTTAGGCATTTCTTGCAAGTATTATCATCCTGAAGAACCTGTCCATGGAGCCATGCTTTCTGATGATGCTAGTAATGCATGTGCCTAGGACATTTCTAAGAATTATAATCTAAGACTGTTTTCATCTCACTCTGAGACAGGAAGTCAGTCCTACTCAGTACATAAAGCATTATACATGCCATTTGAAAGTTAGCCATGACAAACTAAAACTGGGTTGTTGTATTTTTTATTTTTATTACGTTTATTTACTTATTTATTTACTTATTTTGTACCATAATGGAAATATGGAAGTCAGGGAACAACTTTTGGGAGGCAGTTATGTCTTTCCACATGTTGGCTTCCAGCTGTTGAACTCAGATCATCATGCTTGGTGGCCAGTGCCTTTACCCCTGAGCCATATTTCCTGCTTTCCAAAATCAATAGCCTTAACCAGTCATTTCCAACTCGGGAATATCAGAATCTGCCTAAAGATACAATTTTTCTAATTGTTGCAACCAAAAGTCATCAAAAACATGTGGTTTAAAACACTAAAGATTTGTGTCCATTCACTCCTGGAATTCAGGAATTTGAATTGAGTATAATGCAGTCAGTGGTTGGCTAGTGGCTTCCTTCTCCAGGCTGTTGTGGAGACTGTCCCTTGCCTCTCCAAGCTTCTGCTCACATCAGTGTTCCTTGTCTTGAGGTCAGGGTCATTACAATTTGTCTCCATTGCACTGCCTTCCCCCTTTCTGGTTTCTCTCATAAAAATTATGGTTATGTATAGATCCCTACTAAACCATTCAAGACAATCTCTCTATTGCAAGAGTCTAAATCATTCAGGCCTCAAAGCTCTGCAAGTCTCTCTTCAGTGAGTGCAAACTTTCTAGAAGACTTAGGACACCCTTTTGAATGAGGGTCTAATTAAAACCCAAACTGTCTTCTATAGTAGGTCCCAGCTTAGCACTTTTCAAAGCATGCTGCAAAACACACACACACACACACACACACACACACACACACACCTGAAATGTCCTTTATTAACTGTACATTTTCTTTATTACTCAAAACATGTTTGAGATCATAGATGCAATCACGTGCCTCTGAGGATGTCCTTCAGATGCTGCTACTGGGTACTTAGAGACCTTCGTTTACACTTCTAGCCCACATTTTTGGCTCCCATATTAAAATATAAAATTCATATCATACTGAAGGCATGTCTGACTCTCCAGTTCCCAGTACAGTGGCTGCCACCCTCTACACGATCAACATATACTCATCAAAGGCTAGATGAAGAATTTTGCCTGTGTCTTACCCCAGCTTTTTAACCTCATTAAAACACATTTGCTACGGTTCACTTTCCACCCAGGTGTGAATACAAGTTCACACTCAGGACCGCTGCTTTTCATTCTGTTTCCAAGTGTAAAGCAAACGTGGCTGCTCTGTCAAACATATTTCAGAACTAATGAAAAGTCATGCTATTTCTGAAGCTAGGGACTCTTTCTGAAATCCTATAACATGACTGAAGGGACTTCTCAATGCCTTGCATAACACAGGTTCATGGTTTATTATCTGCACAACCTCTGACTAGAATGGACCTCTATCACCAGCTGATGATAGGATGTCCTTTATAATATTCAAATTTATCTTCTAAAACTATATTTCAGAATAATACCAACTTCCTGAAAATGGTCCATATCAGATTGTTTTTTGTTGTTGTTGTTTGTTTGTTTGTTTTTATGTATCTTTAAGGGAACAGTCACACACTTTGACACTTTTGTACCCTGTGACCAATAGTAAATGAAATTACTAACTAATGAAGGGAGGAATCTGCCACCGTGAAATTTAAATTAAAAATGCAAGGAGCACAAATCACATTAGGGTACCTTTTCGCTTTTTAATTTGAGACTCAAGAATGCCATCCCCCCGAAGATAGCCGTATCTAAGGTAATCAAGATTATATCAGGAAACTTTCTGAGCATAAACTGCTGAAGTAGGAACTTGATTTGCGTTCAGTATAGAAACAGGAAGAGTGTCGTCTCTCCTGATGTCTGAGTTAATGCTGTGCCTCTGGGGGCCAGCTACCCTGAAGAAGGGATCCTAAGGCTGCCTCATGAAAGCTGTGGTACAGATGATAAGAAGTACAGCTTAGTAAAGGGGAAGGGGGAAGGGCAGTCAGTCTTCTGTGCCAGGAGATAGGGAAAGGGTGCTTACATAAGTAACACTCTCAAAACAATCAATGCACTGAACACACTAACAGATTTTCCTGGGATAATCTCTTCTATAATAAACTATAGATAAAAGGGATGAAGTAAAACACACACACACACACACACACACACACATATATGTATGTTATGTACTATCATGTAGAAGGCTGAATAATAATCTCTGTAGGGATGCCTGTAACTTAATCCCTGGCACTGTGAATAAAGTACCTTATATTGTTGTGATGTTAACATAGGCCCAACTGGGATCTACAGGTCTTTAACGACTGGCAGCCTTTCCACTTGGATTCAGTCAGAGAGATATGTAAGTGGAGAGGAATCATCTGGAGGATAGGACACAGAGGCACTGGCTCTTGGGAGCAATAAAAGAAGTCACAAGGCGAGGAATGAGGCTGCCTCTTTAAACAGGAAGTGATAAAGGAAACAGACTCTGGATCCCCAGGGAAGCCCACTAGCCCAGTGAGCCCTACATAAGCGCTGTAGAGAAACAACCATTAGATAAAAACGTGTGGTACTTTTACAAGCCACATAGGTGGAGACCTGTTAGGACAACAAGAGGGACCCTTCACAGTTCCTGACTCTTTCATGGGCTTTCTGCAAAGAAGAAAATGGTGTGAGCTGTTTATCTGTCACTAAAAGTACCAGTTTAACTGATAGCCTAACTTCTGCATTGGACTTACCTCTAAAACATGGTATAGTTGTAAGATAAAAGAACATCCTGTGTAATAGATCGTCAAAGATATGTGATGTGTTTATAAAAAGATAAAGAGAAGTAAGGGCATATGTTCTATCGGGGTGTGGTAAGGAATGGGAGAAGGGCGTGTCTCAGCGGGTCCATGCTAAGGCATCCCTTCCCCCTGAAGGACCAGCCACACCACAATATAGTATAGAATAGAGTTTATTCAGGGCATGGGGAGGGGAGCCGAGAGGGTAGTAGAGGCAAAGAAAGGCAGAGAGAGAGAGAGAGAGAGAGAGAGAGAGAGAGAGAGAGAGAAGAGAAGCAGAGGCAGGCCATGAACACAGGCAAGAGGGAGCAAGAAGGGAAGAGCAAGAGCAAAAGAGGGAGGAGGGGGCAAGCAGCCCCTTGTATAGTGGATCAGGCCTACCTGGCTGTTGGCAGGTAAGTGTGGGGCGGAGCTTAGACAGAATGCTAACAACATGCATTCCATGAGCATTTTAAACAGCCACAAACCCACAACTCTCATAACGATAGTGGAAACAACGTCCAGTTATCAGAACTCTTCTTGATCTTGAGTGGAAAAGGCTTTCCACTGTCTCAGTTCCCAATTACCTCCAACCTTACCTCACTTTCCTCCACCAACCTGAGTCCCAGAGGGTCTTTGAGGTGGACTTTATGCTAGATATTGACGTAAGTGCTTCCTAGAATTTATTATAGTTGTAAAATAATAAAGATTCAAGTTGCCAATTAAAACTTTGCCGTTTTAATAGCTGGATTAACTCGTTCATTCATTTATTTCCTGGACCATGTGACATTCATTCATACGTCAGGCCTTACATTGTATCATAGTGCTTTAAAAAAAAAGAAAGAAGAGTTGAAAATTCTTCTTACCACTTTGCAGCAAAGGGGCCAAAACCACCACATCAAGGCAGCACCCAAGAGCAGTAACAACACCAAAATAGCTATGATGGCTGCAATCCCACTGGACTGTAGAGGAAAACATACAAATTATAAAAAGTAAAGCTTAAGGTCAAGACCCACATGTTCGTTATCCTTTGAAGGAAGCACACACTGGGGAGAAATGGCCAAACATTATTAGGTCAAGACTCTGTTCCACTCTTTTAAATGTTATTCATGTATTTTTTAATTATTAATTCCTTTGTATCTCACTGCATGTTTTGTCATGTGAAGAGGGTTAACAAGATATGCAGCATCTTCCAACATGCTGCAGACTGATTTAAATATGCCTTAAAAGAATGTGAGACCACGACTTTTGAGGATTAAACAAATGGTCCCTTAGGGACTTTTGTGCTTAGGCAACAATTATGTTGACTCAAGTCCAATTTCTTCTGGGCAGAATTTCCCCAGGTTTTATGATGACACAGCAGCAATTACTTTATATACTTGGAGGGTGAGGTAGATATAAAATGCAGGTCGATAAGAAAAAAACAATGGCTGTTGCTGTGTGTGTCTTAACGAAACTTCAGACTGAGAAGTCCTTCCTTCCACTGACTTCTGGTCACACTTCACATATGATGCAGACATATGATGCACTTAGTTCAGGACTGCTAGGTTCCTCTACCCTTTGGGCACCTGCTCTGGGTCCTGCCTGTAAGCAACAACCATTGAGTCATCCTTCAGGTCTCAGGCAAACTGTGGGAGTCCACAGCTACAAACACCCTACTGGATCACACCACAGATTTAAAAAGAATTTCTCTATATTTTAATGGCAGTGTTTTGTACAATGGAATTAACTATGAGCTCTGGATAATTTAATTCCATTGTTCTGTCATGATTGTGACATGATTCCTAGGAAATCAAAGGCCATTTTTAATCAGCTTGCCACTTGATAGATAGTCTTTACTTGGCATTTACAAACTGTTTACCAAGAAAGTGAACTCCAAATCAACAAGACTCTACATGACACAGATGTCAAAATGGACATCAACACTTTCACTTTGTAGACAGAACTTTGCACTGACTTCACATGAAATCAGTGTCTCTTCCAAACCCAACATCTCTGTGGTTTCCAGGAAAACCATTTTGGTTGGTTGTCTTTTGTTGGATTTGTTTGTTATTAAAAGAGAAAGAACTCAGGGAAGAAAAACAAAGAGAAGAAAATACTTTATAGAGAATTTTAGACAAACATCTAAATACTTGCCTTCTTAAAGCTAACACAAGACAACTGAGTATAGATCTGGAAAATACAGGAAGCTAGTCCTCTTTCCCCACAAGTTGTACAGTTAAGAAACAAACCACACCACTCCCACAGGCAGTTACCATAAGTACATAACTAGGCTGACAGGAATATATAGGAAAAGTACTTCCTAGAAGTATGTGAGAAACTGCAGCTTACTCTGAGAGAACCCTATGCATTCTTGGTCTTACTCACAGCAGCAGAATCTTGTGGAGATCGCCATTCCCCACGTAGGCCTAGAAACTCACAAATACACTCTCAATGTGGCTGTGCTATACACCTTCACTGAGAACTCTGTAAGCATCCAAATCTCCCTTTTTTTATTTTTTTTTCCACATTTATATCCTTTTCACAGATGAGGAAATGCAACTGAAGGCCATGAATCAGCAAAAACTGTATGGCCCATTTGTTCATCCTAGGCATGTTCAATGAACAAGAAATTCACAAACCTGTGCTGACTTTTGAAATATTAAGTAGATGGGCACTTTCCAATTTTCCTCCCTCAAAATCAAGCGCTTCTATTAGTAAGACTGACAAAAAGCAATGTGTCTCCACAAACGAAATAGACGTTTAGTGTGGCGATGCTGTCCATAGATTCCAAAGACTGTCGGCAAAATGTAAAACTAGAATAGGTATGTTCTACAGAACTATGGATCTCACTTTCCTTTCTCTCAGCCAAGCATGACGGAAAATCAGATCAGAGGAAGTGATGATTTAAAGCTACCCAACCTTGCCCTGAGTCTGTTTGTACTTATCCTAAACATTAGCTCAGCTCACTGTATGTGAATCCCAGCTTCCCCATGTCCTGTGTTTTCACTGTCAGAGCTAACATCAGAGCATAGAATGGTCAGTGTGGTAAAGGAAGTAATTTCATTGTTCACATAATGTCATAAACAGCTTAAGAAAAGGCCAAGCATGGAAACGAGAGTCCTATGAGCTGATGCCATGGTGCAGACTTGAAGCCAGATGGGGAAGACTATGGAACTAGGTCTTAGTTACTCCGTGTCATGATCACAAACCAAAAGTTTCTGGCTTTTACTCAGAAATGCCTGTACACAGACCTTCAGTTGAAAAATCCTCAAAAAATTCAACCCATGACGGTCATTTCTCTTGAATTAAATGGATTCAATATACATGACAGAAATCTAAAAATACTTTCCAATCATCTAAACCATACCTGAGGAGCCAGTACTATATGTGGGACTGATAAATGGGTGCCAAGGCCATATACTAAATGTAAACTCACGTAACCCATGGGTAGTAGAGATGGACCTTGAACAAATAATGACACTATGAAGTCTGAGGAAGGAAACCCAGTAGATGCACTGGCAGGCAGTAGTTGAGGAAGGATGAGTGGGTGAGGGAACTGTGTAGTTATAATGAAAGGCATTTCAGAGAAAGAGAGAGAGAGAGAGAGAGAGAGAGAGAGAGAGAGAGACCAAGCGAGACCACTGTGAAGGGAGCATAGCATCTGAGAGAGTGAATGCCACCTGAAGGGACCCATGAAGGCAGACAGAAACCTCTGGAAGGCTGAGTCCCGATTTCTGGTAAACATCACATGGGATTTGTGTTGTGGATGACTCCCAGAATCACTTTGCAAAGAAAGCACTAACATTTGTAGAGGCAGAAGCTTCCATAGCATCATCACTGAGGGACCACTGTCACTCAGACACATCGGTTGCCCAACAGTACCAACAGGAAACTCTTCTTATTCTCCCTTATAAACTAATCATCCTCCCCATACCTCAAGAGAAAAAAGAACTATTCTAAATCTCCTACTTACTCCCATGAATTACGTTTAAGCTCTTTAATGAAGGGCTATAACTTTAAAAATATATTGAAATGTAATCTCTTCTTAATCATCTCCACTGCCATCACTGCAACGGGACTACTTCCTTCCTATGCTTCTTAGACTACAGGAACGCTACGAGACTTGGTGTCAATATTTTCATTTTGCTCGTTTTCACACAGTGGCCAGAGGGATCCTTTTAAGCATTAAGTGTGTGTCTCTGTTCAAGCTTCTTCCTGTAACTGGGAAGAAAGTCTCAAGGCCTCACAGTCGCTCACACAGTGGTCCTACACTCCCTCTACCACAGATTCTTCCTCATCGAGACCCCAAATTTCCTGGCATGTCTCCAACCCAGCACTAATCACTGACTCTTCTTTAGAAGCTATCGCACCTCAGGCTCTGGCCATCTGGCCTATAACTCACAGTCTTGAGGACTCACTCCGTAGCCTTTCCAGCCTTGACTCAAATGGCATCCTCTCAAAGAGACTCACCTTGACCCCTTACTCCATGTGTACTGTTTCCATCTCCAGCTCCACCCACTTCTGACATACCAGTATTCACTTTCTAAACAACCTTTAGAAACAAACCTCCTGAGAACCCAACAGGTTCAGATAAGATGACTGCATACATACATACCAGGTGAGTCACTCTACCTCAGAGTCCCTACACATCAAACTAGCTCTTGACTACAAGATAGAAACAAATATGTGTTTTCCTGCCTGCAAGGAAGAAAGATTTTTCACAGTGGGGAAGGGTGTGAAGAAGGGTGAGAAGGATGAAGAAAGAGTGTCATTTCAGTCAGCTAAGCCCTGAGCAACTAACTTCACAGCACAAATATTTGTTAACCTCAATCAACCACATCCTGAGACGAGAAAACCAAAAAATTACAACATCCATAAAACCTAGACGTTGCACAAAAGAATTGCTATTTACAAAACAGAAATAAATGTTATTAAAATTATCCAGAGAGTTCAAAAGGATCAAAAGCCCATGTGGATACTTCATTTTTCCTACAACATTGTCTTACAAGGAGAAACAGACATCCCTGAAGAGGTAACATTGTATATCGCCTAAATCAATGCATAGAAACATGATATGGGAAAATTGTAAGCTTGCTACTTTGGACTTTTGGAGAAAAAGAGGATTTCTTGCTTTTCCTTTATTTGCCTGTGCCTGGCTCGCTCACTCTCTCTCTCTCTCTCTCTCTCTCTCTCTCTCTCTCTCTCTCT
>JADRCH010000035.1:2035801-2049214 GCA_019843965.1 Rhynchomys soricoides
CTCTCTCTCTCTCTCTCTCTCTCTCTCTCTCGGTGTGTGTGTGTATGCTCTCAGAATGAGCTTTCTTACATTAGAAGGCACAGACTTTGTTTACATGGACAAAATGATGATATAACTTGTTAAAGCTCACTAATGATTTCAAAACTTGATCAACATTTTGGTTACTAAATTCTAATCTTCATAATAGAAAAACTACTTTCATATTTAACCTCCTAAAAAGAATGCTTCATTTCAATTTTCTTCCTTTTTAAATCTAAAATATGACTGTGGGGGTTTTATAAATATTAAAATATAACATATTTTAGGTAGCCTTTAAAAGAGATCAAAACAGAAAAACTGAAGATAAATTCTGTGAATGTTTCCTCGTCATGTTGTTTCTCTTGGTTCATGGCTTCCAAGTTTAATAAAACCCTAGGTTTTATCTCATGATAAAACTCTTGTTAAGGGTAATTAGCTTTTTACTCACACATTCTGTGGCTGTGATTGTTAAGGATCTTGAGACAGCAGACTTCCCGTCGTTAAAGCTGATTGAAACTTCAAGAGTTCTATGAGAGGAGTGAAGAAGCAATAATTAAATCAACTAGGAGATGCTGAAGGCACAGACTACTTCATCTTTACCACAGCTTTTTTAAAGCAATCAGGACTTCCATAGTTTCACAGGAGACTCAAGGCAAATTGCTTTGTCAAAGGTCTTGGATCTAGGATTCTATCTGATTCCAAATCTGTTCTATCACCACTGAGGCAAGAGGAAATGACACCATGAACATTCTTATGGTGTGTGTCCCCTCGATGTGATAACTTTGCTCTGATCCATACAGGAATGGCGTGACAGAGAAAGATAACACTGCTCAAGTTCAAGGTAAGCTCTTACTCAAAACTCATGAATATTCCTGTCAAGAATATTTCTTATAACATACCCACTTCAAAAACTCTTTCTTAAGAAGAAAACAGTGTAAAGCAGAAAAGAGGACTTTTGAATTTAACTGAATTTTTGCACTATTTCAAAATAGAATACCAAATGGCCCTTTGTTGTTGTTAAATCAAATTGCTTATTCTGCAGAACTTGGTGCTTGTTTTGTTATGTGTTCATGACTAAGCATAAATGAATCCAAAATAAACTTTCCTAATTTCCAAGTCCCATGCTTTTATGGGAGAGGTCAGATGACAGGGCAAACACAGTTCTATTTCAAAAAATAAAAATTATTTTTATTCATACTAATATATTCTTGTCAGGGTAATCTCATTCACTCCACTTTAAGAGATGAGCAGAAACTGGCTGCAGTGGCTTATAATGTAGCACTTAGAGTCCAGCCAAAATAGTCACAATTTTAGCACTTAGTAGAGTGAAATAAGAGCCCAAGATGACATTTGAAAATTATGGTCATGCCTTCCTGTAGAAGAAACACATGTTGAGAACAACATTCTAATATAACATGATCAGGGATCAGTAAAGTGGAAACAAGGTACAGAGATAAGAAAATCTCCGGAAGTTTTATATATATAATCTTTGTTGTTTTAGAAAAGATAAGAGAGAAGCCAGGGGTATTTTTGGTTGGGGCAAGGTAAGGTGTGGGGTAAGGAGGTGCCTCTGCAGGACCCATACTGAGGCATCACCTCCCCCCCCCCCCCACACACACAAGGTACCAGCCACAGGATGGTATAGTATAAAATAGAGTTTATTTAGGTCATGGGGAGAGGAGTTGAGGGAGGAGAGACAGAGAAAGGCAGAGAGAAAGAGACAGAGAGACAGAACAGAGGAATAGAGGCTGGCCATGAGCACGTCGAGAGAGTTGGGAAGAGGAATGGGGAGAGAGGTAAGAGGGGAAGAAAGCAGGAGCAAGAGGAGAAGAGAATAGAGCAAGAGAGAGAGGAGGGGGCAAGCAGCCCCTTTTATAGTGAGTCAGGCACACCTGGCTGTTACTATGTAACTATGGGACAGAGCCTAAAGGAAATGCCAACAGTCCTCACTGAAATAGCAAAAAACACATATGAGTAGCAGGACCCAGAGAAACAGTTAACAACAGTAGTCATAAACTCAGTTTGTTCAATCATCCAGAAACATTAGTTCATTCTCACAGTAGTCCACTGGCACTGTTTCCATTTTGCAAGTCAAGAAAATGACTTCAAACAGTAGCTCACCAGCAGCTCAGACCTCTCTGACTTCGCAATCCAACAAACCTAATCGGAGTCTTCCATACCTATTTTAGGGGCTTATAGTTAAATTTATCTCTTAATCATTAGGAGTCCTTATACAGATTTTTTTCTATAGTCGTATTTTTTTCGTGCTTAGCTATAGTACCATTTTTTCTATAAACAGGATACCTATTCTTGATAATATATTTATGAATATTTATAAATTTTAGAAAAGAATTTCAAAATTGTTGCAAACATGAAAAACACAGTTGCTTCTACTTTTGAATTCTGTTGTTCCTTTAGAGGGAATTTTTTAATTCCTGATATGGTATGGCATTGTTATGAAGTCAATGATGACCCCAAGCACAAAGGTAGTTAAAGGCCACCCTCCAGCCTAAAGCCAATACTTGGAGCTTCGTGTGTTCCAAGATTGCAATGTACATAGTAGGGTTTTGTAACACATTATGTTCTTTCTCTTAATTCCAATACACTGTACAATCCTATCCCTCTATCACTTCTGCTTCTGGTTAGTATGAACTAACGATAGAATCCAGATTCTCAATTATGAGATCTAATTATGGGCTATAACATATTAGATATATGTTGTGTTTATTTAGTTCAGGACACAGATGGGCTGCAGAATGATCTGGAGTTCCAAAGTGAGACCAAAAAGGAATCCCTGGAGATGGATTAACTGACAGACAAGAGAGGCAGAGGACAGTCAAGCTGGAATATGCCAGCAACACCTTATGAGAGAGTAGGGAGGAGTGTGTGAGAGAGTGGGGAGGAGTGTGAGAATGTAAAGAAGACCTGTGAGAGAGTGGGGAGGACCCTCTGAGAGAGTGGGGAGGAGTGTGAGAATATGAAGAAGACCTGTGAGAGAGTGGGGAGGACCCTGTGAGAGAGTAGGGAAGATTTTGTGACAGACTATGGAGAAAGTTTCAGGCTGGAAAAGACAGTAGCAAGGACAGCTGTGAGGAATTCTATCTCCAGGAATTAAGAAACAGTCTGAAAATGAAGAGTATCATAAAATATATGTTGAAAATTGTGTTTTGCAAATGTCATTCTTGTTGATATTTCTAAGTGCAGGGCACACATCTGAAGAATGTGCTTCTAGAGTACACAGACCAGTTACAAAGGTCCGAGTCTGTTTCAGATAAAATCTAACTTGGCACTGAACTAAATAGAGGCCACCAGGATGCATACAAATGAAACTGAGAGATCTTATGCTAGAATTAAAGGGCCACGGACACTCAGTGCATGAAGGAAGCAAGCCAGAAAAAGGCTGACTTCAATATTTCTGTCTTACAAGTGGGTGCATGGCCAAGCACAGAAGGACCAAGCATGAGTTCCTTGCAACCTCCATGTTGAAAGTGCCTACAGGAAAGTCAGGTGGACATTTGTGAAGTGAATACACGGGATGCATAAAGGTGAAGTGGGATCCTGCCTGGAGAATTGCAGCTGGACAGCAAGAAAAGAAGCCTCTGAGACGATGTTATAGGTCAGGAATCCAACCATGATGAAAATTGACGGTTAAAAGATTCAAAGGAAAACAGCTGCTGATGCAGATGCAGCATCCGAAGAAAGACAGACATGAAAGCATGAAGTCCTGAGAGCGTGGAGACATTCAAGAGCTGGGCCTAGTGCAGATGACTCAGAAAGACAAGGCCCAAATATGTGCTGGACTCTGTTGGCCACCACAGACAGAACTAGAATGCTCTGTACTTTTCCTGAGCATCTCAATATGCTGATCGTACCACACTTAAAACAGGTTTTTAACGTAAAAGACAAAAAGAAACCTTTACAACATTATCACAGTACAGAGATTTTTTAATTATATTTTCATGGTCCCTAGTACTCAATTAACAGCTGATAAAGTTAAATTCAAACACACTAAATTCTTTTACAAGAGAAATTAGTAAATAGTGCTCTGACTTACTGTTGACTAAATGAAATCAATTACTCCTGATAGTAAATTACTCCTGACAGTGCCTTAAAAAACCTACAGATATATGAGTAATCTAAACTAGAAGGAAGAGAGCTTGGTGCTATGTTAGAGCCACTCTGATTCAAGAAATGTCATACTTCGTGAAATATTTCAATCTACAGTAACCTAGTTGAAATAGGTGCATTTGTTCTAGACAGACAGACAGACAGTAGACAGATACATAGATTCTGGGAATGATTTCCATTTTACGATCCATTAAAAAGGATTTTTTAAAAAGTAAGAGAAACCATCAAAGACATTAGCTGGAAGCACTAAATAATTTACCTCCAATTTTCACACATTGAAAATTAAGCTGGCAACCACACAAAAAGTTATTAAAATCGTGGTGACTTTAGATATTTTGAAAGCAAGCACTGCCATTTAATATTCCGCAAAGTGTTCTTTGTGTTACGTTAGCGAATGATGCAGATTTTAAGTTGAAAAGGGTGGTCTCAGATTTGTGAGCAGTCTAAATAAACCACCTCAACTTATGGGCACAGATGTAAGCTAACGTTTTAACTGTGTCCATTAAAGATATTAAAGGGATTAAAGGAATTAAATAATTTCTTTTTATTCTCTACTTATATATGCATATGACCAAAATACAATTACAGCCAGCAAGATTGACAGCTTTCAGGAGAAGCTAGTGAATATTCAGTACTGCATGAATGTTCCCATGTAAAAGGCATGCTCAAAATGCCTCTAATGTTGCATTAGCAACAACTCCTTTTTAATAAGCTGGTGAATTTTAGTAAAAGACTATATATATATACACACACACACATATATTCACATATATGTATATATATGTGTGTGTGAGTACATATATGTATATATGTGTGTACATGTGTATATGTACATGTGTATGTATATATGTATGTATATATATGAATAATCCCGTTCTTTAAGCATTTTTGAAATGTCAGACGTTTCTGTGATCATCAAGCTGATAATGTAAGTTTCGTAAGAAGTCCTAAGTGTGTACTTGAAAGAGTTCATATTCATCATCATTTTACAGCGTCAACAGTCACTAGGCCATTCCAGCTTTTGAAAGGATCTTCTTCACAAAATGGTAGAAAGGGCTTCTCCTTACCTGCTAGTCTTTCCTTCTCCTTTCTTTGTAGCAGAAAAGAGTTAAGTCAGACCCTTCTTGTGATAGAGCTCCTGATACTTGATGAGGCCACGTGTCCATCACTCAGGAGCCACGCCTTTGCTCAGACTTGGAAGCATGTGATTTAACATTCTCAATTGGACAACATCTTGAGGGACAGATGTACATGTGTTCAAAATAAGCATTGTTCCTGTTAAAGGTCAATGCCTGTAGCTATATCAGATACTCGGGGAAGAGATACAATGCTGACCAAGTAAATATAACATAGCATGCTGATTGATATAATCAGAAGACACTATGCTATGAAACAAGAAGGTGCATGTTCCATGATAGGAGAAGATTGGAGTGATGAAAAAGATCCTCAGACTAACTTCCTTCATCAAGATTCTAATGGTTATAATCCAAATAAAGACATAACTGATGTCCTGGTGTCCAGGATGGCAAGTTAAATCATCAAGTCTCATTCTTTACAAGAAAGAACAGATTGAGCCAATAATGTTTGTATCACCTGCTGCCAACACAAAGGATCTAGGGACCGCACAGATATAGATACACACACATATGTGGGTATGTTTTTGCAAAGAAATAGAAGCTCGGTAAAACGTAAAATTCAGCCAACTAAGAAAAAAATAAATCGAATTAGTCAATTGGATGCCAGACAAAATAAATTAGGCTTAATATTGAAAAGTAAGAATGTTCAGGAAAAAATTTTTTAACAAATTACCAAGTCCAGCCCTCACCACCAAGTCATTGCACATCCCAGAGATCCTGTATCAGATCGTTGAAATGACCTGCATCTACCATCTCTAACTCCAGGGACTCTGTCTATAGCTTCCCACACTGCCTCATAAGAGAAATAATGCTATCACTTTCATCTGACTGAGATATTTATTTCATATTTGCCAGAAGATTCTGGCCAATGTTTTTGAAAGCACATTTAACTATACCATATGCTCCTAAAGTCATCCCGATCAAGCAAGCTGGAGATTAAGGCTCTGCCTCTTCTGTTCTGATTTTTCTTTCTTCACAATGTGTTTATGTATTTTTACCCAATTTATTCTGTTCTTTTTGTCAAATTACAGGTTTGAGATCTCAAGTATTCCAGAGCAGCTATGCTACGGTTGCTGTCTCCTAGGAGAAGGTCAGAGGGCAACCACTGTGCTACAAGTATGTGAACTGACTGCATAGCATACCTGGAGCCTGCGATCCCGGGTGAAGAACCAGTCAAAGAGGTCTTCCTATTTAAATTCAAAGAAGACATTTTGCTACAGAGAAGCAACTGACACAAATAAACTAAATAATCGACCAAAAATTTTGCTAAGGCAATTTTCTTAAATCTATGAATTTTTGAAAAGAAAGTGTGTCCAATGAGTTAAAAAAAAAAAAAAGCTACTTCCAATTTACTTTCATTCCCATATCCTAAAACATTGTTCAACTTAGGCTAAATATCAAGTAAATTTTGTAAACACTGATCTCTTTCATAGAAAGCTGCACGAAGCCCGATACCAGATCTGTTCGGCAGGGTTATTCCTTTTTTGGAGCTGCACAGACATTTTAAATTTCTTTGTTTTGAAACTTGTTCATTAATTAAACTGGCAATCTGATCAATTCATACTTACATATAATGCATTCTGATAACTCTTTCTCCCTCCACATCAACTCTACATATCCTTTCCCGTCTTTGAGTTTTTGTAAGTTGTTTTTACTTCAAAACATCAGTGTTTGACTATAAGACATCTTAGCTATTCTGAAAAGGCAGGCTTTTAGTCCCACCTCCCAGAAAACATCCATCTTAGCCCTCATTTAAATCAAAATCCACAAGCACCTTAAAAAAACAGCATGCATCACAAAGAGGAGAAAAGAAGTAACAGAGCAAGCTAATGAGCTGAGGCACGTGTACGGGGGTCAGCTCTGAGACCACGCATCTGTCTTTGAGGCTCTCTGTCTAGGACTACTTCACCAGTGAGTTGTTAATTATTTAGGTGAGAGAAGAGGGGGACCCATCACCACATCTGTCACCCTCACACAGGACAAGCCTCCCTTCACTGATGGGCCAGATGTGTTCATTTGAAACACAGACTAACTAGCTATTTAATGGGTTTGAATCTTTAGCCAAAAGGTAATTAGGCAAACATATTAAGCCTCAGCCGCCTTACAAGGCTAAACTGCCTTGGTTCTGCTGATTTTAATTCAACCTTGTAAGAACTGGTCACCTACAGAAAAGGATCTGAAGAGAAGTCAAGGTAAAGAAAACAGTCTAAATTGTGTACAGCATAGGAAGTAGAGCATACAATGGTATTTCTCAGCACCTAGCATATTTACAATTTCTCTAAAACTTTGCCTCGGTGATTAGCTAGAGTCTGATACCAAAATAAAACAAACTAGTACAAAATCAATTCTTTTAAAGGAATCTCCATCCCCAAACATTCTGTACCTAAAGCAAAATATCAATACCAAAAGCTAGATGACAGGTTTTCATACCCAACATCATTATGTGTGAGGTTTTTTTTAAAAATCATGTATCTGAAGTATTTATCCTGTCTGCGAAGCATTAAAAAATGTCAATAGTTTCTATGTTACATTATTCAAAAGGAGGGGCTAGGAGAGGGCAGGTAGAAGTGCCTGCTGCTGAGCCTGAGGACCTGAGTTTGATCCCTGGGATACTCATCATGAAAGGGAAGCCAAAGGCCATCCGACGACCTCCACATGGCCATGGCAGGCACATACGGACATAGTACCCACATGTACAGTAAGCAAAAGTCAAAGTAAATATTATTAAAGTTTAATTAATATATGGTATATAAGTATAATTTCATTTTGTAACTACGTAGAAGAGTAAACTCTCTTCTTTAATAGTCACTTTTTTTAAAGTTTCGTAATTTCCTGTTCTTGACAATGGTATAACACCCTAAAATAAAATTCTGACCATTTTCTCCTAGCTGATAAAGGCTTCTTCCACCAGAAATTGAATGATCTCCTTTAACTTTTTGTATTTATTGGTTTAAAAAAAAAACAAACATCTATTTGAGAAAAAGTTAATCAGCTTTCAGCAGTCAGGTTCTTAGTGGGTTTGCACTATGGCAGGCACTGGGACGCAAGGGAGTCTGCAGGAAATGAGACTTACAGCATTTATCCTAGCAGAGGGGAAACACAATAAGCATTAGGGACTTTGGAGTAACACAAGAACATGTAAAGGGACTGGGGAGGCTGCTGGGACAGAGTAACTGCAAAGGGTTTTACCCTTTTGGTAAGGTGACATTTGAACAAGACGAAAGGAGATTACAGAACATCACTCCAAGCAGAGGACTAGCAAGTAGGACAGTGCTGACAGAAGTGTAAGCTGATGGGTTAGGAGACAGAAAACAGGGCAGTGTTGTGGCCATAGCTGAGCAGAGAAGCAATGCGGCCTGAGGAGTGAGGGTTTGGGTCCTAGAGAAACATAAGGAAACTGTCAGCTCTCCTTTCCCTTTGTGTGAGATCTCCCAACAATCCTACCTGCAAGGGTAACTAACACAAGCCTATCTATTTCAGTAGGATCACTGAAGCCAAAGGTAGAAAACGGAAAGACCAACAAAGAGATTAATGATGTTGGCATGAGATAACGTGGACTTTGCCCAGATGGAGCAAGCTGATATTGAATGTTACGGTCTGATATTAGTGATGAGTTCAAAATAAGCTATGCATGAAATAAGAACAAATCAATTATAATTCAAAGGGTTTTTTTTAATCTGAATGACTGAAAAATGTTATAATCAATGGGAAAACTAGAAAATATAACTTGGGGAAAGACTGAGCCAACACGCATGAAGACAACAACCAACTCCAAGTTCAATTTAAAAAGTCTAAACTTCAGTGGTTTGTCATTCTACAACAAGGTCCCTGAATTCTACTGTATACTCGGGGCAAGATGATGTAACGAAAAATATCAAACTATCATAGAGCCCAATGCTTGTCTAAATCAACCATGGGCAGGTCATCACTGATGCTAGATTATCAGGCAGAAAACACACACACACACAAATGAATAATAGTCCAAGTTCTAAAGTTACATAATGTACCCCTTTCGATATATTTAAAATACAAAAATGATACTGTTAGATTTTTGTGCATAACTGGAAGTGCTGTCCAATAGCTATATTGAATACCTTTACAAAAAAACAAGTACTCATGCAGATAGCAAAATACAAAAGCTATTCTCTAGATTCCGGGATAATCTTCACTGCATGAAGATTATCTGCCTTTGACTTGAGATTATGTTTTTAGTGTTCACTATGTTTATGATCGGTGGAAAATATCAGCATTAAGTAATTCCATCAGTTGGGTCAGCACTATGAACAGTTGCACTCATTAGTATCAGAGGAGAGGACATCTCAACTTTTTTGGAATTATTTGCTGCATACTAAAGAGTATAAGGAAAATCCAGATAGAAATACTGTTATTGTTAAAATTATTTATGCATTGATGATTTAAATAACTTCTTATGAACTAAATTTCTTATTTTAACGAGTTATCATCAAGGTCTACTATCACACAAAAAAAGAGGAAGCGCAGGATTAACTTAAATGAGAAATAAAGCACAAATTAACATGTACCATGAGCCTCATTCTGCTTGCTTTTATCTTTAATAATTATTAAAATCCATAGCAAACATTTAAAATCTTACTTTGGAACTCCTATGTGTGTTTGTGAGTGTGTACATTCAGTACTATAAAGTTCAAAATAATAGGTGTGTGGCTCTGATTATGTGAAGGCCACTAAGTTTGAGGCTAACCTGAGCTACATGACACCTTGTACTAAAAAGACAAAATAAGCAAACAAAATTACCAATGTGCAATTGTTGTTTTCTAGGAATCTGTTACATTGGGTTTGTTTGTTTGTTTGATTGATTTGTTTGTTACTTGCTTTTTTTGTTGTTTTTTTTGTTTTGTTTTGTTTTGATTTTTTTCCGAGAGAGGGTTTCTCTGTGTAGCCCTGGCTGTCCTGGAACTCACTCTATAGACCAGGCTGGCCTCGAACTCAGAAATCCGCCTGCCTCTGCCTCCCGAGTGCTGGGATTAAAGGCGTGGCCACCATTGCCCGGCTGTTATTTGTTTTTAATCAGTGAGGAAAAGGCTTTTATGTAAGGACATGACACAGGGGGAAGGAAAGAGAAGGGGAGAGGGGGAAAGAGGAGAGGGGGAGAGAGGGAGAGGGGGAGAGAGGGAGAGGGAGAAAGGGGGAGAGGGGGAGAGGGGGAGAGGGAGCGGGAGGAGAGGGACAGACAGAGAGTGGGAGAGAGAGAGAGAACGCCTCGCAGAGCACTCAAGAGCCAGAACTCCATGTTGCGCTGTCTTTAGTGATGTACTTACTCTCCAGCTTTGTTCAGAACAGGTACAGGACAAAGGATAGAGCTGGGCTGAACACTCACTGGTTTTTCACCTAAAATACAGAATATCATTGAGTTAGTAACAAGTTGCACATCACTAACACAGTCTCATTTTTAATGTGCCACACATTCTACAATAAGAACCCAGGTGGAGACTATGAGAAGGGTCAACAGTGTGTGTGTGTGTGTGTGTGTGTGTCTGTGTGTCTGTGTGTTAAGTCTAGCTAAAGAGGCAAAAAAGAAAATCAAAAAAATGAACAGTTACAAAATCTTAATATAAAAATACGGTAAATTAGATATTATTTCTAATTTAGAAATAATTAAGAAAAATGAACAAAGGAACACTAGGACCTAAGTTTAAAATAACATTTTATCTTGAACGTTTCGAATGCCACAGGCATTCAAGGGTTATTTCTAAGACACAAACTTAGGGTAGATGAACAAAGGAAGACTAAGACCTAAGTATAAATGAATTTATCTTGTAGGTTGTCAAGATAGCTGTCTCTACAACATATAAGCACACCTTAAGAAACTGGATGCTTAAACTCTCTTAGAGTTTTAACAGTGTGTGTGAGAATTCATCAAGGAGTGGAACTATTGAAGAAATTTACACAAGCAAATGGATCATCTCATAGTGTGAATAATGAAAATACTATTCCACCTCCATCTATTTGAGAATTGAATTCAATAAACTGAATCTTATCAATGTCTGTATTATAATCAAGCCAAATGTGCAATCAAAAGGAGTCACATATATCCAGCACATTCATACTAATAACTACTGAAGAAATAAAGTTAGGTTTCCCTGTTCAATTGTGTAATTTGTTACGCATATTTTTTTACAAATGTCATTTTGCCTTAATAAATGATATCCCTCATACAGAGGGGAGAGAGTACTGACCACATTTACTAAGCTGAGATGCTCATCACTTTAATCCAACAAGCACATACTGACAATTTGCTATGTGGCCAAAACTATGCTAATACCATTGAACAACAGAGTTATAGATCAATCTCTTTAAAACAGCTCTGCCAGAGTTCATAGATCTTAGAGGCCAAAATACCCATTGATTGAAAAGACCATTTTACTATCGAATCAACATACTCCGTAAAGATGGGTTGACTACCACCCAACTCAGGTCTGGAGAACCCTGGATTCATAAAAGAACAACAGCACACACACACACAAAAAAATAAAAATAAAAATAAAAATAAAAATAGTGAAATTCTTCAAGAAACTGAAAGGTTACATGATCTTAAGAATTGAGAAGACATGGCAAAACCCAACAATAACACCAAGGCAACAGGTAGTGAAGTCATCGGACACAATTGCATTTTAAGGTAAGAATATAAAGTATAAGTCTGCACAAAGGGCAACTTGATCACATGACTGATGTGGTTAGGCCAAAACCTAGATTCAGGTACTTCAACTTTCATCTGTGCCTGTTATTAGCTGTTTCAACACAGGAGGGTGATTCACACATCAAAGACCATCTTCTGAATGATGAGGTCACTGAGAACAGGGTCTAGTGTTTATTAAGTCATGAGCAAGTGTTGCCTCTACTAAATAATTATTGCTATTCGTATTATGATCATGGAAGCTTCATTTCTTCTCTAATTAAAAAAAACTGTAGCATAGCTGATTTTAATTAAATGAGAAAGAAAGAATGAATGAAGAAAGGAAGGAATGAAAGATGAATAGAAGGAAGGAAGGAAGGAAGGAAGGAAGGAAGGAAGGAAGAACAGTGGAGGTGGGTTTGGGTCCCAGCACCCACACAACAGTTTACATCCATCTATAACTCCAGTTTGAAAGGATCTGATGTCTTCTTCTGGCCTCTAGAGGTGCTAGCCACTCACTAGGCACAAACGTGTTTAGGCAAGACACTCAAACACATAAAATAAAAATAAATATTTTTTCAAGAAGAAAAAATACTCAAGGTTCTATGCAATAAAGCCATTTAGGTGACGTTGGCATCCCTAGGGACTTACTCTTTGTGTAGGTGCTGTTTGCAGTGAACGTACAGAGGACACTGCCATCGTGAGTGATCGATGTGACTGCTCTTCCACTCAGAACAACTTGAAATTTCTCTAGAAGTAAAAAAGAAAGAAAGAAAGAAAAGATGAGCGCTGTAACCAGTGTTTTACTAAGAACAGCCACAGTATCGAGAGGTTCAGCACACATTTCCACATCTGATCCTCTCCACCAACAACCGTGAATATGGGACTCCAGCATTGCTTCCTTTAGACTCTCTAGGCGGGGATAGTGGAGACAGCATTTAGTGTCACATGGAGCTGCTACTTTGGTTTTTATTAGAGTGTTTTCCAATAGTAACCCAGGTATTGGAATTAAAATACAGCAATAATGATGTGGCTTATCTCAATTCCCCTGATTCTATTCTTACAGGTTTTCAAAGAAAGAACCTGCTCTTTTTCTTTCCACTCTCAGTCATTAAGTTCAGGAAGTAAATAAGAAAACAAAGAAACAACTTGTCAACCTGTTTTGTCTTCTGTTGCTACAAGCTTACAGTACAACAGACGGCTTGCAGTTTGGATTACTGACAGCCATGACAGGGACTAGGGGAAGCTGCTTTACTGTCTCCCTATCTACAATGTCTAAAGGCACTGAATTGTAGAGAAAGAATGAATATGAAAGAATGCTCTAGAAGACAAGTTGGCAGACCCAATCTCCCGATGGGCAGATTATGCTTGCTGCCTGACTACAATTGAGTATGTTAGCGATCCCAGTGGCGATGACCTCCTGTCCCAAAGGCAAACTGAAGCTAGAGAAATGTTGAAGAGTTGATCTGAGCAAACTAC
>JADRCH010000035.1:2049614-2100607 GCA_019843965.1 Rhynchomys soricoides
ACCACACACCACACACACACCACACACACACACACCACACACACACACACCACACACACACACACCACACACACACCACACACACACACACACACACACACACACACCACACACTCACATCATAAATCTATCTTGTGGGAAAGTTCCTATTGTAATGTTATAAATATGTTGGTTGAGCTCAAGCTCTGAGGGTTTTTGGTTTTGTTCTTGTTTCTCAATGGGTCTTAAAATTATAGCTCAGATTTTGTTGAAGTTTACAAACCAGGCAGAGGTCACTGGTGATGCCTAAATGGACTTTTATGCTGAGAGTTCCTTCAGTTTTATTCACCCTAACCCTCTATCCTTCCAGACTTTTCCCTCCCAGCACCATCCCTGACATACTGTCGCCCGCTACCAAAGCTAAGCCTACCAGCTGCTCTCCATTCACCGTGTCATCAAAGGAGACTTACTTGTATGTTCTAATAATTTGCAGGTAAACCTAACATGTAATCCACTAAGAGCGCAGGCATTGGTATCAGATGGACAAAGATCTAAAGGACAATGACTGGCATGTAACCCAATCTGTGAACTTGCCGCTGCCTCACTTTCTCCATCTGCAAACTGGGATTATACAACTCCTGAATAGAAATGTTAAGGTGACTAGGTAAAACTATATTTAAAGAAGACAGTCTGGAAGGCTCAAAAAGGAATGTAAGAAACAAAAGCTATTATCTTACTGTAGTTTCCACCTACTTCCCCATGTTTTTCCTAGAAAATTAATGATCTCCATCCTTAGACAAGACCCTGCTGCTCTGGACTGCCCCTGTGTATGCTTCCTGCTCCATGTCTCACTGATGGTGTATTAGGTCACTAGGAGATGCAGGGCTAGAGAGGATGTCCGGTAACCACGACGTTCTGTGATAAATTATATGATATATTCCCCTTCTCCTTGTTCAGGATGGGACTTTTTTTTTTTTCCTTTTCTAAATAAAGCTGTGCTAAAATGAACTCTAGGTCAACTTGACAAGGAAAATCGGCTGGGGGAGAGGCAGACTGCCCGGGTGAGGATGTCTGGGAGGCAGGAACCTGAGCCTGCTTTGAGAAATAACTGATGAAGCCACCTGCTTCCTTTCTTCACTCTGTCCCTAAGTCACTTCTGTATGTGCCTGGAGCTGGCAGAAAGGATAATGTGACCAGGTCATTAGAGCATAGAGCTCTGCAGTTTCAAATACCACCCAATCAGATAACGGGTTCTATATTTTATTTTACTTGCCATAGAAAAGGTCTCAAACCTGAACTGAATATACAGAACATTCTAAAAGCATGTCACACAATATGCTCATTATTTAAAATAACATTTGAATCTTAAAAATTTGAATTTAAAATAGAAATATTTCAAGGAATTATTTTAAAATTCTTACACACACACAAAAAAAAGGATGCCAAAAAAGTTAATTTTGCTATTCTCCTTCCAACATGAGTTTCAAATCGTATCTTTTAGCTAGGGGAAAAAGAAAAATAATTTCTTACATGGTATTTTTAAACTCTAAACACTTACCCCCTACACAGACACTTGAAGGACTCAATTCCAAAATTTCAGTACACGATTGAGCTAATATCTGAAAAAGACAAAAAATAAAAATAAGATATAAGACTAATTATAGCATGTGAATCCTATGGTGATTAACAATCTCCAGGTCTGCTCCCTATATCAAAAGGCTTCAGAGAAAAGTCAATTCACCACTATACATAGAGTTACAAAACTCTGCGTAAACACTTGTGTTGTCTCAGGGTATAATCTAACATTGTACATGGTAAAATCCCTATATTATCAGAGTAAATCCAGACAAACACGGGAAAGCTGAGCACTGCCTCAAAGTCTTGTAGCCTTGGGTATGAACAAATAACTAACATTGTATCATATCAAAACGAACACTATCCTTCCCAGTCCGGCCAAAACAAGACTGCACATCAAACTGCCTGCTCAATACTGCTGTTTGTTATGCTTTCTGTTTTGAAGTTCAAAGATTACCAACCCACAACAGCTTCTTTATTTGACAATGTGTTCCTAGTCCATTTCCCAGGCTTAGCTCCCAGGGGACACAACTCCCTCCCATGTATCAAACTTGCAGAGCACATGTGAATCCCGTGTGAAAGCCAAACAATTATTCTCGAGCACAGTCTGCATTCAAGCATGCATGCACCGAGCGCTGAATCAGAAGCACTCCACTTAACATGCTCTGAGACACGGAAACCACGGCACAAGGCGTGTGGCTACAAGTGAGAAACAATGAAGTAAGCTGATGGTCACCAGAGTCCTGTGTCTATTTTTAGAGCGACTCTGCACTGCGTTATCAAAGTCAGACAAAGTCCAGATGGTCTGTGATCAGTGTCCCTCTGCTGCTGGAATCTGAAGACAGATGAAGTGCAGTGGTGGTCACATCCCCTGCTTGTGACCAGACAGGACGGAAGTCCCGCAGCAAAAAATTGCAAACCTTTCCTGTGCTTCTTTAATTACAGAGTAAATACAGACACTCAGTATCTAAAACCACCTGTAAAATCATGGACCTATCTGTGCTGAAAGTGCATCTGGATAGGAGATGTCATCCTTTGAACTTTGAAAGTTTCTTTCCAAATGAATACAACTTTTCACATAACAATTGGATTGAGTCTCCAGTGACTACAAACCTCATAAGATTTTATATTTTAAAAAAGCTACCAAAACCCTTGGATAACAACACTAAGGACCAATGATAAAAACCAATATACTCACGCTAGAGGAGTGGAATTTCTAGTCAATAACACCTTTAAATATTTTCACAGAATTTGGGTAACAGACTCTAATGGAGAAAACGTTTGTGGGTTAAGACTAAACTAAAAACATTCCAATTAATATAAAAGGGCCTGATTGATATCGTTTAGGCTAATAAGGGAAAGTTTGCTTTGAAAAAAAGAAAAATGGGAGTCATAAAGATGGCACCAGTGTGTGACATAATCGAGTTGAATTTGCTGGACAGTGCCTCCCTTCTGCAGAACTTGAATCTTGTGTTGCAAATGGAACTTGCTTCATCCATGAGAAGATATTTTTTGAAAAAATAAATCAGATTCCAGAGCAGAACCACCCCCTGATGAACATACTGTTTTGTACATATAATCTAACCAGTAACTCTTAAGGTAGAAAGAACATTAAATAGGTTTCTTTAATCAAACCAATAATCACAGCCCTTCTATAAATTATGAATTTTACAAGTGCAAGATGATATAATTTGAAACAAAGTTTAACAAAATCACTTCCAAATGAAAAAATTGTCAGAGAAGGGGTGGGTAGACAAGACTGACAAGAGAGTTAATACAGATTTAGAAATAAAAATGACTTGTAAATTTGTTTTCCTCATCTATAATTACCATATTCTATGCTTAGATGGCAATATGAATACTTTAATGTTGGAATGTAGTTTGCATGTAATACTTTGAACAATAATTACCATTAAAGCACAATAGTTCATTAAAAAAAATCTTCTATACAAGAAGTGACCAGTGAGAAGCTCAAGATGTTAAAATGGAGATCTTTCAGGTGAGATGGTCAGCTGAAAGTTGCTTCTGCATGAACTAGTAAAGAAGAACCAGAATAGGAAAAACACTGGCTCTACTCTAAAGAAAGAAAAAGAACAAGAAAGCCGGGGACCTAGAATATCTAGAAAGCATAGACAAAACCACGTGGCTCATGGAAGGTGCCAAGCCTAACACCCTGCACTCATAGGGATGCCTGGTGGGGACAGAGGGAGGAAAGGCAGAAAGCGTCTCCAAAGCGTAAGGCCTGGTGAAAAGTGACTTGGATTCCTACCTTTAGCATAGGCCTGCAAAACATGTGCAGGCTTAAAATCAAGATGGTTTTGATGAAACATCGATTCCTTGGGCAGATGGTTCCACAGTGGTATAGAATCATACTCTTGCACTCTGGATGATTCAGAAGGAAGGTGCCAGGCCAGGCACCTATTATTTGAAACTGAACTATCCTTAGGGGCTGAGGATGGGGAACAGTCACAGGGCAGGGAGTTGGAATTTAATCTACAACCATTCCAGGTTAAGTATAGCTTTTGATGCAGTTGTAGACAGCTGGAGGACTAGAAGCCCCAAAGTCAAAAAACAGTACACAGCAGGAAGCTAGGCTCAGGAAGTAGAGTACTTAAGAGAGGTAGCTGCCCCTCTTGGTTTCCTGGAGAAGGTCTAATTAGCTACAGATACCCTGAATTTGGCTCACTTGGAGCTTAGAAGCTCACCCACCACTGGGACCAATTACCTGTTAGTCATTGCTGTAGACCCTAGCTCCTCAAGCTCTCATGGTCCGCTAACACCACAGCTGCATCCCAGGGGGTGGGGATGGATAAAATATTTAAGAGATCCTCCTACTTGTACAGATCTCAGTGGGTAGATCCCAGTGGATTTGGGAAACACCAAGAGAAAACATTAACTACCTTAAGAAACAGTAAGAACTGTAGCATCCGGAAGGGTGAGAGTCTACCCAGAAGAGACTGTAAAGCTAAGTGTGAGCAGCCCTGGCACTGTTATGCAAAGAAGGCAAACCATGCAACTGAAACCTTGAGACCCCCAAAAGTATGATACTCAATAGGAATATCTGCAAATACAACCAGAAGCCACTTGCACACGCACAGCACAGAGACACAATAAATATGAAAAGGCAAAGCATCATGACTCCTTTAGCATACCATAACCAAAACTACTCCTAAAAATGTTCCATAAATAAGAAGAGGAAGCAAAGTGCCAAATTCATCTCCAAAGTCAGTGTTGCTCTGATACCAACTAGTTAAAACATAAAACACATACACACACTCATGCACACACACACACATATACACATGTACATGCACACACACAATGTAGAGACAGACAGACAGACAGACACAGAGGTCTGTCCACCAATTTCTCTGGTGAACATTAACAAAATTCTTATAATCATACTCTTATTAATATATTCAGAATTGCATGTATACGGCTGGGCAGATGGCTCAGTGGCTGGTAGAGCACTTTCTGCTCTAACAGAGGACTCAGTTTCCCAGCACCTGTATTTTGGCTCACAAGCATCTGTAACACCATGTCCAAGGAAGAGGAAGCCTTCTTCTGGCCTCTGCAGGCACCAGATATGCATATGTTACACACACATTCATGCAGGTACACATTCATATACATGAAATAAAAGTAAATTAAAAAAAAAAAAACAAACACAAATGTATTAGGACCAAGCTGGTTGTACTGGCTGGTTTTGTGTCAACTTGACACAAGTTGGAGTTATCACAGAGAAAGGCGTTTCAATTGAGAAAATGCCTCCATGAGATCCAGCTGTAAGGCATTTTCTCAATTAATGATCAAGGACGGAGGGCCCCTTGTGGGTGGTACCATCTATGGACTGGTAGTCTTGGGTTCTATAAGAAAGCCAGCTGAGCAAGCCAAGAGAAGCAAGCTAGTAAGCAGCATTCCTCCATGGCCTTTGCATCAGCTCCTGCTTCCTGACCTGCTTGAGTTCCAGTCCTGACTTCCTTTTGTGATGAACAGTAATTGGAAGTGTAAGCTGAATAACCCCTTTCCACCCCAACTTGCTTCTTGTTCATGATGTTTGTGTAAGAATAGAACCCTAAGACACCCGTTTTAACAGCAGGTGAGGAATACAAGATTGGTTCAATAAACCAATGCAACACAGAGAGACATCAATGCCTCAATAGATACAGAAAGGCCTTTGACAAAGTTCATCCTCCCTCCTGATAAAAGCCCTTAAAAACCAGGAATTAAAAAACAAGGACTCACATATACTAAAGATTATGTACAATAATTTTCCAGGCAAAATAATACTAAATGGGGAAAACCAGAAAACATTTTCTCCAATATCAGAAATGAGACAAGACTGCCCATTCTCACTGTTCTTGTTCAATACCGTACTCTAAGTCTTAACTCGACCAAAAATGTAAGAGAAAGAAATTAAATGGAATACATGCAGGAAAGAAAGAAATTGAGGTATCCCTATTTGCAGATGACATGATAACTGTAGTTATAAGAGCCTAGCAACTGTAACAGAAAACACTTAGATATTATAAACACTTTCAGAAAAGTCTCATGGCATCCACTGAACACAGACTAATCAGCAGCCTTTCTATACACCAATAAAAACATTGCCAAGGATGAACCAAGGAAAATATAACATTCACAATAGCTCCAAGGAAAGCAACATATTGGGAATAAACCTAACAAAATAGGTGAAGACCTCTGTGTTGAAAATGTTAAGACAACTGTGGAAGAAACTGAAGAAGACTCTTTCCAGGGTTCCCATGTTCAAGGGAAAGAAGAAGACACTATGAAGACTGCCATCCAGCCAAAGCAATCTGCAGATTAAATACAAACCCCATCAAAATCCCAATAAAAATCTTCACAGAACTAGAAAAATTAATTCCAAAATTCCTATGGAAGTACAAAATCCCTCACTATCCAGAACCATGCCTAATGGACAAAGTAATAGTGGCAATATCACAATACTCCATGTCAACACTTCTATATACGACAGAGCCATAGGATCTAAAACAGCATTGTAGTGCCATAAAAAATAAATGACAAATATGCAAAAAGGCCAGAACAGCACAGGAATTCTGCAGAGATGGCTGTAGCGATCTAATTTTTGACAAAGATATTAAATATATATTTTGGAAAATGGTATTCTTTAATAAATGGTGCTGGAAAAACTGAATATCTACCTTATTATCCATTCCTATATGGGAATGAGGCTCAGTCCATATCTCTCATACTGTACAAACATAAATTCAAAATTAATCATTGACTTTAATAACTGAATCCCTAAAACTGCTAGAGGAAACACCAATAAAGATCCTTAAGATGTAAGCTCAGGCAAGGTCTCTCTGAAAAAATAATCTAACAGCACAGAAGAGAGCTCCAAGAATTGGCAAATGGGATTCTAAAAAATTAAAAAGCTTCAGCACAGTTCAGGAAAGCATCACCAGAATGAGAAAAAATCTTCATAAACTACACGGCTCACATGGGTTTAATACCCAGTCTATATAAAGAATTTAAAACTCAACCACCAATAAAATCAATTCATTCAATCAATGAATGGGCTCCTGGACAGAATAAACATTTCTCCATAGGAAAATAGGAGTGGCCAATAAATGTGAAAAGTACTCAACATCTTTAGCCATCAGGGAAGCACAAATTAAAAGCAGTTTAAATGCCATCTCACTCCAATTAGAATAGCTGTTATCAAGCACATGGGGAACACACAATAATGAGGGTGGAAAGAAAGAACCAATGTCTGCCGCTTAGCTGTTCCTTCACTCTTGCTGTCAGGTGCATCTGCTCTGCTGCAGTCATTGCTGCTGCTGTATAGTTCCTCATTGGTATCAGAATCCAGCTTGTTTGGGCTCTATGTCATAGATGCCACACACATTCATACACAAATACAAATACACATGTGTGCACACATGCATACAAGTGCATACACACACACACACATAAACATGTTAAAATGCTTTCTTAAGAAAACAAACTAAACATAGAACTACTACAAGACACAGCCATACCACTCCTGGGTATATACATGAAGGACTCTAAGCTTACATACCAGAGAGACATTTGTAAGTTTATGTGGTACATGCCTTTGATCCAAGTACTCGGGAGGCAGAGGCAGGCAGATCTCTGAGATCTAGGTCAGCCTGGTCCAGAATAGCTGGTCCAGGGCTACACAGAGAAACCCTAGCTTGAGAAACCAAGATCTGATAGATAGATAGATAGATAGATAGATAGATAGATAGATAGATAGATAGACAGATAGATATAGATATAGATATAATGATAGACAGACAGACAGATAGGTGAAAATTGCTGGTGGGCTGCTTACAATGTCCCTTACAAATAGAAATTCTAGTTTTCTGTTGATTTTAACTAGTTTCATAAAAATTCAATACATTACTCATACAATTCAAATGTCAGAATTCTATGAATAACTTGTAAAATTGCAAATATTAACTTTATGGAATTTCTCTGTTTGAGTAGGTCAAAGGGAAAAATCAGGTAAGGCTTCTCTGGATTAGTAAGAAGGCCAGATGCAGTGTGGTGAGGCAGCTGTGGAAGCTGCCTGCTGGCCTCCTTGAGGGTGTGGATGTTTGGCAGGACATGAAAGTAGATGCCACCATTGCCCCTTCTCAGCAGCCCAATTGGAATGAAGTATCTGTCGGAATGGTGTTTCTCCCTGGGTACTACAGGCATGTTCCAAATTAATTTGGATTAAACCTCCTCTGTCTCATGCACTGTCAGGTTGCAGACCAGGTTCTTCAGAGTTACTGAGGGGCAGACATGCTCTCTGCAAGTAGGGCCGGCACAGAACCGAAGATTAGGAACCAGGCCTAAGTCAGAGCCCAGCCATTCCAGGAATTCTGCGGCCTACAATGAGCACATTATCTCGTATGCCATTTGACACTCAGGTCTTTATAGCCACTGATTAATAACCCAAAACAACCAAACATGATGATATTGTTGCCAAGGAACAGTCACTTTCAGAGAAAAAAAAAAAATATGACAACATCAAAGTACGTCTCTTGTATGGAGCTTTGCATATTTTGATTAAGATCATATAACTTCCTGAATGAGTCTACATATTAGGGGCATGTTGTCATATCCAGTAGGAGACACATGAAGTAAAATCCATATTATGAACTGAAAACCAAATGATGTAGTTAATGGGTGTTTTTCTGGCATTTAAGACAACATGGGACTGTTTAGTGGTGCCTTCAAAACTTAGGATAACAATGTAAGAAATAGTTCAGCACATTATGATTTGAATATCAAATATCCAGTTTGGGGAAAAAAAATCACCTCTTGAAAACCAATAGAAGCCAAAGCAGATAGTCAGGCAGTGGTGGCACACCCCTTTAATCCCAGCACTTGGGAGGCAGAGGCAGGTGGATTTCTGAGTTCGAGGCCAGCCTGGTCTACAAAGTGAGTTCCAGGACAGCCAGGGCTACACAGAGAAACCCTGTCTCGGAAAAAAAAAAAAAAAAAAAAAAAAAAGCCAAAGCAGATTTAGATGTATTTTTTTTCATATTTCTACATAGCCTAGTCCATAAAAATGTACCAAATAATTTTAAATGATCAGGAATACCACATGTTTAAACCTCGATCTAATATAAAAAGTATATGAAATAATTTGTTATAAATATCACTTGCTTGATTAATATTAAATAAATTTGACCAAAAGGAAATACAAAACTGCGCATATATAGTTCAAGGACTTTCTCAATAAAAAGAAACCAGCATTCTGGTTATAGGACAAGTAAATGAATACAGAGTTTCCTAGTTTGCTTTCCATTTCTATACTAAGAACAGCTGTAGGAGGTAGCGAGGGGGTGGTGGCAGGTAGGAGGAGCTTGCCCACCTAGAGTCTTAGGGCCCTTGCTGACAGGGCTACAAGCAGAGGAGATGAGGAGTCAGCAAGGGGAGGAAGGGAGGGAGACAGGTCAGGGGAATTTAGCAGTTCTAACTGGCTAACAAGCAGGCATCTTCTGTGGTTCTGACTGACTAGCAACCAGAACAAACACAGACTAATGATTATCCAAGTGGAACAGACTATGCGTTTAATTTTTTTTTTTAATTACATGTCCAGGGTTACAAGTTCAGTTACAATTAGAAAATACAAACAGAAAAGATTTTACTTTCATTTTTAGCCCTATAACTCTGATGTAAAGAATCTAAAGAATGTCTCCACAAGCCAACACACTTACTACATGACAGCCTGCTCCTCAGCAGCCAGCGTCTGTAGTTTTAAAGCACTCCAGATAAACAGAAAATATCTGAACCAGTCTTTTTATGAATAGCAAATACTTACAGCTAACCACTTTACTATATGTTTCATCAATGCTATAAAGTAGGAAAGGTTTATTTAGTCAATCTATCTTAATTACTGCATTTTATTCCTCCAGGGGTATACCTTGCACAACCCTTTATCTTTAATCTATGTCTCAGAGAGCTCTAAGCCTATAATTAAGTAAGACTTTCTATCTGTAACCTATTCTTCTGGCCAGTCCAAGTTTGTCAGTTGTCTCTATTTACCTTGCTTCAACTAAACCACATAAGTTTGCTCAGGGGCAGATACCCCAAGCAGATTCCTGGAGTAATGGCCTCCTCTAGCTCTGTGCTTATCTGTGCTTAATGATCTCCGGGGCATAAGGAAGACTTCTAAATAGTGGCCAGATAAAGTTAACTTTAGGATTTTCCTAAAAGGACTCAGACTTAATTTTCTCAGGAGAAGACATAAAATGAATCATTAAAAGTCCCCAACTTTGCGACATGCAGAGACCAAAATGCCCCACAGGTTTTCCATAGGCCAGTCTGATGGAGGTATCTTGTCAATCAAGGTTAGCTCTTCCCAGATGACTCCAGTTTGTACCAACCTGACCTATAACTAGCCAGCACAGAGTGCAGTATTGTGTTACTGGGAATATTCCAATCATTGTAAGTCATACATAGTGGAAATTTATTTGTTTGTTGTTTGTTTTGAAGCAGGGCCTCCTCTAGCCCAAGCTAGGCTATGAAGCTGAGAATGACCATGAACTCCTGAGGATTACAGACCAATGCCCAAGTGGTGGAATTACAAGAAGGTACCTCCAGGTCTGGTTTTCTGTGTTAACTTTTGTAATAATGTGTGTGTGGATGCCTCAGTGTAGGGGGATGCCAGGGTGGTGAGGGGGAAGTGGGTAGGTGGGTGGGGGAGCACCCTCAAAGAAGCAGGGTAAGGGGGGATGGAATAGGGGGTTTTCAAGGGGAAACCGGGAAAGAGGATAATATTTGAAATATAAATAAATAAAATCTACAATTTTTTAAAAAAATTCATTGTAGAAGCTGCTATAAAAGAATGCAAAGCCAGGCAGTGGTGGCGCACGCCTTTAATCCCAGCACTTGGGAGGCAGAGGCAGGCAGATTTATGAGTTCAAGGCCAGCCTGGTCTACAGAGTGAGTTCCAGGACAGCCAGGGCTACACTGAGAAACCCTGTCTCGAAAAAAAAAAAAAAGAAAGAAAGAAAGAAAGAACCAAAGAAAGAAACAAACAAAGAAAGAATACATACTATATGAATATATCTTTTTTTAAAAAAAAGTAAGTGGAAAAACAAAAGATGGTGTGATGGGAGACAGAGACAGGGGTCCCTGGAGTTCCCTGACCATGTATCCTAGTTACTTGAAGTTCTTGGCTGAAGAGAGACACAGAGTCAAACCCAACGTTCATGTTGTCTTCTGACATCTACAGGCACATGTATACTCCAACACACAAACAAGCATACACACAAACAAGCATACACACAAACAAGCATACTCACAAACAAGCATACTCACAAACAAGCATATACACAACACAAAAGACAACAAAAACCTAGTTAGCACTTACACGATAATGTTAACAAGCAGAATGTTGTTCAATTCTGTTTGGATTACCTAATGCCATGAGTTTAGTTTTCTCACAGACTATCATAAAGCTGCAATTAATTAATTGTTCAGTGTGGATTTAATTTCTTTAAAAAAAGGACAATGAAATTCCAACTGAGGTTTTTCTTAAAGAAAATTTTAAATGGGCATATTAAATGTCAAAGTACAAGAGGGAAGTACAAGATGGGTGGGTGGGGGAATACCCATATAGTGGCAGGGGGAGGGTGGAGGGAATGGGGAGATTCCAAAGGGGAGAGAGATCTGGAAAGGGGAAAACATTTGAAATGTAAATAAAGTTTAAAAAAAAGTCAAAGTACAAAAGAGTGTTTAACTAAATGAACACTTTGATTTCTTCATTTTCCTCATTAGGTAAAGAGAACTTAAGGTAAACGTGTCGTCTTGTTTAGAGTATCTTTGAACAACTTAACTGTGTCCAAATATTACAGAGGCCTGTGCTGTTTACCGATTTATTTCTCACCCAGAAAATTTTTCATCTTTCTTTTCTATGGATAATGCCTCCTTTCTACTGGAGAAATTGTCTCCTCTTGCAAACAGCCCTAGTGAATTTACTGATCATGATGATTCCCTATTAACCTCAGGCCACGAGGACAAAGGTGACTCCGTGACCTAAATAATGCTGACATAATATCATGCCTCAATTAAATCCGGGACCTGTGATCTCAACACTGACTTTCCAATGGACTTGCTGACCAGCATACTGAAATTCGATTCCCAGTTTTGAATAATTTGATTGGCAGTTTAGTTTCTTCTTTCCTAAGACTAAATCTTTACATTTCCTCAAGCTTTGAGCTTTTTATCAACTGTGATTTTACGAATATAGGTTTCCCCAGCTAAGATGCTCACCACAGTCCCTGTGGTGGATGTCTTGCCAGGACGGATGGTTATTAGCCTCCAGCTTCTCCCTTTGCCAGGAGAGAAAGGAGTTTGTAGGATACCCTCTTCCCGTTACAACATAGTTTTGTGAACACTCAGATTTTTTCAAACAAACCAACAATGAACATTACTAAAAAACAGTTTAGCTCCAAATGCCAATCTTTATATTCCCAATACTATGAATGAAGTGACTTTTTAATTCTAAGCTGAATAATTTCTCTTAGAAAGCATCTTTGCAATGTATTTGAGTATCCTGCCTGGGATCACTCCCTTTACATTAGGTCTTTTTCCTAACAAATTCTCATTAATCACAGTCACCCTGAATGTAGTGTACTTGAGTTTTGCAACACAGTTGTTCTATGAAGCTAGCTTCACACTGGATTCATCTCTTTCTCTGCTTAATCTTTTCCAAGTTACTCTTACTGAAAACAAAACTTGCACATATAATTCCAAGTAGTGAAACATCCATGATCCTATTTTTGAAAAATAAAAATCAAGGGAGTTTCCACAAACCATTTTTAATTTTGTTCTTTCTATGCTGTGGGTTTTAGTCTGTGGGTTTGTTTTATTTTTAGTTTTTCTTCCAGGGCATTGCATAACGAATCCCTGACCTTGAACTATGAGGTGTACTCACATGTCAGGCTGACTTTTAGTAGTTCAAAGAAAATTTCATTTTCAAATACAAATCTTGCAATCATGTCCCCAAGACATCAAAACCAATTTTAATGGCTATAATTTTTTTTAAATAACCTAAAGTTAAAACAAAAGAATCATATATTTGTGACTGTGGTCAACGGAGTGGGAGAAGTAACCAAAGAAGATGGAATGACTCAATTTAAAAATTTTCCAACCTTAACATTTAACTTGCCCTACAGTTTTCTAAGGGACATCCCCACTTGGATTTTCTTTTTCGAGGTCAGTTGGATTCTTCTCTCTGCTGATCTCTTCTGTTTTGTTAAGTAAACTTCTGCCCACTCTGTACAATAAGTTTTTACTCAGCCATCAGCTAGTTATCCATCTTTGGAGTCAAATGACGATCACAGGGTATGACATTTCACTTTCTGCTTCTCTAGTCCTATGAGCCAGTGACCTCTCGTGTTTTGCTAACTTGTACACTATCCTAATTTACCATTTTTACTAGCAGTCTAGCACACACATCATGAAGACAACACTGGAAGGGCCCCGATCTCTGGGAGTCCATGCAGCATCAATTACTTAACTGAAGGCTCACATTCACCCTATTCTTGACTTCAACCTGACCAGGGAAGACAATCTGTTAGGTGCTTCTCTAGTTAGTTTCTTGATATGGTTTTATTCTGAACAAGCTGAAAAGAAACCAAGCCTTGGGGACTCTGAGAGTCCCTATATTCAAAGGAGTCTAGTCTTTCCTTATGATACCTGCCTCTTAAGTAGCAGTGAAGCTTCCTTAAAAGAAATTGTGGCCCCTTTGGGAATGTAGACTCTTGAAATTCCATATAACTTTGAAATAGAAAATTCAGCTTTCATTACCCAGTATGGAACTGAGTCCTTGATCCCTTGACTTGAAGATCTGGAAGCAGTGTTGGCCAAACACGTCACATTGACTATCACACCATCTAGAAATCCTTGTTATGATGTCATGTTCCCGAATTCAATCCTCATGCAATTGTGTCCTGTTATCTCTAAGACTTGGGCATACACATTGCTGAACATCTTTCCTTCCAGGTTGCCCCTCAGACAGATTGATTACTCCACCATATATGGTTGTAGAACGCTGCTTCCCTAGCTTCTCAATAAATGTTTTCAATTCCAGTCTCTCTGCCCTCCAAAACATCTAACCATCTAACAAAATACAGCTCATCACTTCCCTTCCATAGGCAAAGTTTAAAACTCGGGATTCATCAGGGTACACAGTTGACTACACGGCTTCACAGCAGCAGGGTGGAAGTTATACCTACTCCTCCTACTAGGACATCAGACGGTCCCCCCTCTTATCTCACCATCTCTCACAATGATAGCTCTGAGAGAATGGGAGCACATGACTCCATTCTAGAAAAATCACCCTATCCATTACTGTTTGTTGTTCTAACTTGAACCTTCATGACCATCCGACAGATCCCAGGTTCTAAACGAACCTTCCATTTCGCTTATGAAATGAAACCAATCCAAATACATGTAATTATTCTTCCTCTTTATCCATGCTTCCTGGAGATATGTAGTCTCTAAATCACTGAGCTCAGACCACTGGAGTCATGCCTGCTTTGTTTAGAGTTACAGCTACTCCCCTTGCCAGAGCCTAGTTCAAATCCTACCGTGGAAAGCTCTCTATGACCTCACATACCCAAACAATCCCATCATGATGTCGAAGTACATTCCATCCATGGTAGCATCTGACACCAACTGTAATCTTAGTTTCTTCTCCATCCCTGAGGTGACTATAACTCCCTTCCTCTCACTCATCTGAGAGACTTAAGTGGCCTTATTTGTTCCATTTGCTGAGCTTTATTTAAATACAGTCATAGTACAGTGTCAGCAATTGGTTTGGTAAAGCATAATGATTAGAAGAATGTCTTCTACTTGTCCTAAGTCTGTGGAAGATATGCTATAATTTTTGTAAGTAGCAAACATGTATTTTAAATAAAGCAATAATGATTAATTATAAAATACAATTCAAGTTTAAGGGAAAATAGGGTCTTATATATTCTTAGGGACTGAGGTACTTCTGTCCTAAAAAAAGAGATGAAGTATTTGTGCCGCATCTTATTTCTACAGAGAGAGCCACAACCCCATGGTATCATGACAGAGATAAACGCATCAGGCATTAGTGGGTCTAGACTGCTTGTAAAGGCTCCAGCTTCTACCTGTGGATCCTGCAAGGTTTCCCCACAGGCCTGTTCCCTTGGGATAACAAAACAGCTTGAGCTAGCCTGTGCTGACCTGGCACAGTACCCATCAGCACCCTCCAGGTGTAACAGGAATGATTTTGTTATCAAACTTTTTGCCTAAGATATGTGATTCTTTCTAATACCCTGCTGATTCTTTAGACATAACTTATTCAAGCCAACATCTACCAAGCGCTACACTGTAAATCACATTCAAAATTTCCCTGGAGGGAAAAATAACTATATTTCAATCCCACAACAATAGTTTTGCAAAGCTGGGCTGTCATCCAGAAGATTCTGAGTCAATCTTCATGTGCACAGAACAACAAGAATAAAAATCAAAGACAGTAATCCAGAGAGATCTTTGCATGCACACCCCTAAGCACAATAAAAATCTATTAAAAATACACACCACTGACCTGTTTATTGGGAGTCAATTATTCATCCCTCTCCCTGGATTTTACATTTTTACATCATATTGTTATTTACACTGAATTTAGCCATAAAACTTAACTATTTTTTACACTACAATTTTTCCCTAAAAATCAAAACTAATAATCTACTAAAATCCTGTAATGATTTAATTTCTGTTCCATTCTGCATTTACATTTTGGATGTCCACTAGATGTGACTGAACCAAATTACATCTTCTCTAAAAACTCCATTAGCTTTTGTAAAGCCTTCTTCATACTACTAAATCCAAAGACAATAAATCTCACCCTGTCTGAGGAGAATGATCTTCAAGGGGAAATTTAAAATGCCCAAGCCAAGTGTTAGAAGTGAGATAAGATACTTCTCCCCTTTATAAGTGCCTAAAGATTAAAGGAAAAGATTTTGCTTAGGGAATATATATTCACTTGCAGTTTAGGGTGATGTTTACCAAATATCATAAATACTTAATAGCAACTGTTCCTAGTGCTTCTAGCAAAAGGCAGTAAAATGAAACATAAACCTCTACAGCAAGAGCCAGAGCCCAACTCCAAATTTCATTCCTCGCCTTCCCCGCCAGACCCGCTCAGGAGAGCCCAGAGTCTAACAGTCACCAGGGAGGATGCTGCTGAATCCCAAACAGAGACATTATGTGCCCCAGGGAAACGATTAATCATTTAAACGGGAGGAACAGCTACAGTCGGAGCCTGAGCCACCGGATCAAGTTGCCTGTCTAATCAGTGAACAGGCTGGGAGGAGGCCCTCACCTCGAATTCCAATCAATTTTTGTTTGTTTGTTTGTTTGTTTTTTAATTTCACATTTCTCCTATAAAGCCTGGAGAAACTCTAAAGGTAGTAGATGGTTAACTCTGCGCTGAAAGGGCGGAGATGTCGGCGGAGGCTGCAGAGGAGATATCGGAGGCAGTTTCCGAAAATCTTCAAATAGAAATCCCAGCCCAAGATCACAAAGTACATGAGGAAGACAGTGGCAAATCTCACCAACAAAAGAAATCCAGCTTTTACATACTGTTGGCAACAACAAACAAAGCTTACTCTCTTTTTGCTAAATACGGCCCACCTGCTCCATTTGCGAGAATTACTCGGACCGCTTACAACACGTGTTGTAAAGTTATCAGCCTTCTGAGATTCAGAGGCGTACTTACAGAGTTGATGATCCCTTTAAGAGCTTGAAATCCACCTTTGACAGGGAACACTTGGTCCTTGGAATCAGCAATTTTTTCCAGCTTTAGAAAGATGAAGATTAAGGGGAAGTTAAGACACACAACTCTTTATACTTCAAACTCACATGGAAAATTGTTTTGGTTACATCATCTGAAAACTTACTGCCTATGACTCATTCATTCTGTGATATATTATTTGTGTTAATGATCATATATATATATATATATATATATATACACAAATATACACACAACTATACATTATCATATAACTATACATTATAATTTAAATCGAAGGCCTAGAACTGTTGGTGAGGAGGATCAATTTCCCTCCAGAGATACTATCATGAAATGAACTAAACTGGCTACAAAGCCAAAGTAGCATAGACATCTAATTGCTGTCTAATAGCAGGAGAATCTGGAATTTTAGCCATTTACTCACACAAAAATATAAAGGTAAAATGATTTGTAAGAAAACTTCATGATAAAAATAGATTCATATGAAAAATCTTAAAGATTTCTAAGTGAACTCTTCAAATCCCCACAGAAGAGAAAATTTTCAAATCAAAATGAGAATTCTAGATAAAACTATCACCATTGTCTCGCCGATTAAGGCAAAGGGATATTCACGTAGGAATAATCTTCTTTTGAGATCCCCAACAAATATTCAAAAAATTTATTTTGAGTTTAATTTTCCATCTTAGGAGAATTCAAAACACAAGTCATTTTATGCAAAAATCTCTGTACATCACAGCAAAAGAGCTCATTTTAAAACTTTTAAGGCAATTTAGTGAGTTACAGTCTGCAGGTGTGTCATAACTCACCTGAGCTTGTTCAAAGTCAAGGACCCCAACGCAGTAAACACTAGCGCCAAGTGACCTGGCCTTCTTTGCCTATGAAGAAACAAAACCAGGAGAGAAATGGAGGGAAAGAGGGAGGGAGGGCACAAGGGATGGGGGAGAGAGAGAGAGAGAGAGAGAGAGAGAGAGAGAGAGAGATTTTCAAATAAGCTACCTGTGCGCACACAGCGGTACATCATTGGGTGTGTAGACAGTTTCAGCTTAGCACTCACCTCGTTCTCTGCATACGATGGTACCAGGCCATCCAGCTTACCGTCTGTCAAAGCAATTATGATACTGGAGGTTTTCAAGCCTCCTGCATTTTGAATTTGTTCATTTGCCTGAAAATGAAGAATAATTATACAACTGACAGTTTTATTTTAACTTTTAACCAGCACTGTCTGTGGAGCTAAATGTATAGGTCTGACAAGATAAAGATATTAAGGGCTACAAAATAATACGTATATATTTATATGAATTAATTTACAAAACCAGGTATAGCTGTTAGCCTTTTTATTGGAAATGCGTGTGTATTCATATAAAAGAGTCACTACAACTGGGTTCCTGTGATTCAGCTTTTTATACCTATGACTGATCAATCTAAAACCAACACCAGAGGGAAACAGGCATGTTAGGAGACAAGATGCAAACAAATGTTGCCTATCAACACTCAGAAAATGGTGTTTTCTACCAGCCTCATGTCTAGGATGGACTAAACCATTGGAAAAATAGATATATACATGGAAAGGGATTTTTTCCTTATATAACCAGTGTCTCCCCTGGCTTGAAATGTACAATAACTTACAAGCTTTAGTCCTTCATGGATGTATGTCTCTCCGACTGGCTTAACAGCCTTTAAATCCTTCAGTCCTTTGTCGATTTTGTATCTGAAAAGAAGGAGATTGAGCATAGACCTGAACAAACACTTTCTGAGTAACTTAAGTCTCCACCAGTAAGAAACAAAGGGAAGGATGTGGCCTTTGAGTCCAGATGCTCCTCATCCTTTCTATTATGCTAAAAAGACATGTGGTAACTTATGGGTTTTAACCATGTACTCAGAAAGGCACTAAAAAAGCACACCACACACTTGTGAGCCATGAACCTTTGATAACACTTGCTTTATCAAGTGATAAGGAGTCCAATATGCTTCTTTTCATACAAACAAATACAAAAATGAGGTGTCTCAACCTCCCTACTGGTCACACTCACGATAACTCTCCAAAAAGAAATGTTGCCTCCTTGCTTAAAAACCTCTTACAAACTCTTACAGACTAATATTCACCCTTCCTCATAGAAAGCAAAATGTTCTACTTCAGTCCTGCCAGGTCTTACATCTCAGGACTTCACAGTCAGAGGACCTGTTTAGACACTCAGGCTCCTGAATATTCTTCCTTTGAATATAGTAGAAACTTAATACAGATTTGACTAATGAATGAATGAATGAGTGAATGAATGAATGAATGAATAGGTGAATGGGTAGTAAACAGATAAATGGAAGGATGGACAAGAGGACAATGCACTTGTGTTAGAGAAAATGTGAATGAGATGAGAAAAGTAAATAAACATGGTTTTCCTTTTCCTTCTCCTCCCTCATCTCCTCTTCCTCCTCACATTCTTTTTCTTCTTAGACACAGTCTCACTATGTAGCCCTGGTTGACCTAGAATTCACTGTGTAGACCATGCTAGCAAACTCGCAGAGCCCCACGTGCTTCTACCTCTGGAGTGCTAGGATTAAAAGAATGGATCACTGCTGAGAAACTGCCCAGCACCAGTTCTCTCTGGAAGGCAGCGAATGGGGAGCAGCTGTGGTGATTGGGGTCATGCTGATAGCAGACTGGGCACAGTGACAGCGATGGGGTCAATACTACTGATAGAACAAAACTTAATTATCTGGGGTTGGCAAGAATGCCCAGCAAGAAACTCTGAACTCCTTTAACTCTTAAGTGTACATACATATAGACAGACAGACAGATGGACGGACAGACAGATATACATTTGGTAGCAGCAGGGAATTAAGTAAAGGATTAATTGTTAGAGTTCCTTTCTCTTTTGACCAGGAGTCTCTCCCTGGCCAGGCAAGTGGCTTGGACTCCTTATCTCTTCATGAACCAGAAACAAAAAAGAAAAGGAAAAATAATTAAACTCCTTTACACAGGCAATATGCACAGACTCACACACACTTAAACATATATACATTCTGGTTGAGCCTGACCACCTGTCTCATTCAAGTCCACAAGTACTTATGCATGCTTACATATATACACATATCCCTATACATGTATATACACATAAACAGACATATTATACATATATACATTTGGTGGATGGGGTTGAGCCACAAATACCACACATATACATTTGGTGGATGGATGGATGAATGGATGGATGGATGGATGGGTGGGTGGGTGAATGGATAGATGGGGCAGAGTCCTCAAAGCCACACTTTGCTTCTTTTCTCTGACCTTTTTATAGGCAAAGTTCTTAGAAAATACCTCATAGATAAAATGTTACACAAAAAGGAAGGAAGTTACAGAAGGATGTTGATAGTTCAAAGCAGTGCTTCACACAATAAGCTCATTATAAGTTCAGAGCAACAGTTTCACATGACCTTGCCATAGTGCACACCTGTGGACTCATCCGTGGACCTGAAATCTATAAAGAATGTTTTTCCTTAATTACAACTTTGTCCCACGCCTATTTCTCATTTCAGTGTAATTGTGAAAGCCCACTGTATTCCTTATTATGCAGCCTTTAATATTTTATGAGGAAAGGGCACATTCTATTCTTGATTCTAAGGTTATTACATCTTTCTGGCAAAACAATCAAAACCATCTCTTAAAACTTTCTTCCTGAAATTATTTGAATCAAATCAGAAAAGCTATAAAATGATTAATTCATCTAAGCATTATTAATTCATGAAACTTCATCTTTATGTTGAGCTGCAATAGGGTGGGCTAATAATGCCCAGTAATCCTTAGGCTATAGAATGATAGGAAAGTCATATCAGCAGTAAGAAGCAATCCGAGATAAAGTCTCTTGGGACCTTGCCTCTCAGAGCTCACCCATTATAGACCATGACAAAATGTTGGGCCATCTCCAGGAAAGACACCTTAGCCTTACTTAGCCTCTCCTAGATGGCTTCTGACAGATTACAATCTCTGGCAAAGAGTCTTTTTCATCATAACTGATTTATTGCATCAGTGGAAAATATCTCAATGGAGTATGTCTATAAAGTTAATAAAAGCTATTTCATATGAATGAGTAAAGGAAGACCTACATTTTAGGGTTTTAAGTATTTGTATCAAAATCTCTTTTTAAAAATCTAATAATCCTAAGAGATAAAATACTGTTACAAAAATAGTCCAAATTATATTCAATTTTTTGAGTTTTCATTTTGGTTTTGTTTTGCATTTGATGGGTTTGTTATGCTCCCTAAGTTGGTCTTGAACTCAGTACCCTCTGTCTTAACTTTCTGAGTACTGGAATTACAAGCATGTGTCAACTACACCTAGTTTAAGTGTTAATTTTGCAAAAATCCTTTTGTTTTGCTTTGCTTTTGTTCTCTGAGATGGGGTTTCTCTGTGTAGCCCTGGCTGTCCTGGAACTCACTCTGTAGACCAGGCTGGCCTTGAACTCACAGAGATATACTTGCCCCTTCCTCCTCAGTGCTGTGATTAAAGGCAGGTGCCTCATCACCACCACCCTGCTTGAAAGGTTCAGAGAAGATCTTCATTTAAAAAAAAAAAAAATTAACTCTCAGTTTTTAATAGAAGTAAAAAAGATGTTTTAAATGTAAATCTGGAACCATCCATAGAATTAATATCCTTTAAAGAAATAGTGAATATTGTCCACATCACTGGAGATGACAGACAAAAGAGGTAGATTATAAAAACAATATCATCCGACTATCAAAGACCATTGTGGAGTCTTACAAAGAATTCCATGTGTACATTATGTGCATCCACTTGTTTGTAACACGTGTTTATAACACATAAAACTAATAAGAAATATATTCAATAAGCCATGCACCAGTGTCTCAACATTTTAAAAGTAACTAATTGATTATATTTTAATAGCATTAATGCTTGGTTTAAAAAGCCACCTACTCAAAGCCTTGAGCTGGTGTTCTACACTATAGCTTCTGTCCATATCTATATTCAGATTTTACTATGATAAAATATAGTCTCTTGTATCGTTTCACTTAACTAATTAACTGTTCATGTTTCAGTGAGACCAGAGGTTTGATATAGCTGCCTCTGTCTTCTATTGCTGATGTAGTCATGTGTTCTGAACCTGCGACTTACTATAATGCCTCTTGCAAAATAAATGCCTAATAAAATTAAAATCTTCCATAGGAAATAATCATAGTTTCACAGACGACGCAGTAAATACCATAATGTATAAGCTTGTTTCGTGTAAATATTTATATTTGAGATCTACGGAAACAACTTGAAGCTGATTTTGTCTGAGTAGAGATAAATATCAAATACTTGGTATTTCCCAGAAATGAGTGGCAGTGTGTCCTCAAGCATTAATGTTTGCTGTCAAAAGGGAGAGAGACAACTGATGTGCAAGCTTACACAAACAGAATCTGTGTGGTAAAAATAGCCCTCCCGTTGGCTCAGGCCCACTCACCACCGCATGTAAGAGCCTGAAGCATGAGCAAGGCTGAGCAGGAGGAACCCAGGAGTGCAGGATTCAGTCTTTCCCAGACACTGATAGTTCAATAGGGTAACAGAGAACATATCAAGGGTTTCTATTTTTAATATGCCTACTACCCACATGCCCCTCCTTACTGCACAGTGGTGGTCCATCATGTTTGTGATACAAGACATAGAGATAAAGTGCTTCTTGCCCAGAGCCAGTGACATGGGCACACATGGAGCAGGTGTGGGCTACCTACAACATTTAAGTATCCAGGCTGTCAGACTCTTTAGGGAAACTGGAACCCAGGCCAAGACAGGCCAGGTAACAAGGGGTTTCTAAGTCTCTCAGTCAGAAAGCAAGAAGTAAAAGGATGCTGTAGATGAAGGACAGAAGGCTCACACTCATGATGCTGGAACAGAGGACTGTAAGGGAGACTGGGGACAAGTGGGAAGACAATCAGGGTAGGGAAGGGTGGGGCCACGAAGAGATGCTCACGTTCACGTCATCTTGAAAGCCCCATTTCATCCGGCTTCCCTGTAATGCTGTGCCAACTACTAGGAAGGGTAATATTAAAACCACATGAGTATTTGTTTGAAGCAGTTGCCCAGGATACTGCTATCATCTGAAAGCCCATGAGGCCCCACAGCTGCTGTCACCTTTGAGTACTTGCAAGCATTTCCTTCTTTCTGCTTTTCACAACTGTGCCAACCCTGTTTCAATTCCAAGCATCTATTCCTCTATCTTCTCGTTTACTAAAATATTCTTTTCTCACACCATATATCTTGATTCCAGTTTCCCCTCCCTCTACTCGTCCCAGTTCCTATCCACCTCCTCTCTCATCCAGATCCACTCCTTTCCTGTCTCTCATTAGAAGAGAAAAGGCTTCTAGGAGCTCTTGTGTCAACTTTTATCTTGCCTGGACTGCCAAGAAGCCTGCAGTAAATGTCTTAGTCAGTCACAAAATTCTGTAAAGTTCTTATAACTACCTACTTATTTAATCTTGTTTTCTTCCAGGATCTTACCTAGTTTTGCATGGTTTATTAATGTTATTATGCCCAAAGAAGACTCAAGTATGTTCTGAACGGGGGCAGGACTAAAACAAATACAAGTGTTTACTAAACATCTGTTTGTCATTTGTTCATTTTTAATGAATGGAACAAACCCCCATAATCAACTAGAGCAAGATGGAGGGAAGAGACAAACGAGAAGAGGGAGAGAGGGGGATGGGAAGACAGAGGATAACCTAAACACTGGCTCTTACATGAAACATTGAGGTCAAACAGGGTCACTCAAATGTCTCTGCTGAGGAGAAAGGAGAGGGGGAGGAGAGGGGAGGGGACATAAAGGGAAGGAGGGAGGTAAAGGGCAGAGAAGGTAGGAAATGAAGGGAAGGGAAGGGGAGAGAAAGAGTGCCTTAGTGTATTATATTAAGAACTTCCTAGCTTACCTAATTTTAACACTGATCGTGTTTTTGGAGCGCTCCTTCACTTACCAAGTTTACCATTCAGTTCTACTGGAGGTTATCTAGACCAAACAGGATAGTCTCTTAAACCATAGCTAGAGTTTCTGGAATGTCATAGACAAAGATGGACATAGACTGATAGAAAGAACATAAATTAATTTCAAAGCCAGCCTTATATCCTCATCTGTGAAACATTTTCTTGATGGAGTCTTTATGGGAATGAAGGGTAAAGGGTAAGTCCTTTTAAACGAATTAAGGTCACTGAGTCCCAGCTCCGATTCATTACAGTCATTTCTTTATTAGGATGACTCTGCTTACCTAGTTTATCTCTTCCTGATTGCAAGCAGAGCTCACACAAGCAAAGATCAAAAGAGGAAGTAGAGACTGAGGGGGAAGTGCAGAGAAAAGAGGAAGTAAGAGAAAAATGTGAACGGTTTTATCAAAGCTTTGACAAAGGGAAGGTACCAAAGAAGAACTTTGGCTGGCCCCCAACCTCACAGGGGATCACAACAGCAAATGCAACCAACTGCAGACTGAATTATTCCTTTAAACTCAGGTTTTGAGACATGGTTCATATCCCAACCTGGCCTCAAACTCACAATCCTCCTGCCTTAACCTCCAGGTGTCTACAAATTTGCACACTTGTAAAAATCCATCTTTACTGAGCAGGTACTGGCTTTTGTTCCTCTCAGTAGTCTTCAAACAACTGTTGGTTGGCATGAAAGTTATTTGAATAGACATACATATGTTGATATGGTAAGTAATCTACAGATGGCTGAAGGCATTGAGGAGAATACATGTGGGTTACATCCGAATACTAATGTCTTATTCAAAGCATTCAAGCATGGGTGGGTTTTGGGTATGTGACAGTGGTACTCAAAGCAATCCCTCCACACATACTGAGGGCAATTTGTTATGGAAAGCTATCTAATGAGGTAGGATGACCCGGGGGTTAGAGTAAATCAGAGATGACTTGAAACCCTGGTTCTACCAGTGACACACTGTATACCCATAAGCAGTTACATAACTTTCCTGAATCCGGTTTCTATACTAATGAAATATAAATAGTAATGTCTGTCTGTATTTTTGTTTTCATTAAGACTAGAGATTCATGACATCATTCAGCAACACTGAGCATTCAGAACGTTGCAAGGGCTTAGACACTGTGTATAACCAGAGAGATTCAGAAGGAGTAGGACCCAAAGCAGAAGAACTCCCATTTTTCCTTTAGACTCCTGTGATGGTGGCTCAGGCTGGACTCCTGGTGACATTATGGGGAAGCTGACAGGCCCTAAAGCCAAGCTGTGTGGCCTCAAAGCATGTGAATCTGAGGTACTTATCTCACTCTTGTAGCCTTGGCTGTCTCCTATAGGACTTACTGGAATGGTGATAAGAACACCCCAGGGCTATCAAAAATTAAATGAGTTTGCACATGCAATGCACTTGCTAAATGTATGTTGAGAGTTAATATTCCTTTGTCCTACGGTTTCTGTCAGGGACAGAACAAGGTCATCTGCTGCTCAGCTCTCAGTTCTTCCTTCATTGCTCCCTGAACCAAGTAACAAACATGACTCTGAGGCCAAGCATGAGACCTTAGCCTTAATTGGCAGCTCTTGCCTGGACTAGTGTTCTAACTTCTGGCAAGTTAGGGAGTCTCTCTGGTCCTTTAGTCTCACCACGTGAAAGTAGGTCTAACATAACAAAAAGGTGACGTAACAAAGTTGGTTTAAAATTCCAGGTACTGTTGCGTGAAGAGTATTCAGTATGATGAGAAGATGTCTGTAATTACTGACTGTTGATATTTACTCATTATACTTCTGCTTCTGCATCCATAGTGGAGAACTTAAATACAAATGATCAGCCTAGTTCATCACAGTCTGCATACTCGCTTGAAACCCTCTCTTACCTTCTATTAGCCTTTCAGAACACACAAAGAAAGATTGTTATGTTTTTGGGTTAAGTCTGCAAACTACAAACACTATGTACAATGTCTTCTACATTCACTTGAATAGCAAATGTAAACAATTTCTAAATGTACAAATTCTGAAATACCTTATGAAATTTCAGTACTCTCCAGCAAATATTAAACTCCACAGCTTTGCTTATTACTATCAGTTTTTACACATTCGTGCTTAAGTCCTTGGGAGTTTGAATTTGACTATCCGAACTGGAGAACTGAAAGAGAAATGTGCCTATCTACTATAACCCAAGGGAAGAAAGAAATGATAACAAAAGAAAGTCTTGCACTTAGGAAAGAGCACTTTACACAAAAAGCAAAGAGGAACAAGAGAAGGGTTAATAACTAATAAGAAAGGAAAAGACATACTCCACAGGAGTTCCTAGTGACCCAGGTCCCAGAGGCACCAATGCAGTGCATGTTATTGTCATTGCCCTTGGCTGCTTACCAGAACTAGATGATAAAACCTTATTGCTGAAGATATCATTCACTTTGCATGTAGGAGACAGAGAAGCCAACCTAGAGCACACCAGGAAACTCTGTCCTAATGGCTAGTTTACATCATGTCAGAGGGCACTGTGCAGGCTGCAAGGGAAGAAAAACATCAATGGTCTTACCTAGCACTGGATCCTACATGCTATAAAACCAGCCTGCCCAGCAAAACGTGTCCACATACAATAGTAGTATATAGTTATGGATTAATAAACTACTATCTGATTGGCTATGAAGCCTGTTTGTAGGATTTATGTCTGATACTATAAGCCTTGTCAAAATCTTATATTCGGCAACATTGTTTTCCAAATGATCATGATGTCGAAGTGTATTTAGAGTATATTCTAAAATATACACTCTTATGTCTAAAGAACTGATCTCGATTTTGGTCAGAGATTCTTTTGTCAATGGGTAATGGTTAATGCAGAGACTCATAATTGGTCAGAGCTACCAGTATAAATAAAACCAGTGGATAGACCCAGAGAAGATTCTTGAGTGAGGTAACCCAAACTCAGAAAGACAAACGTGTCATGTCCTCTCTCATCTGCACCTCCTAGCTCCAGATCTTCATATGGGAGTGTGCCACATGGATGAAATGCAAAACCCAGAAAAACATAAAAAGACAGTTGGGTAGCCTAGGACAGAAGCAGCGGGGTACAGGTGACATGAAGTGGAAGATGTGATAGCTGAGAGAAAGGAGAGCAATACAGGAGAGAGAGGGGAACAAAGCACAAACGACACCAAGGTTGTTCCTCAAACCACCCAAGAATTTGGGTAAAGATGAGATCCCTTCTCACTATGCTGCTCACTGACCAGGCAGGTCCGACTCATCACGTGTAGCCACTGAGCAAGCTGCAGTAACTAGGAGGGTGGATGGTCTCGTTCACAGGGTTGGCAAGGTAGAACCGGTACTGACTCCAGTGCTGGCCATGAACTCAGCTCGGCCATGCCTGGTTCTACTGCTCATGGGTAGGCTGGGCTTTGCTCAAGCACAGTGGTGTCAGGGTGGTCACAATTTTATTCAGTGAAAGTTTTCAAATACCACAGCAAGGGAAGCTCCCATGCCTTGATGAGTTGTGGGCCTGGAACTGATAGCATTTCATCTTCATGTCTGCTGAATGTTGTGGTCAGTCAGTCCCAGGCCCATCACAGGCTTTAGAAATCATGTAAACATATGGGTGTCTTATAATCTATCATCTTAGGACAAGGTAGACTCTCACTATAATACACATAAAATCTTGCCTGTTGTTTACTACATTTGTGGTATAGAATCTAGACCAATAAATCCAACGGAGCAGTCTAGGATCTGAAAATACCTGCTCACCATGTCCTGTTAGTCTGATTTTATGGTTTCTCTGATATAGCCTGCATGTTCTACAACTCTGGCCTTGAAGTTCATCCCTGCTATGGCTTTGTCTCCTCACTCACTGTCCTACTGGGCCGCTGGAAGTGATCTGTACATTTCACTACTTCTGCATGTTCATGTTTGTCCCCCCAGCATGAGTAAAAGTGTAATGAATTTATCATTTTTTAAGACAAGTTCATGGAGCAAAGTAACTGTTAGTGCAAACATCAGAACATACAAACTGCCATAACCAGACCCAGCCAGAGGCCAAGTCTGTGGCCAAAGCAGGCTCTCCTAAACAGAACTGTTCCCTAGTAGAATTTTGTTAATTAATAATAATAATAATAATAATAATAATAATAATAATAATAATAAAAGTTTTTAAAAACCAACAAGCCAAGTATGGTCATTTTCTCTCACCAGTTCACTGACTTATAAGAACAGAGTAATGCAGAAGATGATGTCGTCAGACTATAAAAGCCTCTGATTCATTTGAAAAGTCCGGAAGCGGAACTTAGGCAGCCTGAGTCAGCACAGCACACTGAAGTGTTCCTGTGTAGTGTCAGGCCAGGATAATTCTGACTACTGACCTGAGCCTCTGTAAACAAACAGGACCATGTGAAATCTTTGATCTTCCATTAGCATCGTGGCACAGAATAAACCTAGGCTAACCTTCAACTCCAATTCCTCTTAGTGCCTTCCTAACTAATCATTAAAACAGAAAGAGAAAGAAAATAACTGTGAAAATAAGCATCAGAACTAAAGGTCATAATTGCAAACAGAAGACAGAAGCAAAGAGAGAAAAGCAAGCTGACACAGACCTTCTGGTGCACCTAGTAGGTGTTAAATCCTTCACTAGAGCTTTTCAGGCACAGTGCTCAGTCACCTGAACACTGCTCGATGGTTGGGACACTTAGCTCCTTCTATGGAGCTCAGAACTTGGGCTTAACTAGTTAAGTAACACACCAATGTCATCCAGCTACTACCAAACTCCTATGTCTACTTGACCCAAGGTCTGGTCTCTTCACTGGCGAGATGAATATAGGCCCTCTACGCTGAATGTGTTCTAGATCTTGATGATTTTTCTTCAATCTTTCAATTCAATTCTGATTACAAGCCTAAAACCCATGGCTGTAGAGCTCTGTAAGGTTTTGGACATTTAATTCAAACACTTTAAGGACTTTTCTGCATGTATTCCTGTTAAATACATGAAGACTGAAATTATGTTGATGCTCATCATATTCAGTCTCCCACCTACAAGGGAATCATTAGCAATTCACTGCTTGTCTTCCAGTCTTCTACTCCACGTGTATTTGAATTCATACAATACATAAACATTTTTTATCTTTTTTACAAAAAAATTATACTCGTGTTAAGTGTTCTGCAATGTGGTTATTCACTTACTATATCATATGCCTATTCTATATCAGTATTTTGATTTACTCATCTATAATGACTGCATAGTATTTCGTCCTATACATATAGCATAACAAAATATAATCAATTGATGAGTGTACAGGCTGGTTTTGTGTGTCAACTTGACACAAACTGAAGTTATCACAGAGAAAGGTGTTTCAGTTGAGAAAATGCCTCCATGAGATCCAGCTGTAAGGCATTTTCTCAATTATTGATCAAGGGGGGAGGGCCCCTTGTGGGTGGTGCCATCCCTGGGCTGGTAGTCTTGGGTTCTATAAGAAAGCAGGCTGAGCAAGCCAGGGGAAGCAAGCAAGCCAGTAAGTTACATCCCTCCATGGCCTCTGCATCAGCTCCTGCTTCCTGCCCTGCTTGAGTTCCAGTCCTGACTTCCTTTGGTGATGAACAGCAGCATGGAAGTGTAAGCTGAATAAACCCTTTCCTCCCCAACTTGCATCTTGGTCATGATGTTTGTGCGGGAATAGGAACCCTGACTAAGACAACGAGCATATAATTTGGATACCGTTTCTCATTATTACACATAGTTCTTTAGTGTCCAATGTTGTACCTATATCTGTCTTTGCTGAGTCAGTGCAAAAACTGAAATCTCTGACTCAAAACTTGCTACTTTTACAGATACTGACAATTTTTCTTCTAAAAATTATGTGTTAATTTATGAGTTATCAACTGTTTATCCAGAACTACTTCCCCATAAGTAAATATTTAATCCTGTTTTTAAATAATTAGAAGAAACTCATTCAAACAATAAAATGTATGTGTCATGTAAACTTAATTAAATGACTTCTATCATTTCTTTAAGTTTGTATAAGGACTATTTTTTCCTAAGTCATGTTGTACTCAAAATCTAAAGCCCAGTTTTGGTAGACAAGTCTTTCTTAACTTGAAGCAAATATAGATAGTAAAAGGAAGTAAGTGGGAGTATTTACAATTGCCATGTAAGACTAGGAAAGGGTAAGTAGAAAATACAAGACGGTGTTTACATTACACTGGTATGATTTATATTGTTGGCCTAACTAGAGTCTTTTGAAGTGGATCTAAGCATTAACTTAGGCTCTGGCATCAGAAGAATTTCATCATTCAACAAAGATTTGTTGAGCTTCTACATGTAACAGGCTCCGTTCTAGGGTTGGGTATACGAGGGAACAAGAAAACTAAGAACGCCATACTTTCATACACTCTAGGCTCAGGGAAATATGAATTCATCCATCCGTTATTTAAAAATTAAGAACAGTGTATTTGGAGATACTGGGGAAGGGGAAGGATACCATACACATGGAGGCAAGACAAGACTTCTCTGAAGTTACTTCATCGGTTGGTTTAGAGTTTTGTTTGTTTATTTTTGGATACTGGGATCAAACCAGAATCATACTCATGAACACTCTACCACTCAGATACGTCCCCAGCTCAGGGAAGGAAAACAAGAACAGGACCTCAGAGAAGACCCAGGATAGAGGAGGAAGAAAGGGCCGAATGTGTAATAAGCTTGGCTTGTTCTTGGGATGGGAAGAAGACCATAGGACTCAGGAGTTTTGGAGACATTTGTTTCTCTTCTAAGTTACTAGACTGTGTTAGGCATTGCAATGACATAGCTAATTACTTAAACATTGGCTAATACACTGCTTGGCACTTGCTACTGGAGTCCTTAGGCAAGATAGATGACCTATCTTAAAGTACAAGTAATTACATAGGGTTAACAGAGGTTATGCATAGAAAGCACTTTATAGATTATCTGGCATGTAATAATTGTTCAGCAAATGTTTTTATCTAAATCATTATCACAGAATTAAATAATTATGGAAGAATTGGGCAGAAATCACTATTCACATTTATGTGAAATAGTAACTAGTAACATTCTCAAAATTCATTCTTTTTCCATATTCTGAAAGGCTACATATTTACACACTGAATACTGCCTCTGCCCTGACCCTCTAATGCAGGGGTTCTCAACCTTCCAAATACAATTCCTTTAATACAGTTCCTCATGTCGTGGTGACCCCCAGCTATAAAATTATTTCATTGCTATTTCATAATTGTAATTTTGATACTGTTATGAATCATAATGTAAATAATTTTAGAGACAGTGATTTGCCAAAAGAGTCACAAACCATATGTTGAGAACCATGATTATTTATGTATATAATCATGCCTTGACTCTATCTATCTATCTATCTATCTATCTATCTATCTACCTATCTCATAAACACACACACACACACACACACACACAAATTACATTACTATCTTTGTGGACTCCAAATCCCACAAATAAAGCAGATAAGTAAGTGGATCAGTGGCCTAGTAGGTACATGGAGAACAAAAGTCCTAGTAACTAGAGAAGGTAGTCATGCTTCAGATTAAAGTATTTAATGTAATAAAAATTTAAGCAATGGGTATCTAAAATGTATAACTGAAATTGTCAGCCATTTTTATGATTTTGTGGATTTACATATTGCTAGGCATCGTACTATAATCATAACAGAAGACACGGCCCTGACGTGCTTACTTATTGTCTTCCCATCTTGCTTCATCTCTTTAGCAACCCCTGAGAAACACGAAAGCACAACTTCTTGTATTTGCCAAGGTACTGAAAACTATGAGTAATAAAACCAAAATTGTGAAACTCTCTATACTTTTCTTTTGCTTAACATTACTTTTCAAATCATATGCTTAGATCTCTCTTTCTCTCTCTCTCTCTCTCTCTCTCTCTCTCTCTCTCTCTCTCCCTGTGTGTGTGTGTGTGTGTGTGTGTGTGTGTGTGCGCGCATGCACACACGCAGTGAGGATCCCAGTTTCTAGGTTTAAATACAAAGAGTCACAGGAATCCTGGAAACAATTGTCCACTGATCATCCATCTCAACAAGAAAACTATTTCTCTAAATTTAAAATTGTGGAGTGATTCTATATCCAAAGATGGAAATCCACAGTTAATTTGATACCATTTCAATTAATAGAACTAGTAAAATGCTAATGTAGAAAGAAGTAGCCCTTTTGGTTGGAGATTGCTCTATGACATATAAAATATCACACTGCCCATTGTCTTATTTAGACCTTCACAAGAACTCTAAGAAAACACAGCATATTGTATATCTTTGTCGATACATAGAAAAACTAACACTCAGTAAGGGATTCATCACATTTTGTGTGTGCACATGCATGTGGAGGTCAGAGAACTATCATGACTCAGAAGGTATTCACTGGTTTTTGTTGTTGTTGTTGTTGCTGCTGCTGCTGCTGCTGCTGCTGCTGCTGTTTTGAGACAGAGTTTCTTGTTGGTCAGAAGCTTCCTAATTAGGTTAGGCTGGCTGTCCAGCAAACCCAAAGAATCCCCCTGCCTGTCTCCCAACTGTTGATATTACAAGTGTGCACTGCCATATCCAATTTTTTTTACATAGTATCTGGGGATTGAATTCAGATCTTTAAGCTTGCATGTATGCACTTTACTGACTGAGACATCGCTCCATGTCCAAAGCTCTTATCTCATGAATGCTAGCATATTAGATCTTTCCTTATATTCAACAACTTCAGTTCTTGTAACTATTTTATAAGGTAGGGTTTACTTTTGTTATCAGCAGCAGCAGCATCTACATGAGAAAAATTGAGTCATAAGAAGCTTGTTACTAAGCAAGTTATCCTTGGTCACTCAACTAGTAACCTGGAGGGGCGGGATTTAAACTCAAGTAGACATAGATCAGTAACTCTTGAGTGTGTCATTATGTTGCCTCTTGAGTGACAGCCTCTTACCCACCAATTTCAGGCCCTTGTGCATTGGATTTAACCATTGACAAAGGAAGTGTTTTGAGCTTACATAAAAGATTTAAATCCCTTCCACACATGTCTAAACATTATCAATCTGGGTGACCAGTGACTGTTTCATCTCCAGTGTGATGGAGAACCCATATGTAAAATGCCTAGCAGAAACCCAGGCACAATGTACGTAACTGTCAATTACTGAGCCTTTCACATGCCTGGCATTGTGCTAAGTGCTTTGCTATGTGTATATGAATGTCACAAATATTAAAACTGTGTTTTTCTTCCTTGACATGCTAGATCCAAACTTGACTCTTCGGAAATTAAACTGGACAGTAAAGATATGTCCTTTTCATAAAACCAAAAATTGTTATATTGGTGCACATAGGAAACTATATTCATGGGTTATAAGGGACTGTCATTGTTGAGAACCACATGTTCATAATAAATTAAGGAGGCAAAATACAAATAGAAATATTGAAGTCCTGACCAGTATTCACAACCTAGAGAGTGTTTCCTCTTCAGGCAAAGAAAAACTTAACCCAAGAGTTACATATGTACACACACACACACACACACACGTCCACATACGCACACACATAGCATAGCATAGTATAGTGCATATATTCCATAAGTAATTTTCTGAACAGAGTCAATGAGCTGTAAACAAGTTATCTCCTTCAACCCTTTTAAATAGTATGCTTTACTTTTGAACCTGAAAGCTCAAGAAATGAGTGTTAAAGCATATTGACTGAGTTTTACAAAAGAAACCTAAAAACTATTTTCACAGTTATTTCTTAAAAATTCACACATTCTGCAAACCAAAGTACTGCAGTCATCCTTGCTTAAAACTGTAGATCAGAAAGAGGTAATCCCAAAACGATGTTACCTCATTCCTTTGGTCAACCAGTATTCAGTAACCAAGGTCTTACACACCTTATGTTAGTGAAGTGAAAATGAACCATAGCATCCCATGTCCTACTTTAGAATACACAGTGGAGTAAGCAAAAGTAGCTCCAAGATAAGCAGCCATGATTTAGATATATGGATGGCTACTTCCAATGTGCCATACATACTAGGATCAGACAGCGTAGAAATGGTCACAAGAAATAGTGTAACACTGGATAGGAAAGCCATTCCTTTTCAAAGCACTGAGGGGTAGCAGGGTGTGTGTGTGTGTGTGTGTGTGTGTGTGTGTGTGTGTGTGGTGTCTTGTATATGTGTGTATGTGTGGTGTCTTGTGTGTGTGCGTGCATGCCTGTGCGTGTGTGTCATGTGTGTGTGTGTGTGTTCTTACAAAGTTAAATATGTTGAGCATCACTGAACTTCAGAGAAAGACCAGAAATGTAGAATATATTCTACAACCAATATAAATGATATTGATTTTCAGATGGCCTACTCCTTCGGATTACTCATGCTGCCTCTCCTTTCTAAGACTGCAGAGCACTGAGCTGTCTGTGTGTTCACTTGATCCCACTGAGAGACCCGAATCACCACACGGCAATATCAATCATGCCTTTATGATGCATCTCTCCTAAAAGCCTGGGCTGAAATGATAATGCACTAACCTGTCTCCAGTTAATGGCAAAATAATGGTTGCTTGGGAAGAAAACACAATGAAGGACAATCTCATTTCGGGGCTGCAAAATAAGGAAAGAAGCAGTTAAAACATTTTTAAAAAGAAATATTGGTACACTACAGAAGCAGAGCCAGGGAGTGTCATTTAAAATTAGTCTCACTGAGCAGTTCTTATTTCCTTTAATGGAACTCTCTAAGTAGATCAACCAACTCTGCTTAGCCTTCCTGTCTGCACTGCATTTCTTTTCATGCTGTTGGTGCTTCTCAGCTCTCAAAACAGTCCTCCATGAATTACTAGGGTTTACATCTAGAAAGAAAAGCTGGAAAGTCTCTAGGCTGCTGCAAGACTTTCCTAGAAAAATGTTCCTTCCTCTGATCTTCTACTACATCTCTCTGCAGGACACCACGCCCTTCACTTAGGGCTGGAGAGAAGCCAGCTTAACTTAGAAGCCATACTGATGATAAGAGTCCAGACAAAATTCATCGTGAATGCTGTAAATAATTAAATTTCTTAATAATTACATTTTAAAATACTTTAAGCATTAAGAAATCACTTTTTGATTTGGCATTTCAACTTCCCAATCTGTCTTCTAGGACTAGGGCACTAATGACACCAATCGAGGTTGTTTTTAGAACAGTGTATGCTGGTGTTGCTCAGGTCTTAAACTTCGAATGTGAAACTAAGACCCTGGCTGAAAGGTCAGTTCTCTCCAAAGCCCCTAGCTTCTGTGAGCACTATGCTCGGTGGGAGCTATCTTTTATTCATTTCCCACAACATATAATTAGTAACTGAGCAACTATACTTGAGCCAGAGAACAGTATATGCTATAGAAATCCAACTTGCAAACCAGACTCACTAAGAGCCTCTTTTTCTTCAGATGCTGCACTGAAATAATCCGTTGCTTCTGAGTAACACTGTATGACACTCCTAGCACATTCTGCGATTGAATCAGAAACTTATAAACAACTGTCTATTCCACTTTGACAGCTACAGATATACACTCTTATTTATTTTTCTTTCCTAGATGGTTTTTACCTCAGACCCTGTCTAGGAACCAGAGTGCTATCTTTGGCTCCTGAATCAGGAGACTGATGATTGAACACGGACAGGCATACATTTTTATAGGGATAGCTTTACTGCTGCCAATAACCAAAGCAGGGATTGCCTAGGCCTCTACAGATTGTTTGAAGTTACTTGTAACATGACTTTCAAAATGTTTTGATCATCCAAGCCTGCTTTACAGAAAACATTTGGGCTAACAAGACTGAAGGAGGCAATATTTAATGTTTAATGACACAGCTCCTATTTGTGTCCTTCCCATTATCCTGATAAACTTGTACTTGTTTCTGGCAAAAAAAAAAAAAAAAAACAACCAAGAAGAGAGGAGCCACAAAAATAAAATAAAATATAATAAATAACATGGCATCCAAGGGTTATTTTTAAATAGGGAATGCCACTAATTCCTGGTTACCTCTAAATAAGAGAGTAAGCTGGATTTACCAGCAGCCATGCTTTATATAGGCGAGGGAAGCAGCTTTTGCTAGTGAAACCTCCTGCATATATAAAACAGCTACATTTTAAACCAGCCACACACCCACACATTGTGTAAACACAACTCATGTCTTTAAACGGGCGCGCACACACACAAGTGCTTTTTCCGCTAGTGGGTTATTAACACTTGTTCATTTAAAGTTTGCCGACACTTTCTCCTTTTAAATGTGGATGTTTACAGAGCGAAGTGTGTGGAATCGAAAATATAATATGGATACCATTAGCATAAAATGTATTTTTTTAATGTGGTAAATTATGAGAAAGCATAACTCAAACTCAAAACAGATGAATTGTCGAAGGGGAAAAGACATTAAGAGTTGTATTTGAAGATGTTTGCTCACACCCTGGGTCAAGTTTCTGGGAGCCAGATAAAATGAACTTCCAAGGGTTAGATGAAAAACTCAACAAACACCATGTGGGAAAGGGCCACCTTGAGACCTTTAAAAGTCAACGTTTTGATTTCAGAAAAGGTTTTCCTTGTGAACGGTTTCAGAACAGGGAAACCCTGCTGTTTGTTCGCTTCCAATGGGGAGACATACCTCACAAATCTCTCTGTCAGCTGGTGGACAAAATTATAAATTTCAATCCAGTTATTTGCTACACTGCCAGACCTGAAAAGGGAAGATAAATTAATCAGAAAGACAAAACGTGGGCCTTAATGGCAAACATTTCTTCAGTTCTACATGGTGCATGATGGTGGGGGTTGGGGGAAATCCCCCCCCCCCCCGCAAGAGGCTCCCCTCTTCAAAGGGAAGTGCTTGTTCATGTTCAGAGCTGAAACTTCAGTGTTTGGGCTGAATCAAGGAAACCAGGAAGACCACACTTCTTTGGGGCAACTTGCTTGTGAACTGTTTAGAGTGAGACCTGGCTTTTCAAAATAAAAACACAAGCCCTCGTTTCTCAGGAAATGCAAACCACATTGGGTATTTTAAGGCCTTTTCCCCTGGCTCCCACGAAAGCACTCAAGACAAAATTGGGCAAACTTTAGAATGCCTGTAGGGATCTAGGGGAGTGTGGTAAAGTAGCCAAAGAGCCACAAAAGTCCCTGGGATAAAACATGCTGCAGGTGGCCACACTTCCATTTCCCAAGAGACTCCATGACAAAAAGCAGTGCATGCCTCTCCTCTGGAGAACCAAGTAGCCCTGGAGTCTCATCGCCCCCATTTCTCCACATCTAACGAGCTTGCCTTTGAAAGGAATCAGCCACATGCAAGCTAAGGAGAGTTCCCATTGCCTTCCCCAGAACCCACACACATCTCAACTTCAGTCCTAGTTGACCCAGCGCTGCCCTCTCTCCCAGGAGACCCTGACCCCACAGTCCTCCATCACTCACTTGTCCAGGACGAAGTACAAATCGAAGGCTTTTTTGCAAGAGGGCTGCTCCTGGGCTTGCAGCAACGACCCCGGACCGCCCACAGTCAACAGCCACAGGCAAGGGAACAGCCAGCTCCCAGCGCTGCGGGACGGACGTGCCACCATCCTGTGGCCCGGGCCCGGCAGCTCCCTCCGGCTCTCAACCCCTTGGGCCCCGGGGTCTGGGCTCCCGGATTCACACAGCAGTAATGCGAAAGAGGTGGAGTCACCGGGGACTCACCCCGGGGTCAGCGGCTGAGCCGGTCTGGGATGCCCGCTCCAAGCTCAGAGCCACCCAATAGCTGCCACCGAGGAGAGAAAGCGAGGTCCTGGGAGGACAAAGAAGAGTCTCCGCGGCCGCCACAGCTGCCGCCGGAACTCTGGGCAAATCCCAGTGGACAGAGTCCAGTCCTCCCACTCTGGATTCCGGAGAGTAGCTGCAGACAATGAGGCCCGCGGCGACAGCTCTCAAGACAAGTTCCTCGCGGCCTCCCGCCGAGTCTCCGGCGCCCACCCGGGAGCAGAGAGGCTGGCGTCTCGCTGCTGTGGTGAGCTGCGGGACAGGCACCCGAGGACCCCACGATCGCCGCGGGAACTCAGCAGAGTCCTCCTCTTCCGCCTCTCTTCCTCGGACCGCCCAACTCCTCCCGGCACTTTACAACTTTCTTCCCTGCCCCGAACCTGGCGCAGCGCCGCCGAGCGAGCTTCTGCAGCCTGGGATGCCAAGTGCCTGGGGGAGCCGCGGGACGCGGGGCACCCCAGGCCTGGGGGTGGGCGCTGACCCTTCTGCTCGTGCGAGCCCGAGGGCGGGGCGCCGGGAGGAAGACCGCCGAGCCACACAAGCACACTTATGGGTTCGTGCTGAGCGGCGGATGACTAACGCCTGCCAGATTTTCGAAGGGAGAGAGGAGTTCTGACTGAAAAACAAACGTCCTTTAGATACTAAACATACCCAACTCTCCCGCAAGCCTGGCCAGGCCTGTTTTCCCCAGCTGTGCTGGAACCGCTCTCCCTCTCGGGGCTAGTGATGGCCTTATGCCTCATCCCCCCCCCCCCCATCCCACACAATTAGTGACACAGGCCTTAATGTTTAAGAAAGGGGACTTCCATTTTTTCTCCCTCTCTCTTTTTTCTACTTGATATTTTTCCATTTCTCATTAATTCTAAGAATTTCATGCGATGTGTATTGATCATATATATTCACCCCTAACTCCTCCCCCTGACATCAACCCTCACCCCCCTACACACACCCCTCAACTTCGTGTCCCTTTTTCCATTTTTCAAGAACCCCTAGACTCCAATTTGAGCAGTCCATATACTACTGGTCCACGTGGGGGCCATCCACGGAATAGGTTTAACCTACAAAAAAACACATCCTTAAAGAAAACTACAGCTCCACTCAGAAGCCATCTACTTGCATAGCTCCAGGATGAAGGGTGGAGTCTCATGAACGTTTCCCACTCCATGCTAACATGTTGATTGGCTTGATCTTCTGCAGGTCTTATGCAATAGCCTCAGCGGCTGTGTGTTCATGTGTGCAGCAATCCTGTCGTGTCCAGAGGACAGTGCTTTGCTCTGGTGCCCCTGATCTCAAGCTCTTGGAATCTTCACTCACCCTATTTCCATCCTTTCTGGATTGTCCGGTAATGTTAAGGAGGGCTTGTGATTTATATGTCCCATTTGTGGCTGAACCTGAACATTCCACTGGTATTTATTCTGTTTGATTTGACCATTTGTGAGTTTATGCATTAACCACCGTCCCCTGCACAGTGAAACTTGTCTGATAAGGTCTAAGAGCTGCACTGATCTATGAGTAGAGATACACAAATTCAGAGGACCGTTTGCTTTGATGTCCATTTATTTGCCTTGAAGTAGTAGGTTCCTTCCTGTGGCCCGTGAGCACCAAAGCCACGGGCTCTTGGCCAGATTTACAGTATCAGACATGTTTGTGTCTGTGGAGTAGGTCTTAACCCCAATCAGAAAATGGTTATTACCGTATAATACGCATTTGTACCATGATTGTAGAAATGGGCCTATCTTGCCATGCTAGTCATTCTCGTGCCTTGCAGGCTTCACTGGTACGAGGGACTACTGATTGCTTTTCTCTCTTGGCAGCTCACATAATAATTCTAGGTAAGAATTAGGTATCAGGGAGACTACAGGTCAGTTCCAGATGGATTCCTCAAAGTCCTGTGTCCAAAATGTGTGGTGTCTACAGCAATAGTGTCTTGGCATCAAGTTCAGGTAGGCAACCAAGAGTAATGGTAATAGCCTGTATTATGAACAGGGACTCTTTAGGACACCTGTGACCAACAACTTGATTAAAGGAAGGTTATTCCACACCTGGCACTGGGCTTTTAATTTGCATCTCTCCCAGCCAAGAAAAAGCAAGGAGCCAGCATTCACTTCATTAGCAATGGAAAAATCGCACCTCAGAATATCTTGTCCCACTCTCGCTGAGCCCAGCTATCAAGAACGTCACTTTGAAAAAGCTAAGTAGTGGAGGAAATAAATATGGGTAACTTGTAAGCATTGTGCAATGTGTACGTTAATATGTGCAATGCTACAGTTACAGTTACGTATGACTCAAAGAACAAACCGAATAAGAATAAGACTTCATCTGGGGGTGAGCTCATCTGCTCTTGCCAAAGTCCTACAGGAGCTAAAGTTTGTGTTCAAACTTCTGCTTACTGATTCTGCTCTCTTCCCCATCTCTCCCTCTCCTCTCTTCACCACTTCCACCTGTGACTTCCGGTTTTGCTTTGTCAGCTTAGCTTTTAGAACTTTCAATGTCACTGGTGCACACACAATGACGGAGGGGAGGCAGCACCTCCTCCTTCACGTTTTAACAAGTCATTGCTTAATGATAGGAGGTTCACGTGGTACTTACAGGCTGCTCTTTTGCATGTGTATTGTTTGTCACCATCTATATTTAACTTTTTATTTATGATACTTTTGATTTACAGCCGGATATGTCAAAGTCAGCTCTTTCAGCATAGGAGACAGTCACTTTAAGGATTATTTATTGAGTACCTATCATATGCTAGGAACTGTTCAGCTAATGCCCAGAATTCGGATAGTAAATGCCTTTTGCGAGACTTGCAGTTGGGTCTCCATTTTTCAACTTTACTCCTAATCAAAAGAGAATTACACTATGAGTACTTTTACTAATACCGTACCAGTATATATAACTTAATAAAAACCTGAATGAAGTCTGACAGAAACTGTGAAAGTGTTTTCAAGAATCAATTTGAAAAGATATGCCCCTTTGTGAGGTGCTTGGAATTCTTGATAATTGGCTTTCTTTTGCCCCTAGTTTCTTGACTCATTGTTTGCTCATCCTGTGGACTTTGATGTCTTCTTTTATGCCAAAATTATGGCAAAATACATTCTCTGTACTCAGCACTTCCTGGATCACAAGGTCAATAGAAGTAACTGATATACTAAACCACGGCAGCACTCAGGGTTCTTTATTGGTTTGTGTAGGTGATTAGTTGAGCATAGTTCTATAAGTTTTGCATTTCACTAGCTTGCACATGCAAGATTGACCACAAACCAGGAAATGGCCTCAACCAGCAGAGATTAATAGTCAACCAAATCAAGTTCATGTAAAACATATTTTATGGTTTTTGGTTATTAGGGTAACCAGCTGTCCTGATTCGCTGTCTACTGTGGGGAGTCCAAGAACATGGGCTAAAGCTAAAACTAGGTCAGTCCCTCCTTGGGAGTGTCCCTGGCAAATGCCGCTGCTGACCATGCTTTTCACAAGCAATAATGGAAGAGATGAGAGCCAGAATATACTTGGAATTCTCTCCGGGCCATGTTGGGCTGAGACAACAGCACCGCTTCCCTTTTCTATCCCTAAGGGAACTAAAGGCTTGGGTGAGCACAAAGTTTCAAGCCAAGTTTTCTTTCCCTGTAAGAATGGAAAAAGGAACACAGGGCTTCAGGGAGATGGGGGAGTGGGGGAGGAAGGGAATGATAAAGGAAGAGATGAAGACACACACTCATATTCCATTTTATATAATTATTTATGTACTAATCTCTGTTAACAGATGTTGGCTGATACTTATGATGTGTCTTACAACGTTCTTAGCAAAAACACAGGACTGAAGAGATGGCCCAGTGGCTAAGTGCATGCATTCTAAGCAGAGGACCAGATTTCAGTTCCCAGCACCTATGCCTGTAGGCTCACAACTTCCTATACTCAGCTTCAGGTTATCCAAAACCCTCTTCTGGCATCTGTGAGCAACCTGTACATGTAATACTCACACACAAACACCCATATATACACATAATTTAAAAACAAATTAGAATGTTACACACCCTGATCTCAAAAAATTTGCATAGAAATTAATTTATTTCTATCTACCTTTACCAACAAATAATAAGTAAAGAAGCAAATGAGTAACAATAAAGGCAAACATTTTAAAACATCTTTTAGGTCTAAAAAAGTAAAAATCTGCATTATTTACAAGCAAGCTTCTTTGCCTGGCAGCCACAATGATGGACAAGACACTCTGGGATGTCTAGTACTGGAAGTGATTCATATACACATCATATCGGAAGTGATTCATTGTGTGGTATATAAAGTGATTCAGAGAAAGAAAATAAATCTTCAGTGCCTACAGGTGATAAAGCCTATTTCAGCTTTTATCAGTCATAGTCATAAAAGAACTGAATTTCCCCCATGTCTGAACGAGTTCCTGTAAATTGTTTGGGAGGTATAATTACCTGTAAATTAGATTTTCTGTGTATGAGACCACTTAGGATGTCAGTCTATATTACACGAAAGTTATCAACATCTGAATTTGGGACTGGATGCTTAAAACCCAGGTTCCTAGAAAGAGACATGAAACTTAGACCAAGTGTGAATTGCAGCATCCTCTCAGGAGAGGAACCTATGAGAGGAAGGATACAGAAATGGTCCCAAGCAGAACATAACTGCAGAGGGAACTTCAGCCATCCTCAAAAGTAACGCTGGAGCTAAAATTGCCATTTATACTTTTTCCGGACTGAGGAGAGAGGCAGTGCCCTGGCTTCTGTGTTTATTCATAGAGAAGTCATCAAATTTGGACTGCCTCTCAACTAGGTGCGTAAGCTCTGGCAGAAAAGCATGCTTTAACTAGACACAGTTATCAGGAACTCAGCTGTGAGCTGTCATTTGCACCTTTCCAGATGAAAGGGATGTCCTAGTCCTGAAGCATGAATCCAGATGGTGCAACTGTAGAATCTACTATCACAGCATTCAGAACATCCCAACAAGTCAGGGCGCTAAATCTGCTTTGAGGAAGCATCCAGAACACCACAAAATGCCAGGGGTTTGAATCTACTTTGATAAATGTCTTCTCTTGTGTGAAGTTGAGGCTTCACAAACCAACTCGGGGATAGACTGACACACTGAAAGAAAGAGTCATATGAGTATATCTCTTCTATGGTGGTTTCTGTGCAGGCCCTGTCCCAGGTCAGCATCTCACTTTTCAGTGGAGTTAGTCTAATAGTAAGTATTCAATGTGTTCACGCTTCCTATACTCTCCAATTATATTTAATTTTCTCAAGTATAAAACTGGTTGTAAAAATTACACTGCCGCTTCCGGTTTCCATCTATGGCAGGAGACCTCTGCCGGGGCCACCAGGGCTCAATAGCCAAATAGCACTGGGAGAAAGCTAGTCTCCCAGGAGTATGGAAAAGCCCATGAGTGGGGGTAAGACAATCACCACTGCTCAGCGGGACTCACCCGGAATCCTTGGGACACAGGAACTGAGGAACAGCCAGGAGGAAGGAGCCTTCCAGTTTCTATCAGTGGCAGGAGACCTCAACCTGGGCCACCAGGGCTCCATAGCCAAATAGTGCCAGGAGAGAGCTGGTATACCAGGAGTGCCTACACACCTTCAAGCACAGGCAAGACCACCACTTCTGTTCAAATTCACTGGATCAAGAGGGACCCTTGCAGAGCCATCAGGACACAGGAACAAAGGGACAGCTGGGGACTAGATCCTTCTGGTTTCTATCTGCACCCAAGAGCTGACCCTGTACCACATCTCTCCAAACCAAAATTCCTCTCAGAGAGAACTGGTCTTCAAGGAGTATTGACACTAAGGCTTGCAGGAAGGTCAAGCCACAGTCAGAGAGAGTAAGACAAGCTAACACCAGAGATAACCAGATGGCAAAAGGCAAGGGCAAGAACATAAGGAACAGAAACCAAGGCTAGTTGGCATCATCAGAACCCAGCTCTCCTACCACAGCAAGCCCTGGATACCCCAATACACCAGAAAAGCAAGACACAGATTTAAAATCACATGATGATGATAGAAGATTTTAAGAAGGAAATAAATAACTCCCTTAAAGAAATACAAGAGAACACAGAGAACACAGGTAAATAACTAGATGCCCTTAAAGAGGAAACACAAAAATCCCTTCAAGAATTACGGGAAAACACAATCAAACAGACTAAGGAAATGAACAAAAACCATCCAGGAACTAAAAAGAGAAATAGAAACAATAAAGAATTCACAAAGGGAGACAACCCTGAAGCTAGAAAACCTAGGAAAGAGATCAAGAGTCATAGATGCAAGCATTACCAACAGAATACAAGAGATAGAAGAGAGACTCTCAGGTGCAGAAGATACCATAGAAAACATTGACACAACAGTCAAAGAAAACACAAAATGCAAAAAGCTCCCAACCCAAAACATCCAGGAAATCCAGGAAACAATGAGAAGACAGAACCTGAGGATAAGAGGTATAGAAGAGAGTGAAGATTGCCAACTTAAAGGACAAGTAAATATCTTCAACAAAATTATAGAAGAAACTTCCCTAACCTAAAGAAAGAGATGAACATAAACATTCAAGAAGCCTACAGAACTCCAAATAGATTGGACCAGAAAAGAAATTCATCCCGTCACATTATAGACAAAACACCAAATACACAAAATAAGGAAAGAATATTAAAAGCAGTAAGGGAAAAAGGTCAAGTAACATATAAAGGCAGACCTATCAGAATTACACTATACGTCTCACTAGAAACTATGAAAGCTAGAAGATCCTGGGCAGATCTCACACAGACACTAAGAGAACACAAATGCCAGCCCAGGCTGCTATACCCAGCAAAACTCTCAATTATCATAGATGGTGAAACCAAAATATTCTATGACAAATCCAAATTTGCACAGTGTGTTTCCACAAACCCAGCCCTACAAAGAATAATACATGGAAAACGCCAACTCAAGGAGGGAAACTACACCCTAGAAAAAGTAAGAAAGTAATCTTTGAACAAACTCAAAAGAAGATAGCCACACAAATATAAACAATTTCAAAAATAACAGGAAATAACAATCACTATCAATCAATATCTCTTAACATCAATGGTCTCAACTTCCCAATAAAAAGACATAGAATGACAGACTCATCCATAAACAGGACCCAGCATTTTGCTGCATCCAGGAAATGCACCTCCGTGTTAAAGACAAACACTACCTCAGGTAAAGGGCTGGAAAACAATTTTCCAGGCAAATGGCCCCAAGAAACAGGCTGGAGTAGCCATTCTAATATAGGATAAAATTGACTTTCAACCAAAATTCATCAAAAAGGATAAGGAAGGACACTTCATACTCATCAAAGGAAAAATCTACCAAGAAGAACTCTCAATTCTGAACATCTATGCCCCGAATGCAAGGGCGACCGCATTCATAAAAGAAACTTTACTAAAGCTCAAAGCACACATTGCACCTCACACAATAATAGTGGGAGACTTCAACACCTCACTCTCATCAATGGACAGATCTAGGAAACACAAACTAAACAGAGACGCAGTGAAACTAACAGATGTTATGAACCAAATGGATTTAACAGATATCTATAGAACATTTCATCCTAAATAAAAAGAATATACATTCATCTCAGCACCTCATGGTACCGTCTCCAAAACTGAACATATAATATAATTGGTCACAAAACAAACCTCAACAGATATAAGAAGATTGAAGTAATCCCAGGCCTCCTATCAGATCACTACTGGTTAAGGCTGGTCTTCAATAGCAACAACAACAACAAAAAGCCCACATGCACATGGAAGCTGAACAATGCTCTGCTCAATGATAACTTGGTCAAGGAAGAAATAAAGAAAGAAATTAAAGACTTCCTAGAATTTAATGAAAATGAAAGTACAAGTTACCCAAACCTATGGGACACAATGAAAGCAGTGCTAAGTGAAAAACTCATAGCTCTGAATGCCTGCAAGAAGAAACTGGAGACAGCATATACTGGCAGCTTAACAGCACACCTGAAAGCTCTAGAACAAAAAGAAGCTAATCCACCCAAGAGGAGTAGAAGGCAGGAAATAATCAAAATAAGGGCTGAAATCAACCAAGTAGAAACTAAAAGAACTATACATAGAATCAACAAAACCAGGAGCTGGTTCTTTGAGAAAATCAACAAGATAGATAAACCCTTAGCCAGACTAACCAGAAGGCATAGAGACATTCTTGCAAATTAACAAAATTAGAAATGAAAAGGGAAATATAACAACAGTTTCTGAGGAAAATCATCAGATCCTACTACAAAAGCCTATATGCAAAAAAATTGGAAAATCTGGAGGAAATGAAAAATTTTCTAGACAGATACCAATTACCAAAGTTATGTCAGGATCAGATAAACCATCTAAACAGTCCCATAACCCCTAAAGAAATAGAAGCAGTCATTAAAAGTCTCCCAACCAAAAAAAGCCCAGGACTAGATGGGTTCAGTGCAGAATTCTATCAGACCTTCAAAGAAGACCTAATACCAATACTCTTCAAACTATTCCACAAAATAGAAACAGAAGGAACACTACCCAATTCATTCTATGAGGTCACAGTTACATTGACACCAAAACCTCACAAAGACCCAACAACAAAAGAAAACTTCACACCAATTTCCGTTATGAGTATCAATGCAAAAATACTCAATAAAATTCTTGTAAACCGAATCCAAGAACATATCAAAACGATCATTCACCAAGATCAAGTAGGCTTCATCCCAGGGATGCAGTGATGGTTCAGTACCTAGAAATCCATCAATGTAATCCACTACATAAACAGACTCAAAGAAAAAAAACCACATGGTCATTTCATTAGATGCTGAAAAAGCATTAAACAAAATTCAACACCCCTTCATGATAAATATCAGGAATTCAAGGACCATATCTAAACATAGTAAAAGCAATATACAGCAAAACAGTGGCCAACATCAAACTAAATGGAGAGAAACTTGAAGCAATCCCACTAAAATCAGGGACTAGACAAGGCTGCCCTCTCTCTCCCTATTTATTCAATATAGTACTTGAAGTTCTAGCTAGAGCAATTAAACAAAAGGAGGTCAAAGGGATACAAATTGGAAAGGAAGAAATCAAAATATCACTATTTGCAGATGATATGATGGTATACTTAAGTGACCCGAAAAACTCCACCAGAGATCTGCTACGGCTGATAAACAACTTCAGCAAAGTGGCTGGATACAAAATTAACTCAAGCAAATCAGTAGCCTTCCTATACTGGAAGAATAAACAGGCTGAGAAAGAAATTAGGGAAATGACATCCTTCACAATTGTCACAAATAATATAAAGTATCTTGGGGTGACTCTAACCAAACAAGTGAAAGATCTATATGACAAGAACTTCAAGTCTCTGATGAAAAAAATGGAAGAAGACCTCAGAAGATGGAAAGATCTCCCATGCTCATGGATCGGCAGGATTAATATAGTTAAAATGGCCATCTGCTGAAAGCAATTTACAGATTCAATTCTATTCCCATCAAAATCCTAACTCAATTCTTCATAGACCAAGAAAGAGCAATTCTCAAATTCATATGGAATAACAAAAAACCCAGGATAGCAAAAACTATTCTCAACAATAAAAGGTCTTCTGGGGGAATTAGCTTCCCTGACTTCAAGCTGTACTACAGAGCAGTAGTGATAAAAATTGCATGGTATTGGTACAGTGACAGGCAGGTTGCTCAATGGAATAGAATTGAAGACCCAGAAATGAACCCACACACTTATGGCCACTTGATCTTTGACAAAGGAGCTAAAACCATACAGTGGAAAAAAGACAGCATCTTCAACAAATGGTGTTGGATCAACTGGCTTTCTACATGTAGAAGATTGCGAATTGATCCATACCTATCTCCCTGTACAAAACTCAAGTCCAAGTGGATCAAGGCCCTTCACATAAAACCAGATACACTGAATCTAATAGAAGAGAAAGTGGGGAAGAGTCTCGAACACCTGGGCACAGGGGAAATATTCTTGAACAGAACACCAATGGCTTGTGCTCTAAGGTCAAGAATTGACAGATGGGACCTCATAAAATTACAAAGTTTCTGTAAGGCAAAGGACACTGTAAATAGGACAAAACGGCAACCAACAGATTGGGAAAAGATCTTTACCAATCCTACATCAGATAGAGGGCTAAAATTCAATGTATACAAAGAACTCAAGAAGCTAGACTCCAGAGATCCAAAGAACCCTATCAAAAAATGGGGAAGAGAGCTAAACAGAGAATTCTCAACTGAGGAAACTTGTAGGGCTGAGAAGCACCTAAAGAAATGTTCAACATCCTTAGTCATCAGGAAAATGCAAATCAAAACAACCCTGAGATTTCACCTCACACCAGTCAGAATGGCTAAGATCAAAAACTCAGGTGATAGCAGATGTTGGCAAGGATGTGGAGAAAGAGGAACATTCCTCCATTGCTGGTGGGAATGCAAGTTGATACAACCTCTCTGGAAATCAGTTTGGTGGACCCTCAGAAAAATGAACATAATACTACCTGAGGACCCAGCTATTCCACTCCTGGGCATATACCCAGAAGATGCTCAAACATGTAATAAAGACACATGCTCCACTATGTTCATAGCAGCCATATTTATAAGAGCCAGAAGCTGGAAACAACCCAGATGTCCCTCAAGAGAGGGAATGGATACAGAAAATGTGGTACATTTACACAATTGAATACTACTCAGCTCTTAAAAACAATAACTTCATGAAATTCGCAGACAAATGGATGGGTCTTGAAAATATCATCCTGAGCGAGGTAACACAGTCACAAAAGAATGAACATGGTATGTACTCACTGTTAAGTGGTTATTAGCCCAAAAGTTTGAAATACCCAAGAGTCACTTCGCAGCAACAGTAAGGCTGAGTGTGAGGTCCCAGATGGAGAACTTGTAGAAGGGACTGAAGGAGCTGAGGGAGTTGGCAGCCCCAGGGAGGCAGCAACAGTGGCAACTGACCTGCCCCCTTGATGCTCCCGGAGACTGGATCACCAACCAAAGAATACACATGGAAGGACCCATGGTGTTGGCCACAAAGGAGGCAGAGGAGGGTCTTGTTAGCCATCAGGGGGAGGAGAGTCCCGTGGGCCTGAGGATATTAGATGCCCCAGTGTAAGGGAATGCCTAGGAGGGAAGATGAGAGTGGGTTGGTGGGTGGGTGGGAGAGTACCCCCCCATAGTGGCAGGGGGAGAGCAGAGGGACTGGGGAGGTTCCAAAGGGGAGATCTGGAAATGTGGAAACATTTGAAATGTAAATAAAATATGAAAAAAAAAAGTATAGTTCTTTCTATGACAGGACCAGCCATGCTGATGTTTAGAGAAATGTGGAAGTCTTTTGATCTTTGGACTAAGAAAATGGTTGAATGCTGTAAATAGGGCTTAATGAGGCATCCTAGTTATGAAAGAGAGGAGTATTAAGAGCTATGTGGACTGTAGAGGCCTGGTTCAAGAGATTTCAGAAAGGAACAATATTAGCAACTGGGTTAGAGTTCATGCTTGTGTTATTTGGGGACAGGATGTGTGTGTCTGACTCTTCTTACTTTTGCCCTATGATTCTATGCAAGGCTAAATTGAATTTTTTGAATTAATTTCATTGGCAGAGATGATTTCAAGATAGCCTACAAGCCCGATATGGTAGTTCATGGCTTTAATCTCAGCATTCAGGAGACAGAGGTTGGCAGATCTTTGTGAATTTGAGGCCAGCCTGGTCTACAGTAAGTCCCAGGACAGCCAAGGCAACATAGTGAGACTCTGTCTCAAATAAATAAATAAATAAATAAATAAATAAATAACAAAAAGATTTTTAAAAAGAAAAATAAAAGACAGCCCTGTATTGACTTTGTCACGTGGCTATTAATGGTCACTCTTAGGTAGATCTACAATGAAAGAGTAAGAGAGAAAAAGAGAAATACAAATTGTACAACTTGAGGAAAAAATAACAGCAGAAAATTAAAGGTTGGAGCAAATGGTTTATACTGAAAAAAGTAAGAAGACATGTAATAAAGGGCGTGGTGGGATCAGAGCAAGACCCCACCAGGTAATCTTGCAACCTGTGAAAGGAAACAGCTCCAATGTATTTCCTCCACCTAAAAAAAATAACACCCTTAAATCAAAGCCTGTGCAAATGTAATTCAAGGAGGAAACAACATTTCAAACAAACAGGCAGCAGAACTTAGCAGTTTCAGCTACAGGTTATAGCTTTAGACTCAGGAAGGATACAGGGGTAAGGGAGCTGTGGACCTTCCTTCCAAGTTTAAGAAGAGCATCTAAGGCCAGGCATGTCGAAGAAGAGTCTGTGGTTGGAGGCCCAGAGAGGTCATTGTGTGAAACTGCGAAAATGAAGCCTGAATTGTATTGAAGACCCCAAGATGCTGGAGATTGCAGATTTATGGGATGACTGTCTTAGTCAGGGTTTCTATTCCTGCACAAACATCATGACCAAGAAGCAAGTTAGGAAGGAAAGGGTTTATTCAGTTTATACTTCCATGTTGCTGTTCATCACCAAAGGAAGTCAGGACTGGAACTCAAGCAGGTCAGGAAACAGGAGCTGATGCAGAGCCATGGAGGGATGTAACTTACTGGCTTGCTTCCCCTGGCTTGCTCAGCTGGCTTTCTTATAGAACCCAGGACTACCAGCCCAGGGATGGTACCACCCACAAGGGGCCCACCCCCTTGATCAATAATTGAGAAAATGCCTTACAGCTGGATCTCATGGAGGCATTTTCTCAACTGAAGCTCCTTTCTCTGTGATAACTCCAGCTCGTGTCAAGTTGACAAGCCAATACAGAGGCCTACTGGAGCCAGCCAAAGAGAAAGAAGCCTGCTGTAGTCAACAAATCTGGAAGGGCTGAACCAGTTAAGCCCTTTGACCTCACCCATGTAGTTAAAGAACTAGTCCGCCCCTGCTAACTTACAGTCTTGCTTTAAATACAGTCAAGAAAATACACTCAAGTATTTTCTCCCCATACCTGTTTTCTCCCATATAGAATGTTAATGTATATTCCTTATTATTATAGGTTGGAAGTAAATCATTTACTTTTGGATTTTATGAAATCGGATGATAAGAGACTGCCTGAGTCTCAGAAGAGACTTTGGAGTTTGGGCTTTTAAATTGACTGGAGACTGGGAGATTTCGGGGACCTTTGAAGTTGAACTAAATGTATTTTGCTTTTATGATATGGCTATAAGTCCATGAAAGGTGGTGAGTATACTGTGGTGGTTTGAATAAGGTCCCAAAGTCTCATACATGTGAATGCTTAATCACCAGGGAGTGGCTATATTTGAGAAGGATTAGAAGGATTAGGAGGTGTGGCCTAGTTGAAGTAGATGTGGCCTTGGAGTGTCAGTGTCAGTGGAGGTGTGCTTTGAGGTTTCCAAAGCCCATGCCAGACCCATCTCTCTCTCTCTCTCTCTCTCTCTCTCTCTCTCTCTCTCTCTCTCTCT